>JALIZF010001538.1:0-396401 GCA_029948255.1 Telmatactis stephensoni
CAAATTGACCAAAAATCGACAAAATGCAAAGGCTATAGCCCATCAAAAATTCGCAAAAATGACCAAAAATCGACAAAATGCAAAGGCTATAGCCCTCAAAATGCGCAAAAATGACCAAAAATCGACAAAATGCAAAGGCTATAGCCCATCAAAAATGCGCAAAAATGACCAAAAATCGACAAAATGCAAAGGCTATAGCCCATCAAAAATGCGCAAAAATGACCAAAAATCGACAAAATGCAAAGGCTATAGCCCATCAAAAATGCGCAAAAATGACCAAAAATCGACAAAATGCAAAGGCTATAGCCCATCAAATGCTCAAAATTGACCAAAAATGACAAAATGCAAAGGCTATAGCCCATCAAAAATGCTCAAAATTGACCAAAAATCGACAAAATGCAAAGGCTATAGCCCATCAAAAATGCGCAAAAATGACCAAAAATCGACAAAATGCAAAGGCTATAGCCCATCAAAAAATGCTCAAAATTGACCAAAAATCGACAAAATGCAAAGGCTATAGCCCATCAAAAAGGCTCAAAATGACCAAAAATCGACAAAATGCAAAGGCTATAGCCCATCAAAAATGCGCAAAAATGACCAAAAATCGACATAAAATGCAAAGGCTATAGCCATCAAAAATGCGCAAAAATGACCAAAAATCGACAAAATGCAAAGGCTATAGCCCATCAAAAATGCTCAAAATTGACCAAAAATCGACAAAATGCAAAGGCTATAGCCCATCAAAAATGCTCAAAAATTGACCAAAAATCGACAAAATGCAAAGGCTATAGCCCATCAAAAATGCTCAAAAATGACCAAAAATCGACAAAATGCAAAGGCTATAGCCCATCAAAAATGCGCAAAAATGACCAAAAATCGACAAAATGCAAAGGCTATAGCCCATCAAAAATGCGCAAAAATGACCAAAAATCGACAAAATGCAAAGGCTATAGCCCATCAAAAATGCTCAAAAAATGACCAAAAATCGACAAAATGCAAAGGCTATAGCCCATCAAAAATGCTCAAAAATGACCAAAAATCGACAAATGCAAAGGCTATAGCCCATCAAAAATGCTCAAAAATGACCAAAAATCGACAAAATGCAAAGGCTATAGCCCATCAAAATGCTCAAAAAATGACCAAAAATCGACAAAATGCAAAGGCTATAGCCCATCAAAAATGCTCAAAAATTGACCAAAAAATCGACAAAATGCAAAGGCTATAGCCCATCAAAAATGCTCAAAATTGACCAAAAATCGACAAAATGCAAAGGCTATAGCCCATCAAAATGCTCAAAAATTGACCAAAAATCGACAAAATGCAAAGGCTATAGCCCATCAAAAATGCTCAAAAATTGACCAAAAATCGACAAAATGCAAAGGCTATAGCCCATCAAAAATGCTCAAAAATTGACCAAAAATCGACAAAATGCAAAGGCTATAGCCCATCAAAAATGCGCAAAAATGACCAAAAATCGACAAAATGCAAAGGCTATAGCCCATCAAAATGCGCAAAATGACCAAAAATCGACAAAATGCAAAGGCTATATGACCAAAATCGACCAAAATGCAAAGGCTATAGCCATCAAAAATGCTCAAAATTGACCAAAAATCGACAAAATGCAAAGGCTATAGCCCATCAAAAATGCGCTAAAATGACCAAAAATCGACAAAATGCAAAGGCTATAGCCCATTCAAAAATGCGCAAAAATGACCAAAATCGACAAAATGCAAAGGCTATAGCCCATCAAAAATGCTCAAAATTGACCAAAAATCGACAAAATGCAAAGGCTATAGCCCATCAAAAATGCTCAAAATTGATCAAAAATCGACAAAATGCAAAGGCTATAGCCCATCAAAAATGCGCAAAAATGACCAAAAATCGACAAAATGCAAAGGCTATAGCCCATCAAAAATGCTCAAAATTGACCAAAAATCGACAAAATGCAAAGGCTATAGCCCATCAAAAATGCTCAAAATTGACCAAAAATCGACAAAATGCAAAGGCTATAGCCCATCAAAAATGCGCAAAAATGACCAAAAATCGACAAAATGCAAAGGCTATAGCCCATCAAAAATGCGCAAAAATGACCAAAATCGACAAAATGCAAAGGCTATAGCCCATCAAAAATGCTCAAAATTGACCAAAAATCGACAAAATGCAAAGGCTATAGCCCATCAAAAATGCTCAAAAATGACCAAAAGCGACAAAATGCAAAGGCTATAGCCCATCAAAAATGCGCAAAATGACCAAAAATCGACAAAATGCAAAGGCTATAGCCATTCAAAAATGCGCAAAATGACCAAAAATCGACAAAATGCAAAGGCTATAGCCCATCAAAAATGCTCAAAATTGACCAAAAATCGACAAAATGCAAAGGCTATAGCCCATCAAAAATGCTCAAAATTGATCAAAAATCGACAAAATGCAAAGGCTATAGGCCATCAAAAATGCGCAAAAATGACCAAAAATCGACAAAATGCAAAGGCTATAGCGCATCAAAAATGCTCAAAATTGACCAAAAATCGACAAAATGCAAAGGCTATAGCCCATCAAAAATGCTCAAAATTGACCAAAAATCGACAAAATGCAAAGGCTATAGCCCATCAAAAATGCGCAAAAATGACCAAAAATCGACAAAATGCAAAGGCTATAGCCCATCAAAAATGCGCAAAAATGACCAAAAATCGACAAAATGCAAAGGCTATAGCCCATCAAAAATGCGCAAAAATGACCAAAAATCGACAAAATGCAAAGGCTATAGCCCATCAAAAATGCGCTAAAAATGACCAAAAATCGACAAAATGCAAAGGCTATAGCCATCAAAAATGCTCAAAATGACCAAAATCGACAAAATGCAAAGGCTATAGCCATCAAAAATGCTCAAAAATGACCAAAATCGACAAAATGCAAAGGCTATAGCCCATCAAAAATGCGCAAAAATGACCAAAAATCGACAAAATGCAAAGGCTATAGCCCATCAAAAATGCGCTAAAATGACCAAAAATCGACAAAATGCAAAGGCTATAGCCCATCAAAAATGTTCAAAAATAGTCGAAAATCGACAAAATGCAAAGGCTATAGCCCATCAAAAATGCGCAAAAATGACCAAAAATCGACAAAATGCAAAGGCTATAGCCCATCAAAAATGCTCAAAATTGACCAAAAATCGACAAAATGCAAAGGCTATAGCCCATCAAAAATGCGCTAAAATGACCAAAAATCGACAAAATGCAAAGGCTATAGCCCATCAAAAATGCGCAAAAATGACCAAAAATCGACAAAATGCAAAGGCTATAGCCCATCAAAAATGCGCAAAAATGACCAAAAATCGACAAAATGCAAAGGCTATAGCCCATCAAAAATGCTCAAAATTGACCAAAAATCGACAAAATGCAAAGGCTATAGCCCATCAAAAATGCGCAAAATGACCAAAAATCGACAAAATGCAAAGGCTATAGCCCATCAAAAATGCGCAAAAATGACCAAAAATCGACAAAATGCAAAGGCTATAGCCCATCAAAAATGCTCAAAATTGACCAAAAATCGACAAAATGCAAAGGCTATAGCCCATCAAGAATGCGCTAAAATGACCAAAAATCGACAAAATGCAAAGGCTATAGCCCATCAAAAATGCGCAAAAATGACCAAAAATCGACAAAATGCAAAGGCTATAGCGCATCAAAAATGCGCAAAAATGACCAAAAATCGACAAAATGCAAAGGCTATAGCCCATCAAAAATGCGCAAAAATGACCAAAAATCGACAAAATGCAAAGGCTATAGCCCATCAAAAATGCGCAAAAATGACCAAAAATCGACAAAATGCAAAGGCTATAGCCCATCAAAAAGGCGCAAAAATGACCAAAAATCGACAAAATGCAAAGGCTATAGCCCATCAAAAATGCTCAAAATTGACCAAAAATCGACAAAATGCAAAGGCTATAGCCCATCAAAAATGCTCAAAATTGACCAAAAATCGACAAAATGCAAAGGCTATAGCCCATCAAAAATGCGCAAAAATGACCAAAAATCGACAAAATGCAAAGGCTATAGCCCATCAAAAATGCGCAAAAATGACCAAAAATCGACAAAATGCAAAGGCTATAGCCCATCAAAAATGCGCAAAAATGACCAAAAATCGACAAAATGCAAAGGCTATAGCCCATCAAAAATGCTCAAAATTGACCAAAAATCGACAAAATGCAAAGGCTATAGCCCATCAAAAATGCGCAAAAATGACCAAAAATCGACAAAATGCAAAGGCTATAGCCCATCAAAAATGCTCAAAATTGACCAAAAATCGACAAAATGCAAAGGCTATTTATTTATTTATTTATTTATAAATTTCAGTATTCCCATAAATTACAAACATGGTATTAGCCCATCAAAAATGCTCAAAATTGACCAAAAATCGACAAAATGCAAAGGCTATAGCCCATCAAAAATGCGCAAAAATGACCAAAAATCGACAAAATGCAAAGGCTATAGCCCATCAAAAATGCGCAAAAATGACCAAAAATCGACAAAATGCAAAGGCTATAGCCCATCAAAAATGCTCAAAATTGACCAAAAATCGACAAAATGCAAAGGCTATAGCCCATCAAAAATGCTCAAAATTGACCAAAAATCGACAAAATGCAAAGGCTATAGCCCATCAAAAATGCGATAAAATGACCAAAAATCGACAAAATGCAAAGGCTATAGCCCATCAAAAATGCTCAAAATTGACCAAAAATCGACAAAATGCAAAGGCTATAGCCCATCAAAAATGCTCAAAATTGACCAAAAATCGACAAAATGCAAAGGCTATAGCCCATCAAAAATGCGCAAAAATGACCAAAAATCGACAAAATGCAAAGGCTATAGCCCATCAAAAATGCGCAAAAATGACCAAAAATCGACAAAATGCAAAGGCTATAGCCCATCAAAAATGCGCAAAAATGACCAAAAATCGACAAAATGCAAAGGCTATAGCCCATCAAAAATGCTCAAAATTGACCAAAAATCGACAAAATGCAAAGGCTATAGCCCATCAAAAATGCTCAAAATTGACCAAAAATCGACAAAATGCAAAGGCTATAGCCCATCAAAAATGCTCAAAAATGACCAAAAATCGACAAAATGCAAAGGCTATAGCCCATCAAAAATGCTCAAAATTGACCAAAAATCGACAAAATGCAAAGGCTATAGCCCATCAAAAATGCTCAAAATTGACCAAAAATCGACAAATGCAAAGGCTATAGCCCATCAAAAATGCGCAAAAATGACCAAAAATCGACAAAATGCAAAGGCTATAGCCCATCAAAAATGCGCAAAAATGACCAAAAATCGACAAAATGCAAAGGCTATAGCCCATCAAAAATGCGCAAAAATGACCAAAAATCGACAAAATGCAAAGGCTATAGCCCATCAAAAATGCTCAAAATTGACCAAAAATCGACAAAATGCAAAGGCTATAGCCCATCAAAAATGCTCAAAATTGACCAAAAATCGACAAAATGCAAAGGCTATAGCCCATCAAAAATGCTCAAAATTGACCAAAAATCGACAAAATGCAAAGGCTATAGCCCATCAAAAATGCGATAAAATGACCAAAAATCGACAAAATGCAAAGGCTATAGCCCATCAAAAATGCTCAAAATTGACCAAAAATCGACAAAATGCAAAGGCTATAGCCCATCAAAAATGCTCAAAATTGATCAAAAATGGACAAAATGCAAAGGCTATAGCCCATCAAAAATGCGCAAAAATGACCAAAAATCGACAAAATGCAAAGGCTATAGCCCATCAAAAATGCGCAAAAATGACCAAAAATCGACAAAATGCAAAGGCTATAGCCCATCAAAAATGCGCAAAAATGACCAAAAATCGACAAAATGCAAAGGCTATAGCCCATCAAAAATGCTCAAAATTGACCAAAAATCGACAAAATGCAAAGGCTATAGCCCATCAAAAATGCGATAAAATGACCAAAAATCGACAAAATGCAAAGGCTATAGCCCATCAAAAATGCTCAAAATTGACCAAAAATCGACAAAATGCAAAGGCTATAGCCCATCAAAAATGCTCAAAATTGACCAAAAATCGACAAAATGCAAAGGCTATAGCCCATCAAAAATGCGCAAAAATGACCAAAAATCGACAAAATGCAAAGGCTATAGCCCATCAAAAATGCGCAAAAATGACCAAAAATCGACAAAATGCAAAGGCTATAGCCCATCAAAAATGCGCAAAAATGACCAAAAATCGACAAAATGCAAAGGCTATAGCCCATCAAAAATGCTCAAAATTGACCAAAAATCGACAAAATGCAAAGGCTATAGCCCATCAAAAATGCGCAAAAATGACCAAAAATCGACAAAATGCAAAGGCTATAGCCCATCAAAAATGCTCAAAATTGACCAAAAATCGACAAAATGCAAAGGCTATAGCCCATCAAAAATGCTCAAAATTGACCAAAAATCGACAAAATGCAAAGGCTATAGCCCATCAAAAATGCGCAAAAATGACCAAAAATCGACAAAATGCAAAGGCTATAGCCCATCAAAAATGCGCAAAAATGACCAAAAATCGACAAAATGCAAAGGCTATAGCCCATCAAAAATGCGCAAAAATGACCAAAAATCGACAAAATGCAAAGGCTATAGCCCATCAAAAATGCTCAAAATTGACCAAAAATCGACAAAATGCAAAGGCTATAGCCCATCAAAAATGCTCAAAATTGACCAAAAATCGACAAAATGCAAAGGCTATAGCCCATCAAAAATGCTCAAAATTGACCAAAAATCGACAAAATGCAAAGGCTATAGCCCATCAAAAATGCGATAAAATGACCAAAAATCGACAAAATGCAAAGGCTATAGCCCATCAAAAATGCTCAAAATTGACCAAAAATCGACAAAATGCAAAGGCTATAGCCCATCAAAAATGCTCAAAATTGATCAAAAATGGACAAAATGCAAAGGCTATAGCCCATCAAAAATGCGCAAAAATGACCAAAAATCGACAAAATGCAAAGGCTATAGCCCATCAAAAATGCTCAAAATTGACCAAAAATCGACAAAATGCAAAGGCTATAGCCCATCAAAAATGCTCAAAATTGACCAAAAATCGACAAAATGCAAAGGCTATAGCCCATCAAAAATGCGCAAAAATGACCAAAAATCGACAAAATGCAAAGGCTATAGCCCATCAAAAATGCGCAAAAATGACCAAAAATCGACAAAATGCAAAGGCTATAGCCCATCAAAAATGCTCAAAATTGACCAAAAATCGACAAAATGCAAAGGCTATAGCCCATCAAAAATGCTCAAAATTGACCAAAAATCGACAAAATGCAAAGGCTATAGCCCATCAAAAATGCGCAAAAATGACCAAAAATCGACAAAATGCAAAGGCTATAGCCCATCAAAAATGCGCAAAATTGACCAAAAATCGACAAAATGCAAAGGCTATAGCCCATCAAAAATGCTCAAAATTGACCAAAAATCGACAAAATGCAAAGGCTATAGCCCATCAAAAATGCGCAAAAATGACCAAAAATCGACAAAATGCAAAGGCTATAGCCCATCAAAAATGCGCAAAAATGACCAAAAATCGACAAAATGCAAAGGCTATAGCCCATCAAAAATGCTCAAAATTGACCAAAAATCGACAAAATGCAAAGGCTATAGCCCATCAAAAATGCTCAAAATTGACCAAAAATCGACAAAATGCAAAGGCTATAGCCCATCAAAAATGCGCAAAAATGACCAAAAATCGACAAAATGCAAAGGCTATAGCCCATCAAAAATGCGCAAAAATGACCAAAAATCGACAAAATGCAAAGGCTATAGCCCATCAAAAATGCTCAAAATTGACCAAAAATCGACAAAATGCAAAGGCTATAGCCCATCAAAAATGCGCAAAAATGACCAAAAATCGACAAAATGCAAAGGCTATAGCCCATCAAAAATGCGCAAAAATGACCAAAAATCGACAAAATGCAAAGGCTATAGCCCATCAAAAATGCTCAAAATTGACCAAAAATCGACAAAATGCAAAGGCTATAGCCCATCAAAAATGCTCAAAATTGACCAAAAATCGACAAAATGCAAAGGCTATAGCCCATCAAAAATGCGCAAAAATGACCAAAAATCGACAAAATGCAAAGGCTATAGCCCATCAAAAATGCTCAAAATTGACCAAAAATCGACAAAATGGAAAGGCTATAGCCCATCAAAAATGCGCAAAAATGACCAAAAATCGACAAAATGCAAAGGCTATAGCCCATCAAAAATGCTCAAAATTGACCAAAAATCGACAAAATGCAAAGGCTATAGCCCATCAAAAATGCTCAAAATTGACCAAAAATCGACAAAATGCAAAGGCTATAGCCCATCAAAAATGCGCAAAAATGACCAAAAATCGACAAAATGCAAAGGCTATAGCCCATCAAAAATGCTCAAAATTGACCAAAAATCGACAAAATGCAAAGGCTATAGCCCATCAAAAATGCGCAAAAATGACCAAAAATCGACAAAATGCAAAGGCTATAGGCCATCAAAAATGCGCAAAAATGACCAAAAATCGACAAAATGCAAAGGCTATAGCCCATCAAAAATGCGCAAAAATGACCAAAAATCGACAAAATGCAAAGGCTATAGCCCATCAAAAATGTTCAAAAATAGTCGAAAATCGACAAAATACAAAGGCTATAGCCCATCAAAAATGCGCAAAAATGACCAAAAATCGACAAAATGCAAAGGCTATAGCCCATCAAAAATGCTCAAAATTGACCAAAAATCGACAAAATGCAAAGGCTATAGCCCATCAAAAATGCGCAAAAATGACCAAAAATCGACAAAATGCAAAGGCTATAGCCCATCAAAAATGCTCAAAATTGACCAAAAATCGACAAAATGCAAAGGCTATAGCCCATCAAAAATGCTCAAAATTGACCAAAAATCGACAAAATGCAAAGGCTATAGCCCATCAAAAATGCGCAAAAATGACCAAAAATCGACAAAATGCAAAGGCTATAGCCCATCAAAAATGCGCAAAAATGACCAAAAATCGACAAAATGCAAAGGCTATAGCCCATCAAAAATGCTCAAAATTGACCAAAAATCGACAAAATGCAAAGGCTATAGCCCATCAAAAATGCGCTAAAATGACCAAAAATCGACAAAATGCAAAGGCTATAGCCCATCAAAAATGCGCAAAAATGACCAAAAATCGACAAAATGCAAAGGCTATAGCCCATCAAAAATGCGCTAAAATGACCAAAAATCGACAAAATGCAAAGGCTATAGCCCATCAAAAATGCGCAAAAATGACCAAAAATCGACAAAATGCAAAGGCTATAGCCCATCAAAAATGCGCAAAAATGACCAAAAATCGACAAAATGCAAAGGCTATAGCCCATCAAAAATGCGCAAAATGACCAAAAATCGACAAAATGCAAAGGCTATAGCCCATCAAAAATGCGCAAAATTGACCAAAAATCGACAAAATGCAAAGGCTATAGCCCATCAAAAATGCGCAAAAATGACCAAAAATCGACAAAATGCAAAGGCTATATATAGCCCATACAAAATTCGCAAAAATGGCCAAAAATGACGATTTTCAATGGACTATTGCTCATTCATAATGCTCGAAAATAGCCGAAAATCGAAAAAAATACAAAGCCTAATGCCCATGCAAAATACTCAAAAATGGCCCAAAATTGACACAATACGAAGGCTATACCCCATGCAAAATGCGCAAAAATGCCCCAAAATCGACAATCATCACCTTGAGATTGCTAAAACACTATCTGAAGTATTACCAAATACTCCTTTGACAACAATAATAATTAAAATATTTTTAATATAGTTTGCATTTATGTACAACGAGAAAATGACATCTCCTTTTGATTTATAGTACACTTAACTTCACAATAGTTTTTTGCTTGTCATATTTACAACCTTGGATTGAATCCAGGAACTCATTACGTAGGATAGTATATCTGGCCAATGAAGCAGCGTTTTGACTGAACTATTTTTAGAATCCAATTTCCCGCGCATAATAATTGACACAGAAACAATTCGGATCTTTCTTGGTGTTGCAAGGCACCTGAGGCATGAAGACAATGAAACCAAGAACAAAGAACTTTGAACGAAACAATACTACTGCAAAACAAAGAACTGTAACTCTGAATACAATATATCTTGCAACACAAAGAAAGACCCAACAATTAATTGAACTGCTGTCGCCCATTTATCTAATTACTGTAACTATTATTTGTCATTTATCTATTGGTTATCATTTATCTAATTACTGTATCTCCTGGTCGAGTTGTTCGAAAGTGGTAAGATAACCATTGGCGGTAACCCTGTGTTAGCGCCAATTTTGAACAGCCGGGCCCTGGACATGCGTTAATTTATCTCAGTCAGAATGCTGCCCCAAACGCCACGTTCCTACACTAATTCGAAATAAATCTAAAAACGAATCTTGTTTGCTATGGTTAGGCCTTCTGTCAACACTAAACAGCTTTTTTTTTCCCGTTTCAAGTAGCTTGATATTCTGACGGTCAGCGGTCGTTCGTACTATCAGTACTCTACTCGGTACACTATATTTATCATATGTGAAGTACCAATCCGAACGCAACGAGCGACCGCCGGCCGTCTGAACATCAGGCTACGTTTCAGCGACACAGAGAAAACAAAGCAAAACAAGATGTGTTTTGAAATCTGCCCTGAATAGTATACTCGTAGCTAGCTCGGTATACTAGTTGGACACTCCTACCTCATTAGTTCCAAATTGGATAAAAATCATATTGCTGGGTCACAATGAGCCTCCTCCGCAGGCAATTGTTCGCTTTTTCGCTGGGCCTCCTGTGTTCAAGACACGTAGTGGCCTGGACACCCCTTCTTCTTTTTTCCCTCCCCCTTTTCGTCACCAGTCTTTTTTCTTCTCAACATTTCGCACAGGAAGCCCAAAAGGTTGCCTGCGGAGGAGGCTAGGTCACAATATGCCTACCCTCTCGTCATATACTCTCCTGAGGCCCGATTTCTCGAATGATCCGATAACTTTACGGTCCCGTTAATTTATAGTGAAAATTACGGGAACGCACGCGTAAACTTGCATGTAAAATCATAGAAATTGTACATAACCTATTGTACATAATTAAATGTAAAATCATATAAATTGTACATAACCTATTGTACATAATTTTCCCCTGACATAACATGCACTTCGAGAAACACGCGTAAACTTTATCGGGTATGTTAACGGTCATTAAAGTTATCAGGTCTTTCGAGAAACAAGCCCCAAGTTTTCAGTTGTCCGAAAGTGGGATAGCACTAAACGAGGGTTAAATCTAAAGAAAAACATTGAGTTTGACCCTGGGTTAGCGCTAATCCACTTTCGAATAGCTAAGGGCAGAGTAGTGAGAGTCCAACCACTAGAGATCTGTGTGATTGGTAGATAATTTCTAGGGGATCAGAGATACTGTCCAGGGTAGAGTAAGGCCTATCTCTTCTTTTCAGTTGAGTAAATGGAGATGAATGAATCAGTGCTGCCTGCAGCAAGGATGAACCTAAATAAAATACAATGACATATAAGGAACAATCAGTTGAGATGGACACCGCGGCAAAACGAAAGAGCATGCGAGAGCTTTCACGGGCTTACGCGCGTCCACGTCTTGATGAACGTGTACGTTCACACTTCTCTAAGATGAACACCGTGCAAATACTGAACCTTCCTTCGCCGCTCCTTTTTGGGCTTCCTGTGTCGCGACACAGAAAGCCCAAATTAAAAGAGTAGGATGAACATGGACTGTTACTGTTTCCAGTCTTACATGGTCATATATGGTCTTTAAAATGTGTTTTGTACATACCCTGTGTGGATGAAAAGCCATGCAACTAATTGGACCAATTCTTTGTCCCATAAAACCATCGTGGTAACGTATAACACTGCAACAGTTGCCATCCAAGTCACTTACTCTAATCATCTGATTGGCTGAGCCACTGAAGGAACAAGTGAACAATGGTTCAATTTGATAAGGAAATAGAGTAAAACTAAGAGTAAATGAAAACAAAATATGAAAATAAATGAAATCAGTATTGAGAAGGGAATTTGGCGAGAACACATTTTCACCAACGATGGAATGAAATATGATGATGATGATAGCATAGATGTGACACGTGAGATGGCAACGGTAACAATTACACCACGTCTACACTAATTTGAATGAATTTGAAAACGAAAATGAATTTGATACGAG
Source organism: Telmatactis stephensoni (assembly GCA_029948255.1). NCBI lineage: Eukaryota > Metazoa > Cnidaria > Anthozoa > Actiniaria > Isophelliidae > Telmatactis > Telmatactis stephensoni. The sequence goes on from JALIZF010001538.1 coordinate 12,250, forward strand.
TAGGCTTTTGTCCACAAAAAACAGCATTGTTCTTTTCTAGGGTGAGGAAACAGAACAAATAATGCATAATTTACAAATCTATCTGGATTGGTATGGACGTTGCCTTGATGTAATGACCATAGAGCAGATTTCGTATGAGTATGAAATGGACCGCGCCATGCCGTGTCCGTGTCCGTGTCAGTGCTGTGTTGTTTATAAAAACATTCGAAATTCCTGCCGTAACCATGCTGCGACCGTGCGGCGACGTTTTCACAGTCATACGAAATCTATTCTACTGGGGCAGATGAGGTAATGATTGTGATGAATAGTCATATCTCAGTTACCTAGCCAGTACTTTAGCTTGGTGGTGAACTTCAAATGCTGTCATATTTGCCAAGGTGTCAAATTTTTTGACTGACTCAGAAAATCGAGGATCCCAGAACTTGACATCTCCAGCCACACTAGAAAAAAGATGATAACGTTGGTATGGTTTGCCGGATCGTGGTATAACAAGGAAGAAAACTATACCACATATTACGCAATGGCAGTATGAACAAGGAAAAACAACTAGTAACATAATGCTGATTCCTTGGGGGGTGGGGGCGGGGGCTTCTACAATTGTTTATAAATCATAAATCTTACCTTCCACTTATAATGTTACCATCTCCACCTTTTTGTAGGAACACACTAGTAACCCATCCACTGTGTTCTCGTAAGGCCATCACTCGACTGAAAAACAAGTTTTATATCAGTATTATTATTATCTGAACATAGACATTTATGGAAAACGTCTTTCCAGGCTTGATTTAGAACACTGAACATCACTAACAAGGGCAGATACCAAAAGAGTAGGGTGTTTTTCTTCACTTTTGTAAGGAAAACAAGAGGACATGTAATCACGTGGTCACTTACGGCACTCACCACGTCGATAAGTTCGACACAATCACGCATCGTGCTGACTGATCACTAAATAAGGGTGTGTTTGACACGGGTGAAAAACGGACTGCGCATACTCGGGAATTCTAAAATAAAACCATTGGAGGTTTAGTAAATCTTGAAAGTTAATGCTGTCTGTGAAAAGTTATTTTTTCATCAAACATCGCTGTAGTTGTTCTCTTTCGCTACTCATATGATACACGAGAAAATTCGCAGAATACACTACAGCTGAATGGACGGTACTTTTATTTGTAAACACGAACGCATCTACGAATTCCCGCTGAATTTTCGAGCATGCGTAATGCGTTTTTCACCCGTGTCATTCGGGTCTGCATGTAAACGTTTCACCCTAAAATTATGTAAAACTCGTCACGTGACAAACTTAGCCTTTTCCGCATGCAACTCCTTCGTTGGGTATCCTGTGGTGACAGAGGGAAAATTGGGGACGACTATTTGTATTGCCACAGGAAGCCCAAGAGTTGCCTGCGGAGGAGGCTATAACGAACTCATCGGGGGACGGAATCGCCCATGTAAACGCGCCTAAGTCAGTATTTACCTATCAGAGGGAGGTAATCGTCTGTCATAAAGTCGTACAGAACCATCTCCACAACCAGCTATTAACAAAGATCGCCCTACTGAATCACATGCGAGACTAGTTACACAGCTATCGGCTCCTGTTGGTATATCCTAATAAAACATTTAAAATTAATACTTGATTTTCCTTTGATTTATCAAAATTTGCTGAAAATCGCTTATCTTCGCCCTTCGCTTGAAAATAGACGTTCTTAAAAAAGTATAAAAAAAGAAAGGAAATTAAAAATTAAAAAAGAAAGAGAGAGAGAGAGAGAGAGAGAGAGAGAGAGAGAGAGAGAGGGAAAAAAAAAAAAAAAAAAAAAAAAAGAAGAAGAGAACGCCCGGAATCGATCCCGAAACCATTGGATTCAAACGCGCCGCATTAACGACGTGAGCCACGTTGATCAGTTCATTTCCATAACAATACGCTACGCACGATAGACCTGCTAAAATGAACTCCAAATCACTCGGCGTTCACAATAGCGTAGTGGCAAGGGGCTGGTCTTCGCATCATGCAGGTCTAGTGGCCGACCTTCCTCTCACTCTTTGGCTTCTATTCTATCTGTGGTGAGCCGGATAGCGCGGATGGGGCCGAAATCTTCATCCTACACGTGAAATTTCCATACGATGTCCCAGCTTCTCTGAATGTCTCGGGAGTATGGTCCATTTTTGCATAAAATCAGAAAAGTGACGCGAGTTCGAGTCCCGGTGTTGTCAGTTCTTTTTTCTTTTTTCTCCTTTTTTTCAAATTTCCTCTTGCTTTTTACATTTTTTGGACCAAGATAATTCAGTTTTAACAAGAGAAAAATAAATCAAATTTAAAATGAAAATTTTATCTAGGGGACCGTCATGTGCGACCTGGCCTCGTATCACTATTTTACGAGTTCTATTTACTTTGATTTTTGACGGTCAAAATCAATCGTCTTAATTCAAACTATTTTAATATAGATCAAAGTAAAATTAATATTATGAAGTTATGACAGATTTGAGGTTTTGTTTCCCAACACCTCGCGCATCTAGGATTCCAAACCGGTGGAAAAACACTTGGTCAGTGACTATTTACCGTCTTGCCAGGGTCGTGACATGGTACTTTTTTTCGCTCGTGATCCCGTTTTTTGGTCGAAAATTTTGATCCCTGATCCCAAAAGTTCTCTCATTTTGATCCCTGATCCCAGTTGTGAAAATTTTGATCCCTGAATCCTGTTGATTTGACTACTGATCCCGATCCCACCTTTGTGACCCCGATCCCATGGCTTGAGATCCCGATCCCAAGCCTGTGATCCCTTATCCCACGTACCATGTCACGACCCTGGTCTTGAGCTTTCATGAGTTTTTAGCTAGTGTTTGAAATCACTGTTAGAGAAGTTCTCAGTTTTTAAAATGAAAAGTAAAAAACATGGATAATTTACATGGAATTACAGTAAGGCTGTATGTATGTCAAAATTGCTGACTGACCTGCATTTTCATCTCTCTTTGTGTATCCCAAACTCTGATAAACCTGACATCACCAGATGCTAGTAGAATACCAGTCTCTTGTTCCCAGTTTACAACCAGCCCTGAACCACTCCCTAGTTATAGAAAAACAACGTTGTTATCAGGACAGCACGGTGGAGATCTGGGCCCAGTTGCTTGAAGACTGGTAGGCATACCCTGGAAACCAGAGGTTTCTTGCTTCATTTACCCGGCGAAATTGCAACCGTCGAAGCAAGACAGATAGCAAACCTCTGGTTTCTGGGGTATGGTTAGCACAAACCCAGGGTAAAAATCAAAGGTTTTCTTTCGACTTAACCCTCGGTTATCACTTTAAACCCGCCTTTGAGCAACAGAACCCTGAACTTCAAGACATCAATAACTAAGTAAATAAATTTTGCCCCCGGGATTTTGCCCACTTCTAAGGGACTTTCCAGGAAAACCATTTTAAACATTATAACATCACAGTGGATTAACAACAACATATTGGAAGATGATATTACAGGGAAAACAAGGTTATGAGAGCACCCTACCTCTAGTTGATGGTAGCATCCCTGACAAAGCTTGCCATGCTGTCACCATTTCTACTTTCTTTCCATGGTCTTGTCCAGTCATAGTTTCTATACACTCTAACGGAGCCATCATCTATGGACAATCAAATCATTATAATCATTACAATATTGTGGGTGGTATAGGTTGGCCGAGTGGTGAGAGCACCGGCCTTTCACCGCTGTGGTCTGGGTTCGAGTCCGGTGCTCAGGCATCGGATCATATGTGAATTGAGTTTGTTTGAGGTGTTGTTCTCTAGGGTTTTTTATCCTGGGTTCTCCAGTTTTTCCTCCTTCATCAAAAATCAACATGTGAGTTGAGTGATGTACAATCATGTATGCAAAATATTTAATGTAGAGGTAGTGAGTGTGAGTGTCAGCAGATGAAGAACTACTATGTGGATCTGCTGTAGAAGATTAGTTATTATTAAAACCAACCTTTGAGCAACCAGACCAAGTATATCAAATGATTTCATAGATGATATGGAAATGATAGAATAGATTTGGTATGAGTGTGAAATGGATGCATGGCTTGGTGGTATGACTGTGTCAGTGCCATGTTGTCTATAAAAGATTCCTGCTGTAACCTCTCCTCTACCATCATATCACATACAGTACATCCATGACATAGTTTGCCACAGTCATATGATATAAACACAGTTTACTCACCTGTGCCAGTCAAGAGCAGGGTAAGGTCATGTGCATTTAGGAATTCCATGCTGGTGATCCTGGACACTTTTCTGTTGTTATTTATGAAGTAATTTAGTCTAACTCCTTGTTCCCAATTCCACACACTAGAAATACAACAAGAAAGACAATACTTTACAGAAATCTTATGCAATAGAAGAGCATGCTACACACTAGACTTCACCTCTGTGTGTAACAGTACACTACACAGTTGACCCCACCTATAGCAGCAAATATTAGTACAGTGCATTACATACCTAACACCACCCCTGTCAGCAAATATGAGTACAGTACAATACATACCTACCCCTACCCCTGTGAGGAGCTATTACCGGTAGTACACAGTATTGCATAACATACCTGGGGCCACCTCTGTCAGCAACTATATTACATACCTGAGGCCACCCCTGTCAGCAACGATAACATAGCTGACCCTACCCTTGTCAGCAAGTATAACATCCTGACTCCACCCCTGTCAATTACTATAACATCCTGACTCCACCCCTGTCAATTACTATAACATACCTGACCCCACCCCTGTCAGCAACTATTACATACCTGAACCCACCCCTGTCAGCAACTATTACATACCTGAGGCCACCCCTGTCAGCAACTATTACATACCTGAGTCCACCCCTGTCAGCAACAACAAGGTGTGGTTCATAAGGATGGAAGCGTAACACTCCAGGTGCATGTTGATTCTTGTTGATGAAGATTTGGTCATCAATTTTACCTGAAGCTGGTTTGGAAATAAATTAACATTTACCAACAACTCATAAATACAATGCTAATTCTTTTTGTAACTACACTGTACCTGCTTTTGCCTGTTGTTTTACAGCTTCTCTTCTAACCCTTGAGTTTCTTTCAAATCTCCATTCTCTCTCTAAATGAAGCTGACTTTGTGGGTCATGTTCTTCAGGAGGCTAAAACATACAAACAATTTCATTTAACTATCACATTATAGTAATACATTACCTTGAGAAATGGTGTTCCTTGAACTCTAAAGGCCATGTTAAAGATGTTGATGAGGACTGAATTCAACTGGATTCTCACCTTCATGACAGACTGTGCAAAATAACTTGCACACCATTCAGGGAATTCTGTCTTAACCAGAGTGGGTTTAGATGACGATGACTCTTCATCGTCAGATTCTGTGTCTTCCTCATTTCCAGGTGGAACAACCTTTGACAGCAGAAAGTTCAATTTAACTTTCCATGTCACTATATTGTATACAAGTTAACATGAGTAGATTTTACAAGCATAATAATCTTATTCTCCAAGACCATGAGAAAAATGGGATAACGCAAAGAAAAAAAAGTGACAATTCCACATCAGGAAAGTAAGTTACTACCTACCTCTGGTCCTTTGTCAAATGTTTTTCTCTTTACGTGGAATTGATAAGAATGTGGATAAAGTGCTGAGTTCACAGGATTATTTCTTGGTGGTGCCTGCTCTCCTGGCTTCACTGATACAGGGTGTGGTATGGGGTGCTGACTTCTAAACTGTGAGGGAGGTGAGCCTTGGCTGTTAATGGGGAGTCAACAATGTTAGATGATTTACGACCATATGGAAGGCAATACACTACACAACTAAGCCCCCTAGTCTTTTACCACCAACTAAGATAATATATTTACTACTTACTCAACAGAGGAATGACGAAGATAAGGATTAAATCTACTTGGTGATGACGGTGCAGATGATGATGATGATGATGACCCTCCTGGTATTACTCGTAAGGGATGGCTATTGATGGTTGCCTAGTATCAAAGTTTAGATTCATGTTACAATTACTGAAATGAAAACACATTAAAATAGACACCAAAACAAAGCTACAACACTCTTCAATAATAGTATAACAGCACATGATCAATTGTATAAAGCAGGTACAATGCAAGAATGATGTAATTCTAAGTAATCCTCTAGGCTCTTTAGTCCCTCACAATGCATGTACAAGTTTTGCACAGACCCCTAAAATGACCACAAACTGCATAGTAAGTCTATGTACTCCCAAAAAGTATGGTCAAATATTTTGCATTACCTTTAACATAATTCCATTAACAATCTTCTTTGCTAATTCACTGACACCATTATCAGGGTCTACAGACAAGTTTAACAAGGCCTATAACAAACAAAGTAATGTGTTAAACCAATGTCTAGTACATGTAAAGAACAATACTACAGACCAAGACTTTACCTTCCAAGTATTTGCATACACATTAGATTGGAATGTGGAGGACAGAGATGAAGTTGAAGGAGTTCGACGTAGATCTTTGATAGGACCAAACTCACCACTAGAGCTACTACTGCTGCTAAAGTTGGACAGGTTATCCCTTCCTAAAAAATAATTTATAGTATGATAATCAAATTAACTTACTCCAAAGTGATAGTCAGAACTTTTAAAGATTAAATTTGGAGAAATTCTGCATACATCTTGTTTTAATGATATAGTGATATGGAAGGCTATATAAATCACCTCCAAAGAAAGAACAAGTTATCAATTGAATATTATTATTTATTAGCATGAAGAGGTAACCATGACAATGACTTAAGTGGCCTGTTCTAGGATTTTTCGAGTTTTCACAAATAATCTAAAATGTTATCAAATGATAGACTTTCCTATACCAAAACATCAATCCCTGTTAGTCACTTAGGCCATTGTAATGGGTACCCCTTCAAGCAGATATTGACAGTAACCTGAAAAGGCATTCAGTTGATTAGAAGAATAGCTTGCTCTAATTCCTGCAGACAGCTTGCGAGTAGCAGGACTACTTGATGGTTGGGGGTCCTGAGAAGGTTGAGGTCCTTGTTGCTGGCTGCTACCAGACCCAACGACAATCCACCCAGTTGACGTTATTGCTGCTGCTGGTGGTGCATTCTCTTTCTGCCTGTCTTCGTCCAAGAATTGTAGTGCTATCACTCCAAAGTTTGTTTCGTATTGTATTACAAGACCATGTAGTGCAACAACCAGTTCCTAAAATATCCACCAGAATTTATTTTATTATAGATTGTGAATGAGTCACTAGGAAAGATTTTTTAGTAAGATGTAAGTAAGTTTTTCAAGTGGCGAAAGACTTGGGAAAAATCAAAGCTCAGATGGGGTTTACCCTGCAACATCAGATACTGGTCAAGCACTCTAGCCACTAACTAAGGTACTTGGGCTCCTGCAGGGAGCGAGGTCTTGTGTATTTGTATATTGTACTTGACACAAACTCTATTTGATAACCCAAGTGGCATTGCTTAGCAATATGTAAATTAAACAAATATTAAGTTATCTGTGTGATCAACAACCAAATTCTCCTCTGACTGCTTTTAATTTTCAAGGATCACTTAGTAATTTCCTGATACTAAATTACCTTTCTAACAAGTGGACTGCCATCTTGGGCTAGCTGTGTTAGTGTCATGGCAACCCCAAAGTCAATCTGGTTTGCATGGTCTGATCTGTCACCTGTGTTTGCTATAAATGTACCCAATGCATACACAGCTGCTGCACGAACCTGGTGCAATACAAAGAAAATCCCAAAAATTAGTAAAAAAGCTGTCATATTATACCTTGATATTGAATGAATGTATAATTGAACAAAATAATAAAAGAACAAACAAACAAAAGAAGAATCTAAAGGAGGGAGGGAGGAAGGATGGATGGACAGATGGAATGAATGAAGAAAAGAAGGAAGGAAGCAAGAAAGGAAGGAAGGAGAGAAGGAAGGAAGAAAAGAATGAAGGAAGAGAGGAAGGAAGGGAGGAAAGAAGGAAGGCAGGCAGGCAGGCAGGCAGGCAGGCAGGCAGGAAGGGAGAAAGGGAGGATGGATGGAAGGAATGAAGGACAAAAAGAAGGAAGGAAAGAAGGAAGGGAGGGAGAAAGGAAAGATTGATTAGACAGTTAATATTCAGCATGGTACAGTACAATGGCATGATAAAGTTATTTTTCAAACTCAAATGAAAACTGCTATCTCTTACCTCAGGCAGTGGATCAGACAGTAAACAGTACAATTTCTCAGGTGCTGTGTCTCTTACTCCACACCATCCTTGCTGCATCATAATTCTGCCATATTTTAGCTAAGCACACAGCAAGCCATTGTCTCAGTAGTGGGATGAGGGTCAGTAAGCTGCTCCAGGACAGATTGCAATCAAGTTACCTTGTAGGCAAGCCTCCTATAAATTTATCAACAGTAATTAAGCAGATTTCATACAAGTGCTAAAAATAATTAACTGTAGTGTGGAAAATAAAATGATTATATAGTAGTTTTCCACTTCAATCCAAACCAAATCTGTTCTCAGTCAAATCAATGGTTATTCAATCTATTTTGTAGTAATGTATTTAAAATGGATCCTTATAACATACAAAAATAATATTACTAACCTGACCATTTCGGAAACCATCTATAATGGAAGACAACACAAATGCTGCCATTGTTCTATGCTCTGCCTAAAAACAAAATGGATTTTTATTAAGTGACAACAACATGGATATCTAAAAGCTGGTTCTCACTAGCAATACAAGATGATGCAAGGCTTGTGTTCTCACTTAAAAAAGTAAGCGCAAAAGAGCAGTCAGGTTTTGTTTGAACATTTGCTTGCATTGTCTTGCTCCACTAGTGAGACTACCAGGCTTAATTTACCAGAGTTTGTTACAATACCATTATGGCAGGAATTTCAAATGTTTTTTTATAGACAACACGGCACTGACACAGCCACAGTCCATTTCACATTCATACCAAATCCGCTATAATAACAATGATATGTACTTACTGGCATGTAAGGATCTGCTAACACTGATAAAAAATACTTGTGTCCACTATCCTTGACAAGGTCAGACTGACAAGACTGAAGATATATTGTAAAAAAAAACATTTAAATTAGAATAACACACAAACCATAGTCATACAAGTATGAAGCCAATAAAATCTTCTGAAAGAGGAAACAGTTCAATGACAAATCCAACACCCAATCCCCTGTCCAAATCTTTGACAACTGTGAAAGGATTGGAGAGTTGCAGCTTACAAATCCAGATTCCCTTGGGTAAGGGCATCAATGTAGTTGTAATCAGCACTGCAATATACCAAACTACTATGTGGTCACAAGTGCCTAGTGGGAGAAAGTATTAAATTGCCTGTACCCTACAAATGTACATGATATCCACAGTCACGCATGCATCATTCACTTACACTATCAACTGCTAATATTTTGGCCCAAATAAAAACCAACAATGGTCGCAACTCTCTTGCTGAACTTTGTAATAATTTTAAAACATATGGAAATATACCAACAGATAATGCCTACAAAAAAGAACAACAGACATAATTATAATTGTAATAACTGACAAATTTGTGCTATCAGTAAGTTAATGATCCTCAGAAAAATATATGATTGAATACTTACAAGATTTACTGCCCATGGTCCCAAGTCTAAAAATCGACCCAATAAATCTAGTGCTCTCAGTCTATGGACTTGACTAAGTAATACTTGAAGCACTATAGGTAGCTGTTCAGGGGGATCTCTATCTTCTGAGCCCATGGCCAGCCACACTTGAAATGCCAGTAATTGTTGAGAAAAGAATTGACTGTGCTGTAAGGTAAAAATAATAAACAAAACAAATAAACCAACAAAATAATACCTTCAGTTGGTGAGGACAAAGCTTTTATATGAGTCTTGACTATTGTGTAGAATAGCATATCAAATGAACTGTCAGCTCCAAAACTGTTGGACCACAGGTGCAATTGTTGGGCAACAGACCGGTGAGTCCGGCTATCAGGTTTTACAAGTCAGACAGTTGACTTGGTATGCTGTTCTACATAATTACCATGAGTCTTATCAAGTAATCAGTAAATCTAATATGAAAGTGATGGTCAATCACAACAACCCCAAGTTTAACAAGGAATTTCACATTGGAATCCATACTATATAGTTGTGTGTTATTAATATTAATGATATTATATTTATTTAATAATATTATACATACTGTAAAGCTTGATGGGTTTTCTATGACTTCTGGTAACTGTGCTAAACAAAGATCAACAGCTAGATCCCAGGCTTGCCTTAAAAAGAAAAACAGAAATCATAATAAACAATTATAGGTAAAATTCAGAGAGCATTAAACTAGCTAAAAGCTCTGTGTGTTCCCTAATAAGCCTTTGGCAGCCAAATTTGATGTAATCAATTAACAACCAACAATTCATGTGGCTAAATATGTTTGAAAGTGCTTTGTGGAAGACATTTTGGTCATCAAATGAAATACTCACATTACTTTGCAAAGCATATCTTTTAACTGCCCATACAAATTAATGTCTATTTTCTTATTGCGTATAGTCCAAGAAAATACTATTTATACCCTAGCAGGATGGAGGGAATAGTCCAGTTTCCAATTACTAGAGACCGCTGAGCTTCCTGACAAAAGGCGCATTTATACAGGGTTAGCCTCATTTTCAAGAAAGACCCAAGGGAGTTAACTGATTTTTTTTCTGTTGTTAACAAAACAAAACAAAAACAAAAAAATGGCGTTTACTCCCATGGGTCTTTCTTGAAAGGGAGGCTAACCCTGTATAAATGCGCCTTTTGTCAGGAAGCTCAGTGGTCTCTAGTAACTGGAAACTGGACTATTGGAAATTCTAGAGGGTCAGAGAAATAATAAAATTACAGAATTTGTATGGAAGGAAATTGGAAATTCCAGGGGTAGGTGGGTGAGAGGGCCCTTTAATAACAAATTCTCCCCATGGAGTATGGATATTTTCTGGAACCACACATTCCAACCTTTAATTGATTGTCACTCACCACATATGGTGCATGTATGTTGGTGGAAGTCTAGGACTAGATACAGGTGTACAGTTATAAGACCTCATTACTCTCTCAGCCAGTAAAAAATTTCTGAATAAACTTGCAACAAGTAAATCTTGTCTAAAGAGCCTGTGAAATAAATCTGAAAAAAAAAAGAGTAAATAAGAACAGTTTTCACATAAATGTGAATAGCATATCTACGGCATGACATGGTCACAACCGCAATCAATTTATAGATTGCACAACTGTAGACGTGGTCTAGGCATGGTGTAGTCCATTTCACACTCATTCAAAAACTGCTCAAGGTATAAGACTAACCTCTAGGCAGCATATTCCAAGCTATTGTATCTGTAACAGCAGTAAATATCCAGTTCAATTCACCTAATGGTGTCCGTCGGTCATTAAGGCGCCCAGGTATTCTGTGATGCAGATTCAAAAATGTAATATTTAAATGTGGCTAAACAAAATTTAGGCCCACATTCACTGTATGGGCACCCATGGATACGTAGATGCTACAGAGCGACCCCTGTATTGCCTGCATTATTCTGCCTTGGTCAGCGGTTCATCACGTGAATGTGGGGCGGCCCATTATTGTGCAGGGCCGGCATGTGAGTCTATTACTATGGATCTGGCAATCCTCGTGCTAGCTTGAAAGCTAACGTTTTGCTGTTGTGTGTTGCTTTCTCCCCCCCCCCCCCCCCCCACACACCCTTGGATGGTCTTTAGGTGAGTATGTCAATCTCCACTGACCCGACAGTCAGTGTGACAGGTGCTAGGTGGTCGACCTTGGTTGGTTACCATGGTTACTGCCTTGCTGCTGGGGACGGTGCATCCCTCAAGACAGCATCTAGGCACCTCACCCAACCTCATCACCGTTGATGAGTTGAACTATAATTTTTATGCGTATACAGAGGATGATGTACATAATGACATCTAAATAATCTTCTCTCTCTATTGTGATCACCACACATTTCTGTGCATCATTAAATGACACATCAATTATAATTTATTAATAATTAATTAATTAATCAATAATTATTAAAATCAGTCCTTACTTTTCTATTAATTCCAAAGTTACACCAGGGACTAGTTTACTGCTATTTTGGCTGCAAAACCTAAAATGGTGACAACAATGAATACACTACAAACATAATTGGAAATTAAATGGTAAGGTCTGTTTCACATACCATTCAGACCTGTTAGGTGCCATACTGAAAATATTTCTGCAAAACATTGGTGTCTGAATGAATTTGGTATGGAAGCTTTAGTTTGGTCTGTCAACTGTCATCAATTCAACAAAGTTTGCTTGCTGCTCCAAAGTCAAACTCAACTGTACAGTATTAGGTATAGCACACACATGACATGAGAAGTGGGCCTAAACTAGCTACATATAAAACATCTAATACCATTTTCCTATGGAGTTCAAGATAGCAGGATTCTACTTCAAGTTTAGAGGACTGACTGGTTAAATGTGCTATAATCTCACCATTGTAAGGCCACCTTGATAGGTGTTGTCAGACAAGCAGTGAATAAATCAGCAGGCAGTTCTGGATTCATAGGAAGCAACTGACTGGCACTACAAGCAGCTAGTTGAATACAGTTTTTAGTAGAATGAGTTATTGGTAAATGGTTTCCTTGAGCAAGATTTCTCTGAAAAAAGAAAGTAACCATATAATCCAGTATATAATGTGGTTATTATAAGGTAAGCTAACTTGGATTGATTTGCTGGTCAGCGGTCCATGAACAACGTGATGTGCCTTGCTTAACCTCATGGTTTGTGTTGCCATCGCTAAGCTTTGCTGCTTGTTGTGTTGCCATTGCTAAGCTTCGTACTTGTATTAAGTAACTTAAACTGTGCAATTTTCTGACTCATCACCAATAACTACTATTTACTTGTGATTTTGAATGCCTGTACACATGGTGCAACATTTCCTGTGACATATTTCCTGCAACACTGCATACAACACACTTGCATCGTGTGTCCACCACTACAATGTTATGTGTAATGAAACTGTTGCAAATGTGCAACATTTGCAGGGATGGACACAACACTGTGTTGCATACAATTTTACAGGAAATGTTACAATTTGTGTCTGGGCCTTAAGATCATCTGCATCTAGTGATTTAAAATTTTATTTTCTTTATATGCAGCTCCTGTTTGAACTGCTAAATTTAGAGGGACAACAAAATACATGGAGGCATCAATAATTCCTTCTTCAAGAGATGCATCAGAGACCTTTTGCACAAAACTGCTCAAATCATATGCAGTTACTTGCCTCAACATGGCTCAGTCTCAGTAAAACTTTAAGACAATTCATATGATGTTGTTGTGGAGTGCACGCAAGGAGAAGAATATATCTGCATATAATTAGTAAGTGTAATTTTGCAAAGGGTCTATGTACATGCACCTACTAACAAAATAATGAGAATGTTCAATATTCATTACCTCATGTTCATCTTCTCTTGTTGAAGAAAACTTATTAAAACACTGCAAAATGAGTCCAGCATTGTTGCAGTCATATACAAATATTGACGGACTTCCCATCCATGTTTGTAAGTCATATATTGACAAAGGAATATATTGTGTGTATGTCTGAAAAATAGAAAGAAATAATATAAGTTCATTTTACTTCAAAAAAAAAAGGTTTGATAATTTATTTTATTTCGAAGAGCGAGGAGTGGTTGCCCAATTCTCCCGAGCCAGGGGCTCATGTTTAAGCTTTCAAAGCGCCCTCTACCCCCCTCTATCCATCAGTGCTCCTTTTTACGGGTATTTAAAGCTAATTAAAGCTAGATGGAAAGGAAAGAAGTTGAAACAAGGATGTGAAGTCAACAGTTGGGAATCGAACTCAGGACCTCTCGCACCTAAGGCCACACACTAACCAACTGTGCCATCCTTGCTCCACGCACTAACCGACTGTGCCATCCCTAGACAATCATACAGTGTACAATGATCAATTATCTGTGTTAATTCACCTTGTTAAAAACCCAGATCTCTCCATTTACTGTTGGTCTTGGAACTCCATGACCATTGTAATGAAATAATACTCTTTCCTCCTTCAAAACAAACAAAATATAAGGGAATGATGAAATGCGAAATTGAGTGAATGAGTGAATAAATGAATGAATGAATAAATGGATAAATGAATAAATAAACAAATTCAAACTTTTTCAGTGGATAAAATGATAGATTCAGTGGATAAAATGATAGCAATATTTTCAATACATTGATCTATTGGATATTAGGATTTATCTCATGGATAGCAATATCCACCCTTAACGAATCATAAAATGACATAATTCTATTTTGATAAGGAAAACAGATTTATCTCTAAACTTACTTTAGCATTTCTACGTAACGATGAGCAAAGCTTTTTTACATCCTCCACAGTGGGGTCTAAACTTTGTTTATATCTTGCCTGCAATAACAAATATCAGGAAAAACCTTAGTTAGTGGTGGTCCTGGGATTGTCTCTTTTTGAGAGAGTTCCCTAATAAAATCAATAAATTCATACCCTAGGCTGCCATCTTTCATATTGTTCTTGCAGTTTATTTCCAATGGTTTCTAAGGCTTTATTGGGATTAAGAGACAATGGATCTACAAAATGATTACAGAAAGAAGTTTGATACCACTTTCATTAGGACACTGTCTGACCTGTATCATTATTAATTCTCCAATACAGCAATAGGCTATATATGATGAATTTTAATATCATATTTTAATTCATATGTTAATACACCATAATTTTTACATTTATATCTTGGTCAACCACAGCCTCAAATGCTAAATATATTCTTTTCAGTTTGGTAACAGCTCATGAAAAGGCAAATTATAAATGATAAAGCAAATACTTTCAATTTCGATGGGTTTGTGTTTTGTTCATATACACCTCCCTGGTTTGTGTGCATTTCTTGCCTTTTTATGAGCTGTTACCAAACTGAAAAGAATACATTATGCACAATGGAGGATGTGGTTGACCAAGATGTAACTGTAAAATGGTCTATTTTCAATTGCATAAGGTAGGGATAACCTTATTCAATGTGACATAAATCCCACCAGGCTGTTCTGATTTTTCAGTTGAAGATTAAAATGGACAAAATCAAGAGTAGTCAACAGCCTTATTTCCAGTTTATAAAATATTTTAGATATAACGCGCGCGCTGATTGGCTGGCTACCATGTTTATATCAGAGGACAGAGACATGGTTTACTCAAAAAACATGGAAAATATTTTATAAAAGCAATATAAAACGATCGCTTATGTCTCTGTACTGTGATATAAACACTCTGGAAGATGTAGAGCACTTGAATAGCAAGAGTCAAACACTTGGCTGTGCCTTGACTGTTCCTATAAGCTTGCGTTTCACTTGCTCTACATCTTCCATCATGTTTAAATATCACAGAACACAGACACAGGCGTGCATTTTATATTCCTTAAATAACTGGGCTTCAAAGCATGGACGAACTTCAGGTAATATCAGTAGTGTCCATAAGGAAGTTACTTAGAAGCCAAATCCTTTTGTATATATATGTTGTATATTTTTATGAATGTGTTATGTAAAAAAACATTACTTTGAAAAGTGTAAATAAAGTGAAATTGAAACTGAAACTGTACATCTTGTTGAAATCCACATACACCATCAATTCAATAGCACCAGCTGTTGTGCAGGGAGCCTGTGTATGTTGCTTCTGCTTCTGATTCCGTCGAAGTGAAAACCAGGCTTGAGTGAATTCTTAGTTTTTATCAGATAACAAAATAGTTGATAACTAAATACTATTATACGCTAAATAGTTAGTAGTTGTTTCATGGATATATGGCGTGCACTTTATAAAAGGCATGTGCTGCACTGTAAATGTTACATAAGCCACTTAGATGGATCAACAAGTTAATGGTTCTAGACAGTTTACACAGAATTGACCTTGTTGCTAGCTGGCACTTGAAAGATGCTATCAGACAATAGCCACCTACATCATTGTCAATGTAATTATATTAAACCACATTGCGTGAATATGACCTGATAACTCTGGTATCATAATTCATACAAGCAATAACTTGGAATCCAATACCAAATGCGTGATTATGCTGCAAAGAGGGAAGTTATTTTATCACAGCTTGTTTTATGAGGTACGCCCTCCGCAAGCTCAGTATTCAATGATCCATAAATTTTGTACAATTAAGTCACCAAAACGTACAAACATATAAGCTTAATACCGAAAAAGAGGAAATCAGATAGCTAAAATCTGAGTGTCATTGGATTATCGTGATTGTCCGTGAGAAGACAGGTCTAGACAAGTATTCTGCGCTGAAATAGGCATGCATGACACGGTGTGTGTGGCATGCAATGGACTTCATATTCACGTGTTCACGATCCACAAATTTATCTTCTTTGAAAAAGATAAACAGACAAAAAAATAAATACTTATTATGATTATACCTATCATGATTTTAAATTAAATCAAAGTGATAACTTTCTTCCTATTTTCATCAAGGAATTACATGGGAAAAGACGAAATGAATGAATGTTGAATTCCTGGATCGCAGTTATGAAGTTGGAAATCGAAAGTAAAACAGCTGAGTCAAACTAGCAATTGTTTAAGAATATTGAGTGTTTTTGTTATTTAAGAAGAATTGTTTCCTATAATTGTTTATAAATAATCTAACGTTTGACAGTAGTGTTTATGGAAGTACTCACTTACCAATCCAACACTCCATCCGTGCACACGGTGTTGTTTTGACCACATCTGGCGGATCAACACCAACATTCAACGACAATACCAAAGCAACACTCACTGTTTTCATCTACAAAGATATTAAATAACATCCCTCTTAGACAAGGTTTTATGGAGAGTTGAGAGAGGTGTTTTCATTGGTTTCTTACTCTGTCTTTCATTCGCCATGTTTGTGCTAAGTGTTTCGTTCCATTGATCGCTTCCTTGTGTCGTTTCTTCACGAAGCATAGTGGCAGTTGCCAGTCGATTATTTCACCTTCGTCTTCATCGCAACCTCCGTCTTCATGATCTAACTCCTCCAATGGCATTACAGAAGCCATTTTGATAGTCTACATCGTAATCTACAGTACAACTGAGTCAAAATCGAGCAATTTTACCGGTAGCTTCTACAAATTCGTAGTAAAACGTGTCTGTGATGTCCACTAATGCGCATGTCGTTGTTTTTATTTACATCCCGCGAGGATCCCGCGTGATAATCACCGTTTGGATTGCCTACACCAATCAAAATACTCCGTGGTCACGTGAAAATTGCTCAATGGATGACTTTGGAGGGAGTTCAAGAGCTGTGTCAGAGCAAAGTCCTTCAAGGAATCTCAATAACCTAATTACTTTGTTCGAGAGTTCTCGAGATGTCGAAATGAAATCACACGTGACTAACCACATGAAGAATTTTCTAGATTTTGCTGCATAAAAATATTGCATTTCTAAAAGCATTTTATCTCTGATATCGACAAAAGCTACTCTACAAAGGTGAATTATGATTTCATATAATCAATTCTTTAAGGTTAATAAATAATCAATTATAAATAATATTTTTGTCCATTTGATATATATATATATATATTTCCACTTTGGATTCCTGTGTCAGCAGCCCACACTACTACCAAGTCAGCGGCGTTTCTAGGGGTAACACAGCAATGGCCGACGACTCCACGACTGTTAAAAATTGACATATTTTGACGTTTTCTCACTGAAAATTCATATTAAAATGCTCGTAGCAGCCTGTAGTCCGACGTCGTCCATCTTTAGCGAGATGCTAGAATTGAATGCTCAACGATGTACCAGCAGACGGGAAGATTACGACGATGAAATCTTAGATCTGAAAAATTACAACGCTGCTAAAAGTTCCCCTGTGTTTTTTGGTCGATATGGACACCGATTAGGCGAAACAGAGACGAGTCATGATGGAGATGATGGCGGAGAATCTACTCGTTCGTCGTATTTACCAGATTTCGATCCTGCGACGACCCATCCTGCCACTTACGGTTATGTGTTATTGGATAAAAAACCACCCGTTACAAAGGAAGAACCAGTTTTGCCAGACCCAAAAGAATGTAAGATTTACCTTATAAAACATCATTTATATCAATGTAATCACAGTGTGGATTAAGGCCAAAGTGGAACAACTAAGGGTACATATCGTAGATGTTTGACCTACATACAAATATATTTGCTGTTTTTGCACTCATTGGAGATAGTGGAGATGAACGATCACATAATCTTTTAAGCTTATAATCTAGAGAACAGAGTGATTTAGCAAATGCAACGCGATGCGAGGAGGGGACACGAGATGACATATTTTCACATTCATCTGTTGCGTGACTACCATGACAGTGTCGTGACACCACTGTTCAGGATTCCATTTTGCTTGTTTCGTGTCCTATTCTTGATGTAGGCAACATCAATGGTCATCTGCACAGGGCATCCTCTTTCATGTCGCATCACATTTGCTAAATCACTCTATTGTGATAGATTGATAGATCAGATTTGGTGTGACTGCAAAAAAAACAGAGGCTTGCATGAAATGTCTCAAAACTTTGAATAAATCACATGGCTCAGAGATGCTTACCGTACTGTCAGGCACAGCAAGATCTTAGATTGATGTATTTTGAGTGGCTGGCAATGAGGGGAGAGGAGAGGGGAGAGCAAAGGGGAGGTGGTGGGGAAGGATGGAAGGGAGAAGCCATAAGTTTGTCTGTTAATTGCTCTTTGGGATACCTGTGGTGTTTGCTTATGTGCTGACAGCTGAGAAACCTTTTGATGTAAAGGAGCAAAAAATACAACTTAAGGAATCAGTTTAGACAAGGTCTGTGATATGACATTTTCACAGCCACAATATTGGAATCATTTATGTATAAATACTGATTGTGTATGCATAACACATACTAGGTAGCCCCAGTGAATTCCTGGAGACGTACATTTTTCCCGTGTTATTACCTGGTATAGAGAAGATGCTGATTGCAGCTAAAGAAAACAAAGTATTTGAGGTATAATTTGTGCTAAAATCAGCTCACCACAGTGTTTCTTCAGTTGAGAAGTCTGCAGCCTTTGATTATTACATTATTTTGTATGTATCATGCTTGTTATGAAATAGTTACAACTGTTATCATTAAAGTGCGATCTGTGAAGCTCCAATCCTTGTTTCAAAAATAGCAATTAGATGAACATTGATCAAAATTTGATCTAGTAAATTAATTACTAGACCAATACAAATGGTGATACAAATCTGTAATTGAGAATTAATGCCTTATATTTTGACAAAAGTTTAAAAAGGCATTTTTCCTTGTTACAGAATCAGAATCACTAGCCATTTCAATTGGTCAAGCTATTTGATTGCTGTCCATCTTATGCTAGTTATGAAAGGAGGCTTTGGAACTTCATTGGTCAGCCTTCAAGGATAACAGTTGTAAATTACATTTTTTAACAGAGAAGAAGAACAAAGTTTAATGCATGTGACTTCCTTACAGAATACATGTACAGGTAACAGTTGCTTTGCTTTATGCCATTTACATACTAGAGTAGATTTTTTACAGAAGCATTTTCATTTGACAGTGAAAGAAAAATGACTATTTAGTTTGTAGTAGTTGATAAGAAACAAAAGAAAACAATGGCTTCAGAGTCTACTACCAACTATTAGTTTGTTTATTCCTTCATGGTCAAATGAAAACCACTCTAACTATGGAAACTAGACAGTTAGGGCGTGGTATGATTACAGCAGAAATTTTGAAAGATTTTATAGACATCACAGCAATGACACAGTCATGACATGGCACAGTCCTTTTCACACTCATGTGAAATCTGTGCTAACTTGAATGCTGTCCTACCATATGATCTTTAAGCTGCAAGGAGCACATTAATGAAAGTTGTAATTTGTTCCAGAAATAATCCAGCTTATGAAGACAGAGAAGAAGTATCATTACTAGACATTCCATTTGTACAGAAAATTTTAGAAAAAAAGTAAGTTTCTGCAATAAGATTCAAATTTATTTCTAAAGCTAGTCCTAACTCAATAAATGTTTGTTTCTACAGTCCCCACCCTCCTCTTCCATTGTCATTGTTATTGAGTGATGATGAAGCAGCCATTATAATCCAATCATTCTATAGAGGCTATCTTGTTCGTAAGACACCAGAAGTGCAGGAATTAAGGGAATATCAAAGAGAAATGAGAAATGTAAGTGGCAGTGTCAAACTACAGAGAACTCCCTCTAAGGTAGACACTTTTGGGACCAGCTCTTTAATAGTGTCGAGAAAGATGTCCACCTTAGATAGAATTTCATTACAGAGAGTGTGGGGCATGTACAATAACTGAGGCTGCAACCAGGCAAATGTGTCCACCTTAGAGAGGTATCTACCTTACAGGGGTGTCCACATTGAGGGAGTTCAGTGTACATGACTTTTTGTATACCATCATTGTTTTGCCATCTTACTAAAAAGGGTCGCAGAGAAATCACTGAAAGCATTGCACATTGCATATGTGAAAACTTGTTATAATTTCTGACATTCTTGCATTCTTCTCTTATAATTATCTAGGAAGCTGTTGACATTTTTCTTAAAGTTGAAGATTTTTGGAAAAAGCACCCGGTTGATGATACTGCTGATGATGGAGTACCTAATGAGTGTGCTGAGAGTATGGATGTACTCAGTAGTGTTTCTGTAACAGATCGAACCACTCCCCAGTAATACAAACCCACTCATTCACCTTGAAAGCTCTACTGCATCATGCAACTTGTGTAAATAGTAATTTCTTATTGTAAACAGTGAAAATTTAGTCAAATTTAAGGTATATAACATATGAAAGAAGTGACTGTTTTGTTGTTTTGAAACTTTTTTGAAAAAGAAGTATTTAAGAGCAGGTTTTAGAAACTGTTCTAGGACACTTGTCTAGCTGGCACCCTGAACCTGAAGAATTAAGTAATCATCATCTTCATCATCATCATCTGATATCATCATCAAAATCAAAATCAAAACATCCATTAAATAAAATGATTTATTTGGCTTTTAATCTTTAAGAATATCCCCAAATAAAACATGAAACGTTACATACGCGTATACATGAAGCGTTACGTACGCGTATACATGAAACGTTACGTACGCGTATACATGAAACGTTACGTACGCGTATACATGAAGCGTTACGTACGCGTAAACATGAAATGTTACGTACGCGTATACATGCATGAAACGTTACGCGCAACACCTGCCGCAAGGTTAACTGTGCAATGAGTTGGACATCATCATTGCGGGTCTGAATGTGAGTGGCTGTTTCTCGATAACTTTCCTATGCATGCATGACTGTGAAAGTGGCACAGCTAGCCATGGCAGGACATGGTTACGGCAGGAATTTGAAATGCTTTTACTGACATCACGGCACTATAGAGTCGTTTTCGTATGAGTGGGAACACTGTACGGTTACGATACGATACGGTTACGGCATGAATTTCGAATGTTTTTATAGACATTACCGCACTGACACGGTCACGGTACGGCGCGGTAAGTTTCCCACTCATACGAAAACGACTCTAAAACGTACGGTCACGGCACGGTGCGGTCTGTTTCACTCATACGAAAACTGCATGCTTTGATTTAGGGTAGAGGAGCGCGCAAGTACTAGTGAAAAACAAAAATCACAGGAATTAAAAACTTTCAGAAATTGTCAGAAGGCTCGACAAGTTATAAGCCCTTTGTTGTAATTTACTTTCTCAAACCCTGGATATTGCAATTGAAAGCCTTTCTTATCCAAAACGTATATATTTGTTTTGTCTGAAATGGATCCCATATCAGCTACTTCACAGATTTGTCCACCAAATCATGTTTCGTTGCGCACGACGCTTTACAAAAAGTAGAACTGATCAGAACTCACCGACATCTACATAGGTATCAAAGAAAGAAGTAGCTTATGAATGGTTGTCACTAGTAGTTGTTCTAGTGACTGTAGCGAGCATTGCGCGCACCCTGGGTGTGTGTCGAGTTTCATGCAGTTTTCCACCACACCAGTGAAGTGATTCGTTTATTTCACTGACAATGCATGAAAAGCGTCTGTCTACTCGGCCTACAGTAGCTATGAGAAACGCTACACGGCCTGGAAGCACGATACAACTTTTTTTCTGAAACATTGCGCGCAACACAGTTGCATAGTGTGCGTGTAACATTCCAGAAAGAGTTGCAGAAGTAGAACTCGACCCTAAACCTGCAACTGGTGTGTACAATGCTGCGAGCAACTCTGTGTTACGAGCAATCTTGCAACAACAAAAAAAGACATGAAAAATTTGCACCATTTGCCCTGGCCTTTAGCTTCATACAGAATCTCTCTCTTCCAAAGATGCTTGATAAGATTATTCTCGTAACATGTAGATTTAACTGGCAGGTTTTCTTCCAGAGCCTTAGCGTACACACCTATATGAAAAAGCTTTGTTATTCGCAAGCTTCAGTTTCAATTGGATATAATGTTTGAATGAATGATTTGTCATTGGTAAAAATAATCAGAGTTTTTGACTCAGTTTCGTGCAGACGCAATGCCAAAACGCAACATGCAAAATGTATCCAGTTTTTGAAAACGAGTGACGAATTAGCCTTGATCGGAGGTCATGTCGTTAACGCGCAACATTATTTCATTTGATGGAACGTTTTCTAAAACAGCTACTGAACAATAGTGGTATTTCTCAATGTAACTCTTTGTATTTTTATTCTCTTCTTGCTCGTGTTTCAGTCTTTGAACACAGCATGGAATGACGAAAGAAAGTTTAAAAAATGAAGGACGCAATGACGCAAAACGACTGTCCAAACGCACGACATTTTTGCACTGCATCATGCATGCATTTGTAGGATTAAAATGGAAGTATAAAATACTGACGGCCATTCATAGTTCCAATGCTTGTATAACTGTATCTTGACTTTAGGAAGCGTTGTCTTCAACCAGATCGT
This sequence comes from Telmatactis stephensoni, assembly GCA_029948255.1. NCBI lineage: Eukaryota > Metazoa > Cnidaria > Anthozoa > Actiniaria > Isophelliidae > Telmatactis > Telmatactis stephensoni. The sequence continues at coordinate 35,144 of JALIZF010001538.1, forward strand.
TTTCACCGAATTTGTAACCAATGCTGAATATTATAGAAGAAGTTAAGTTGACCATATCTGTCACGCTTGCAATGTTATACCGAACGCAATTACGCTGAAATCTTTATTGCACCTGGCAATACTGAGCACCACCGTACTGCATCTTTCTCGCCTTTCGAGGTGTATTCCCATAGTTTATTACTTCTTCCTTTTAGTCTGTCAGTCATTTGAGATAATATATTTATGCCAATAAATTAAGTTATAGGCCACCCACATGCATGGAAACAGAGCACGTGACACTCTGTCTATTTGCTTACTAACTTCACAAACACAGGGTGACCGCCTGGAACTTTGCGGAGCATTGTTATTGATCGAAACTTTTAAATCTTTACCGTGATCATTCCACCCTTCTGGGTCTTGATTTTGGCGCTTATTACATGACTGAGGGTCGGGGTTCCCAACAGGAGTGAGTTCAAATAATTTTCCATTCTCCTCGTTAGAAGGGTTTGAGTGCATTATCCGAGTTAGGTTAGCGGGTTGAGAGAAAAGCATTTCGATGGATCTCTTTCGTGAACTTGGGCTGTTTATCTCTAGTTCTTCTTCTTTCTGAAACGAGTAAACTGAACAATTAACATTTTTGAATTAACACTTGCAGTGTTATTCACAGTCGTATCGACTTATACGTAGAGGACGAATTCAGAATAAATTATGTATTATCATTTAGTTTGGCTGTATTTGATTGATTGACTGACTGACTGACTGTCTGTCCGTCTGTCTGACTGATTGAGTGCATGACTGTTGCATGATTGTTTGTTTGATTGATTGATTGATTAATTGATTGATTGATTGATTGATTGATTGATTGATTGATTGATTAAATGATTGATGATAAGAAATAGCGAAGCGCAACAGTGACGTCACAACTCAGACAAACCAACCAAATTTTTCATTTCCTTGAGCCCGATTTCGGTACTTTGGATTTGAATGCCCATATTTTAAACATAAGCAACGTTTTCATAATAAAATGTAAGTTTTCTATTCAGTACGATTACAGATTCGTAATGTTTGTCCGAGTCATGCATCAATTACGCGAGCTATTTTTAGAACCGCTGCATGGCTAGTTGGTTGGATGATTCACTATACTTCAGGTTGATATGCAATTAACACGTTGCTCGCGTTACTTTTCGTATAAATCTCTGGCAGATAGTGTAGTTGTAGTTGCTCGCGACCTTCGCCCGTTGCTATTAGGGCAAAACTCAACCTTCTCACGTGTTCAGCAAAGACGCCAATGAGGAAGAAGGGTAACTAAAAACCGTCCGAAATCAACTGAAAATATATCGGGAAATCTGGAAAATTTACCTTGTTGACTGCTTTTTGCTTTCGTTCTCGTTTGTAAAACTCGTCAACAATGATACACTCGACGATACTCAAGAAGATGAACAAGAACGACACCATTAAATACATGTCCATTCCCTTGATGTAGCTGACCTGCAGATAACAAATATCGCACAAGATTTTGTCAAGTGAATAGCTGACTTCCGAGTTACACTTACTTGTCACATTCAAAAGAATCAAGACGAGGCTACGTACATAAAGCTCAGTCATTCATAACAAGACAAAAGGTTTAGCACGTAGCCTCGTTCTGAGTCCTTTGTATGTGGCAGGCAAAGTATATCTAGCAACTGGACTATTAGCAAAGAATTGTCAGAGAACTTCGCCTAGTTTATATTTTGTAGATTATCGATATAGGAATATAAAACGCGCGCATGTCTCTGTACTGTGATATAAACACGATGGAAGATGTAGAGCAAGAGAAAAGCAAGCTTAGGAACACGAGGCGTAGCTGAGTATTTCTCTTGCTTTTCGAGTGCTCTACATCTTCCAGAGTGTTTATATCACAGTACAGAGACATAAGCGATCTGTTTACGTTTTTTGAGCGAGCCATGTCTCTGTCCTCTGATTTAAACATGGTAGCCAGCCAATCAGCGCGCGCGTTATATCTCAAATATTTTATAATATTTCTTAATAACCCCCTCTTAGGTGCATATCCCGAACAGTCAAGTCCAGCTTGAGCCATGCTCGGGTGGTCAGACTGAATTGAATGGTGGCAGCATGTACAGAATGGACAGTACCGAGTATTTTCCTTTCCGGCCCGACCTAACTCTGACAATAAGCATGCATTTTATCATAGGACTATTTTTTTTTACTATTTTATTGCTATTTTTGACGCGCGCTGACCCGGGTCCAGATACCGGGTTTTCCAGACCACCTTCGAAAATTCGTATGTGCCCCGTCACGTGACTATTTGCAAAGGCTTCTTAAGAGCGCGCGCGAGTCAAATAGTCATGTGATGATAGAATTCGTTTTACCTTTGGAAGTGAACCATTGGTATACCCCAACAAAAACATTATTGTAAGAATGGTGGTGATGCCGACTGTCAGGCGATCTCCTGTTGCATCGGTATTCATCCAAAACACGATCCAACTGAGCATGACTAGAAACGTACATGGAACATACGTCTGGATGACGTAATAACCAATACGACGTTGCATGTTGAATGTGGCTTTGAGAATTGTATAATTTCCTGAAAAATGTCATTATATATTGATCACCACCATCATGTACATCCACCATTACAACCACCACTACCAACCCCACCACCACTACCTCCAACACCACTACCCGCAACCCCCCACCCCACCCCGGCCATTTTCAGTTACCATGGCTTACCTGAAACATAAGTATTCGTTGCGCTTGAAAGACTCACACCTTTGACTGAGAATTGAGCGATTTCTTTGTTTTCTAGAATTAAGTAATTAGTTTCCCAGGAAAGCTTGATATCATTGTCATTGTATCCATCTGTAATTAGAAAACGATAATAAAATCGTAATATGATCGAGCAGTTCTAAAGCAGAAAATATGTTTTCCATGCATTTGTGTTGTCGCTTGTAAGTCTAGTGATAAAGCAATTGATATATAACGCGTGCTTTGACAGAACCGTGCGTAATTACAGTTTATATAATAATTGGCATATTACGCGCGCTCTGATTGGTCGAACAACCATGTGTGATTAGAGTACACACACATAGATGGCGTCATCGAATCTTACGCGCGCCCTGATTGGTTGGAATGATACTAATGATACTAATCTCGCAATCTAAATGGTTGATTAGAGCGTGTCAAATAAGAGGACAGACACACTGCTGACGCGTTTCGGCGCGCGCGCTCATTCTGTTGCCCCGTTTGATAAGGATTTTTTAACTTATCTCAAATAATTGTTGTACAAAACTGATTCCACTTGACTTTTGAACATTTTATGACGTCAAGAGCGTGTCAATAAGAGGACAGACGACTCAAAACCATCTTCAATTTGTTAAATACACGCACAGATGACTTCACGCAGTCTGGTTAGTCAAAATATATTTCGAATGATACTTTTCAAAACAAATAGATGCCATTATTCCTTGCGTTTGTTCTCTATCTAATAGATGCATAGAGGATGTCACGCGAGCAGCAGTCACGGCATTCCACCTCGTCTCGTGGCGTACGTTTTATTCCTCACCACATTTTGACGTCATCTATGCATCTATTAAACTACAAACGCACGGAAAAATGGAATCTATTTGTTAACTAGTTATATCTGGTAATAAAATTTGATAGCAAATAGACCCGGTGTGAGGCTTTACTGAGTCATTTTCCACACATTACCAACTGCAAACAAAGGTAAAGAAACCGCCTACTTACAGCTTCCAAACGTGAGAGAACAATATTGGCGGTCCATCGGGAAATCTTTAAGATTCATATCACAAGCTGCTACAATGTGGGCACTAGATAACAAATCATAAAGAAACTATCAATTGAACTCATGATAATAATAGTTTGACGCAAACTTTGTTGTTCCTTAATCCTAAATAAATTATTATTCATCTGGAAATTTTCCTAGTTATTTTTTCTTATTTTGTTGTATTTCTTCTCTTTGATTCTACTTTAATTTTATTCCTTTATCCTCTTCGAGGACTGGAGACACGATACAGCTTTTCTTCGAACTTTTAATTTCTGTAACACTGAACACTACAGGGGGTTGTATCGTGTGTTCCTCTCTTTGCGCCAATCGGGCGCAACCGTGCGTAGCAGGATATAGAATCGTGTTCAATTTCGGATAAATATTCTACTAAATATTTGTAAGCAACTGCATGAAAATGGGAGGACACAACTGCTTTTGTGTAAAATGTTGCAAGAAAAGCTACATCATTTGTCCGGGTTTTTACTCATTCGATCGACATATTTTGAGTTGTTACCCTAATTTCCTTCGCCATATATTATTTTACTCTTCTCATTTTTATCTTGCGACCTTACATTTCTTCCTTCATGTTTTTCTTTTCTTTATTTAGTCCTTTTCACTCTTTCATATTGCAGGGGTGCAGGAGGTGCGCATCCCCTTTCCTAAAACGACTCTGGATCCTCTGACGATTTCCAATTTCTATAGTGCTGCAGCCCCCCTCCTAATTGAAGGATAATCATAGATCCACCCCTATAATTTGTGGCCCCCAATTTTTCTTTGACACCTTACTTTCTACTGTAATATATGCTGCCATCAGGGTACAATTTTAGACTGCTATGGACCTGGTTGTCTGGTATCATAAGGTTGGACGTCTTAGCGTTACCACAGTAGGTATCAGGAAACCATACGTTTTCGATATCATTGCGTGACAAGACAACAGATGTATTGACGAGGCCTTTAAGACGTTCATCACGCCATTTCTGGCGGTAGTATAAAAACACGGAAAATTCCTGGCAAAAATTAATATCACCACAAAATTAATGATTATTAATAAATCATAATAATACTAAATGATGATTTGATGATGATGATGAAATAAGTATTCAGCACTATGCCCTATGCGTACCCTCGCGAAAGAGGGCCTTTGGTCTGACCTGGTCCCAGTAACATATACCTATTTGAAAAAAGGTTGTCGTATGAGGGCTCTCAAGCCCACGCGACTCGATCGAAAAGGAGTATGGGTATGTAGTGAAACTTCACTTTCTTTTTGGCTTTGGTATTGACTTCAGCATTAGTAAGTGCAGTTCTTTAGTGTATAAGCAAACTGAATTTGAGTAATCGTGTGGGATTTTTGTGGTTATATAAGTAATTTCTTCGCATATTCCTTTTCGGGTGCGTCGCGTAGGCTTGATACCGACAACGTTTATTGGAATAGGTGTAAGCTAGTCAAAATATTAGCTCTGATGACAAGATGGTCGACATACTCATAAAGAAAACGAAGGGTGTTGATCTCGTGTTTATGAAATATCTTTAGTGGTATCATTATTAAGACCCCCCTATAGACCCTTTGCTGTCCACGTGCACAGTGCATGATCTTTTAACTTGCGTGCAGGCCATAAAGAGCATCTTAGTGTTTTTGCTAAGTGTAGTGATAATCTCGTGTTTATGAGACACCTTTAGTGGTATCATCAATAAGCTAAGACCCCCTATTAGACCCTTTGCTGTCCACGTGCATAGTGCATGATCTTTTAACTTGCGTGCAGGCAATTGTTTTTGCTAAGTGTAGTGATAAGTTTGATCCTTTTTGATGTGTTGGAGATGCATGATGTGATTTATGATTTTTTGAAATTGCAAATTTTTGTAACTGAATTTTACATTATTGCACGCGTCATCTACACATTCTTTCTAAAAATTAAAATCAGGCTAATTTTCCAAAAATTCTATCCTTGGACAATGCACTGAAAGACATTAAAACTGGAATGAAAAATACTAAGTTATGAGGTGCTCTTGATGCTGTCGTACGCGTCCATTTTGTCATCAGAGTTGATATTTAAGTTATTTGTGTCAAGAGGTCAGGTCCTGCAAAAATAATGGCCTTTAGAGCAACGTTTCATAGAGTAGTTGATGGGTGGACCTTTTACCCTTTCTTCCATCAATTCCCCGTATTACCACACTGACTTAAAAAAGGGGATATATGAAGCCATGACCATATGGAAGCATCATCATCATCATCATCATCATTATCTCAAGTATGTTAAGGCCTGGGTTGATGGCCAATCACGGCTAAAATCGATTTATTTTTCTTCTGTCCTTGTTTTCTGCTCAATCCTTACCAAAATTAGCATGAGTACAAAACTTCATGACCTTAACTTTTTAGGATGAAAAGTTTGGGTATTTGATGGTCACGTGACCACGAACCTCACTTTCATGATACCCAAAATTTTGAATTAAAATGGGGATATGGATATAATCTGTACTTGAAATGTTGTGGTATGTTTTCACTTCTCCCGGTAAGACCTATATGACTGCGTTTAGACAATTCAACTATCATCGCTCATTTAGGAGATATTACACAAAATAGGTCACGTGACCTGCTTGTTCAGTCAAACATAAGCAAATATCTCCTAAACGAGCAATGATAGTTAAATTGTCTAAACGCAGTCATATAGGTCTTACCGGTAGAGGTGAAAATATACCACAACATCTCAAGTACAGATTATATCCATGTCCCCATTTTAATTCAAAATTTTGGGTATCATGGAAGTGAGGTTCGTGGTCACGTGACCACCAAATCCCGAAAATTTTCATCCTAAAAAATTAAGGTCATGAAGTTATGTACTTATGCTAATTTTGGTGACGATTGAGTACAAAACAAGGACAGAAGAAAAATAAATCGATTTTAGCCGTAATTGGCCATCAACCCAGGCCTTAACATACTTGAGATCATCATCATCATCCATCATCATCATCATCATCCTCATCATCATCATCATCATCATCATCATCATCATCATCATCATCATCATCATCATCATCATCATCATCATCATCATTATCATCATTATCATCATCATCATCATCATCCATCATCATCATCATATAACACCACAATCATTTCATATCTTTATATTTCGTACCATGTGAGCTTCTTCTATTTTTCCAAATGATATAATATACATGTCTAGTTTGACATTCGTACGGGAGCCTGCAATTAGAAGGAGTATTAAAGAACGAAGAAATCTGCATGCAATTCATTAGTTTATGTAGTGATAGAAGCTAGAGCTATGGATTTGATGACTGACTGACTGTCGGCCGATTGACTGATTGGACTGACTGACGGACGGACGGGCTGACCTGCTGACTAACTGACTGACTGACTGATGGACTGACTGACTAACTGACTAACTGATGGAGGACTGACTGACTGACTGTCTGACTGACTGACTGACTGACTGACCGACCGACCGACCGACCGACCGACCGACCGACCGACTGACTGACTGACTGACTGACTGACTGACTGACGTCCGGACGTTCTTCGAATTCTTCTCTGTCTGAAATTTCTGTCTATTTGTCTGCCTAGTGCTGACTTGCTGGTCAGCGTACGCGTAGACCAACAACTATGTCACAACTGGCCGTAAATTGATTTCGTTCCCTCAAAACGCTACGTGTGATCGCATGACACATTCATTGAGAAACATATTCACGTTCACATACCACAATTTGGTCGTACTCCTTTGTCGTAATGCTTCGATAAGTAGTCTGAAAGACTTAACGTGACATTCTGTTTGTCTTTCCTCTCCACGAATATTTGGCTGAAACCGTAAATTAGTTAATTCAATATAGAAAATGCGCTCATAAAAGTAGGCTTTGTCATTAGACAGTTGTGGCATCCATCAGATCACGATTTAATAATTATAGCCTTTTTTGTGGCTAGCCAACCAAATTGCAACAAAAATATGCACTATTGAATAACCTCATATGTTAAAGTTACTGCTGTCTGAGTAGTCATAACAATTTACAGGAGCTTGTGTTGAGGATGCTATTTTGTTTCATTAAAACGTTTTTCTGAGTCACTATAATTATTCTTTTGAACGATGTTTGAACTTACACGTCCAATTAGAAGATTCAGAAATTCCTTATCACCTCGATCATGACATTTTAGTCAAGTTAAAAAGCAATTTTTCAAAACTAATTATTCTACTTTAAAATGTCAACAGAAAGAGTTCTATTGCGTGGCGCTAAATTCTATTAGTCAATGACACCAAACGAGAAACACAATTTTTCTGTTACGACAACGACTTTTGATTGGCGCGGGGGAAAATTGTTGTCATCAGAACTCATCTCCGTTTTTATTAACAGCGTTTTATTGTTTAAAAACCATTCAGTTATGTTTTTTTGTGCCTATAGCTTAATTCTATTTCATCAGTCTCTCTGCATGAGTTTCCAGTGGAGTTTTCAAGATGGAATTTTGAGATTGAGCCGTTAACTCAGTCCATCTACTGCCCGCTTGTACTATGTCATTTTAAATGCGTTTGAGAGAAGAAAGCTCAATCAAAAAGCTTGGAGAGAATGAGAGAAATTTGTATGACATCCACGGCTTGTAACGGCTGCCGATACTTCTAAAGCTCGGTAATCAAGCAACCGATATGTGGATGAGAGAATGTGCGTAGGTTGCTAGCTACACAGGAAGACGATAGATCAGATGTAAAACTCAAAACATAAAAGTGAACGCCCTATTTTGCGCGTATAAAATTAAACTCAAGAAAATTCTTTCTTTTATTTGCCTACCAAAATCAAAGATTAGAGTACTGACTGAGTTAGTTGAAAATTTTTTTCGGTTCTGTCGTTCTCTTTAATGCATACATGAGATGCGTTTTTAACAATTTATTACATCACAAATTGAACTCATAGCCTAAGAAGAAAAAAAATGTTGAATATCTTCAACAAAGAAATTTATTGCAATTTTATGTGTACAATTAATCAGATTTTATACAATTGAAGAGAAAAAGGGAATTAACAAAAAAGAAAGAAACCACATTCAGCTTTTCAATGAACTTTGAATTCAAGATCAGTGTATCTATCCACAGAAATCATAAACTTTAACAAATAACGTACTTACCAAGCGATACTGGTCGATGCACAGATTACCATCAACGCCATTCCAAAACGTGCGGCGTATTTTCTCATCTTTGAATCCCTGAATTCTACGAGCAGCTTGTAAAATGCCTAAAACTGTAAATTTATACATTGCTATTTTATATGTGAAACCACACAGGAGGCCTGTTAGTTGATTGGCTTGTTCGATAATTAACAGTACCCGCAAGTTGATTTCAACTTGCACTGTTATCTGACGTATAGACTTCTAGTAATTTACTAAATATTAATCCCTTATTCATTATTTATGGAGATAGTGAGGTAAAACAGTAATTTTGATGAATATTGTTTTAGTATACTGAGATAAAATACGAGAAATTGACAAATTCAGTGTTTGAGGTTGGAACCGCGCTCAACTGAAAATTCGGTTGAATAGTATCATCATGCAATTACATGTATACCCCGACAAGCAAAAAAATTGGCTTCAATCTCTGCTTCGATATTAATTTCCCATTTTGCTGAGTTTTCACTATTTGGGATTGAAGTTTATTTCTTGCGTGAATGAAGTATTCGTTCTTGAGTTATAATTAAAGCAAGAAGATAATTGCCCAAGTGCACAGAAGAAGAAAATAAAGGGGTTTATTAAAGATTACTGGGATTAAGCGTAAGAAGCCAGCATAAACTAAAACACCATCTAACGCCATCTAACGCCATCTAAACAAAATGATTTTTCAATTTTTTGCAGTTAACTCCTCATTGGTGGAACTAAGGAACTTCAAACAAGATTGTAAACTGAATAGGTTTCCGAAAGAGACACGGAGTCGAACACAGTTATATTGATTAATACCAACAAGGAAATTGCAGCTGTAAACAATTAATTCCATCCCTACTATTGAACGAAAAGCCAAAATAATGGAGAAATTCTACCCTTATTTACATGTTTGAGTTAATTGTGTGGCCAAAACAGGAACTTCATGAAAAATGGTATGGTTAAAGTAAAAACCATGCAAATTTCAGACCACAAAACCTAAATCTCGTGTCAAGTTAGCGGAATTGAAGATCAATTTAACCTAATTTGTTTCAAGGCTTTTAACATGACGACTAACAACATGCAAACTGCCTTTTTACGGAAAAATGAATGAAATGCTGTTGAGTAAGCTAGCAAGCAGGCGGAATAGCACTAACAGAAATTTCATGAGCTCTACGTAAACAAAAACTGACCAAATAAAGCGATCGACATATCTATGCGAGCAAGTTTTCCTTGATAAGCTTGCCTTGATAAGGAAAACTTACCGACAAAAAAGTTGCCATTTTTTTCGTATTGACGACAAAACATACTGACATTTTTTCCTTGTTAGGGGTAGCTAGTCAATGAAAACTTGTCCATGTAGACACAGTTTAATTATTTCGCTATTATAATGTGATATGAGTGTCTTTGCATTCGTTGCTAACGGGGTATGGTAACCATAGAAACAAAACACGAAATTCTCAGTTTTAATTGGTTTACTTCACAGGTTAATGAAAAGTGCACTTGCTAAACCACGTCAAATTTGAATTGCATTAAAATAAAACTTGAAAATCAAGATAATATCTTGCTGAGTCTTGGAAAAATTAAGCTACAATGCTAGCAAAAGTGCTTCAAAAGAAACCTCAAAATGAATGCCAAGCTAATTAAAAATGGCATGCAACAAAATGAATATTGAGTAAGTGTCGAATAAAGTCAGTATTGTAGGAAAGATTGAAACTATAATGTTTTCTCCGCTTTTTGAGGGTATGTTTGGCAAAACAAATTTGAAATGTTAATGGTACTCATGATTTGACTACCATAATGTGTAATTCGAGGTAACTAAGATTGAACTACTTTGACTTGGTTTAGTTGTCATGATAATTTTTGTGTGATGAAAAAAGATTGTGTAATTAGAGGAACTGAGAAGTATATTCAGAAGATTTCGTACTCAAAAGCCGATAAAAAGAGTAATTACTTACCGAGATGGAAAGAATCGTGCTGTTGTATTCCACTCCTGTGAAAAGTGACTTGATAACTGTGCCCTGTACAGCTGTGGAAGGAGTTTTTGAGTATAGTTGGTGTTATCTCACAACATGAGCCAGCTAACGTCTAAAGTTTTTAAAAAATCAGTCGTGCGTTTTTCCACGTATATAACGCCCTATCGCGTTTACTTGTAAAGACTCACGAAGGACGACTATTGTAAACTCTTTGAAAGTCTTTTTCAAAGGCCTCACACAATGCCCAAAAAGTCGAACATATGTCATTTTGCCTTTGTCAACTTGTTGGAAAAAGAGTCTATTTATCATCGTCTATTCAGCTTTCCGTCAACGCAAGCTACTTTTCCCCACGGCTGAGAACAAATTGAGATTGATGCGTTTCCGAACATATTCCTGTTGTTTTATCACGGCGATGGCTCATCGTCAGTAAGTTGTTTTTGTAATATTTTCTAAGAACACTTACCTTATTTTCCAAGGTTGATTAGTTCTCGGAGACACTGGTCCGCCTTTGCATAAGTACTGTACATTTTCAATAGAAACATACCCAATTATGTATGCATATCATATATATTGGTAGTGTAATCAGCTGGAAGGGCTCTTAAAAAATGGCTAATTATAGATTGCTTCTATGTTATGCAAACTACATCATCGCAGCAGCTTTTAATTTCCCTTTTGAAAGATAAGCGAGAAAATAGCGCTCGTTGGGATAGCAACAGGAAAAACTTACAGCAGATATTCATCTTCAGCGTCTTGCATGAATTTCAAAATAATACTTTCAGGAAAGCAAGGTGTTTTCATTCCCACTGGGCAACATGAAAGGCGAGCGGCCACATCTCATACTGTGAAGACTAAAATAATCGTCTTCCCTTTTCAAAAAGAGGCCAAATACCTAGTTTTCTATTGGTTGTAACATACAATGCAATCGTTGGATCACCTTACTAAATCAGCAATTAATCGAGAAGCTGATAAATTGAGCACTACATGATCAGTTCTAGAGAAATCACCTACGATTTATATCACTTTCGCATTTTCGCCTTATTTCATTCAGGGCATCTCACCATAATTACACCTCTAGAACTACCATTCCGCATTCAATAGGCATTCAATATTAATAGCTGGTCTTATCAAAAGCGCTGTGAAAATAAATTCTCAGTATTAAAAGCTGATCGGCTTAATGACCAACCCTACTCCAATTACTATATTGGTTCATGCAAAATAGAATATTCAACACTGTATGTGCTAGAGACATTCAGATTTTTTTACGATAAAAAAAATTGCTTGCAAACAGATGATTATACGTCTATAAACGCATCAATTTGACGTTTATGAGCTACGGACAATTCAACTCTTTATCACTGAATTTTTGATGACTACAGGAAAAGGCGTTAACTGTACTTGTTGTCGAACTTGACTGAAATCAGACCAGCCCACTGTAAAACTCTAGTATAGAAGGACTACCACAAATACCGCACATTTAACAATTAACGAAGTTTAAATTTTGATTTTTGTCCACTATTATTAAGATGTATGATAGTGGCTTTCTCCATAGGTGGCACGGTGACAGCGGGTCGCACTCTGGGAAAAATACCGGTTAAAACTTTCTCGAAATTACGGGGGTTGTCTCAAAATCTCTTGCTTTGAATTTTCATTATCTTATTTTGGCAAATATGATAGGAAAGTATTTTCTGGACATTTCGTTAAAAACATTTTGTAGTTTGCTCTTTGATGTAGCCCGAAAGGTCCTTGTGCATGAGAAGTAATCATTGAGAATTAAACGCACTTCACATATGATCGAAAATTTGGCAGGAATTCGTGGACGCGTTCGTGTTTACAAAATAAAAGTACCGTCGATTCACAGGCAACTGTCAAGTTTTATATATGTGTATTATTTGACCAGGGAAAAAGAACAACTAAAGCAATGCTTTAGGAAAAAATAAGCATCAACTTTTCACGGACAGCCTTAACTTTCAAGATTTACTAAACCTCTAATGGTTTTATTCCTGGTTTTATTAAACGTTCGAGTGTGCGCAATGCGTTTTTCACAAGTGTCTCTCACAGCTAGTTACAACAGAACTTGAAACTACACTATTTACAACTTTTTGTTCAGTTCTGTTCTAGAGTTCTGCTCTGTTTTTGATCTATTCTCTTTTGATGTATTCAGCTCTTCGTGCTCTGCAGCTCTGTTCTCGACTGCTTTGATTTTTAGTTTATATTTTCAGGATATTTCTAATTAACATCCGAGTCTGAGGTAGGAACGTGCATATTTGCGTATATAGGTAACTGAAGTTAGACGTTTACATTCATTTGCATTTTAATCTTAAAAACCGGGCTCTTTTTAAATATGCTCATCTTCGTTTTCAGCCATTTTGCTTACAATTGACAGCTTTGAGTTTCCCGAACTTTCTTTTCCTTCAGGCTTAAAACGTAAACAAACCACTTCAACTGACAAGCTCAAAGACTTACCTGAATGAGACTTCTTGAATGTCTGCCAAAGAAAACTCTAAAATACTTGAAAAACCAGGGTTTTATTACGCAAGTATGCAAAAAAGTGCTATTTTCATCACTCCAAAAATAATCACCCTTGATAGCGCGGTTGTTAATAATGTTGTAGAAAGCAAAATAGGCTGATGAAATTCTTCACATAAATAGTGGACACAACATAGAAGAAATCCTATATGAATTAATTGGGTAATTATTTAGAATCTATATTAAGTTAATAAAGGAACCCCCATGAAAGAACCGTGAAATGTTGGACTTATCTTCAACTATACTGAGCTGGGCCTTGAATGTTCCGTGAGATAAATATTGCATAAATCAATTATCATTTAGTTTAGCTGGGCGTGAGAGATAAACATTGGCTCAAGGCGAGGCAAGTTATTGCACACAGTAAGATCAACATATGTTGAAGTTTACTTTTTTGGAATCCGTCGAACCATATATGACTTTGGTATCATATATGTAAAGTAAACCCATAGAGATATTTCTTATATTTTAACATATATTGCATGGCGCTGGAATTGATTTGTATTGAAAAATCTCAAATATTAAGACAAAAGTCGATGTCATTTGATTTTTATTGAAATGTCGAGCAAGTATGCTTTCTTTTGACTAAAGTGGAGATAATTGCCTTAGTCTAATATTTTCTTTTGTTTCTATTTGACTGGACTTTTGCTTTAAATGTTATATACGTGATTAATGAATTCTAGTAAGAAAGCAGTCTTTAATAGTATTGACTGATTTTTATTTTCAATATACAATCTCAATATGAATTCAATAACATTGCATTTTTTTATTTACTCACCCTCAAAAAATATTTAATTTGTAAACTTTTGTAACCCCTGGAGTTTACCCTCAACTTCCTCTGAATTCTGCCCTTGGCAAAAGCAACCATTTAAAACCTTCAAGTTCTTTCCGGTCTCACTGAATTTATTTGCAAAAATCGCAAGTTGATCATTCAATTATACCTTGAAGCAAATGCTGAATTTGAATTCTGTTGCGAGTTGCACAAGTGGCCTGTATACAATTATTTAGTAGAGTGGTTTTAATAAACTAACCCGTGAAATACACTTTGTGTATTAGGCAATACAACACTATAATTCCTTTGTTTTCTATTGTATTTATCTGAATATTACGCTCTAACTAGTACTCTTTGTTTCACGGGTTATTGAAAACCACTCTAAACTAATAGCAATATAAAGTATTAATTTAGGGCGGAAAGACTAAAGTTCGTGGACTAACATGCCCACACAACTAATATCTACGTGAAGTCTATACTAACAATAATAAGTGGTTGTTGAAACTAATTTTCTTTTTCATTTGCAATCACAAATACAAAATTCCTTAATAATCGATTTATTGATATAAAAACTCTTTGAGAGTCTTTATCTTTATCTTAGTCAAAATAATTAATGCCTGATTTTCGATATCTCTAGTTCTCAGCGTGCGTTTAATTTGCATTATCCAATGGCAGATTTTGGGCAACGCCACTGAAACTCAGCAATATGGATTTTTTGTCAGTATGTTTTACTTTATCCCACGAAACGACGATTTTATTTTTCCAAATGAATACGGAGAGTTGGACAAACAAAATCACAAACTTTTCCGTTTCAGGGATATCTTAAACATTTATAGACTATACTTTCAATGCTGCCTAGGGCACAAAATATATTGAATGTAAAATATTTAGTAATCAACATTTACAGCGATTTTCGAAATAATGGGAACTCTGACCTCCAAACAGGAATTTGTTGGAATTTGATTTTTTTGATCCGCTTTCTTCAACTAACAAACAACCCAAAAAATACTCACAAAGATCCCTAAAAACATACCAAATGACATAATATGATCTTTAAACGACGTTTAAAAGCAAAATATGATTTTGGTATAAGTTAAATCTTCGTATTTTTAATTTTTAAATTTGATTGACGGAAGTGAATAACCAAATTCCGACGGACTTTTTCAATGCATGAGTTCGCATGATTTCGAAAATCGCTGTAAAAACGTAGAGCACTACCTCGTGGGCTTGGTATACACGTAATACGGTAAACCGTTCCCTTTGTCGCCTCTTGTACTCAGCTTTCTCTAACTTTTTTTCCTCACTAGCTATTTTATACTGAAAACAATGGGACAAGAGTCGACGGGGAAAACAAGAAAAACTATACTAGAAACGACGATAAAGTCTCCTAGTGCACGTTTAACAGAAACTACCATCTTTCCTTGAAGGATTGCCCAGCGCGATTATTATTATTATTTTTGAAGCTCAAAAATGGGGCGATAACGTTTTTACATTAATTTTCGCGACACGTCAATTTCGCGATTTTGGAGAAAAAGTGAAATTGTAACTCACTTTAATTTCGCGATTTTACAGTGACCAACGATACTAAAACGTTATTTGACGTATTACAATACCAGTTCTGGTATGCATGGTTGACGTTGATCACAGCGGTTTAAGGACTGTTCCAAAGAAGTGTTTGCTTAAAATCGAGGAAGAAGTCAACAGTGGAGAAGACCAAGGAATTTTACAGCAAAATTCAATTCATGAACGTTGCATTGGCAATAAATACATATTTTCTTATAGACTATAAAATACAAAATGTCAAACTCTAAATTTTCGCGTCATTTTATGTTTGCGACACATATTTTTGGCGACACTTTAATTTCACAAATTTTTTAAAATCGCGAAATTAAATCAATTACTTAATTTACTAAAATACGAAATGTCCGTCACGAAACTTTTGTGTTACTTTATGTTCGCGACACTTATTTTTCGCGACACTTTAATTTCACGATTTTTTTAAAATCGCGAAAATGGCGAAATTAAGTGTCGCGAAAATTTTATGTAATAATGTATTCAAACGGGAAGATTATTCGAAGAAGGCAATCCCAACCCATTTATGATATATCTAGAACAAAATGAAAACTTAAAATTAACTGAATAGTTACCCCAGAAATGTCATGAATGTACACAAATGTACACATTTTTCAAAACGCCTCTATCACCTTTGCTTGCTTTGAACGTAAATCGACCACCTGACGAGAGTGAACATGTCTAGATAGACAATAGGTACTCTGCCATAAGCTATTAAATGACCACTTTGTAATTAAACTTTTCATTGGCAAACACCTACACAACCAATCTATCCAATATTATGTATGAAATTGGATCCTAATCTATAACTTTATGAAAAACGCACTCAAAATTGGTGGTCAAACAACATTACATCAAACCGTCTGCTTTTTTATGTTTCCTATATCACTATTCTTTCACTGAATGACACTCAGAGAGAATTTCTTTCAGATGCCTGGCTTGCGGTTTACAAACAATTATAAACTTTTTACGTGTGGCCAGGCGCTATTGCTTTCATGCTCTGCGAGGGTTCAAAACAGCTGTCCGCGGTTACTAAATGTATTGGTAACATTTTTATGGTATCAGGGTCACCTTTGCAACCTATTTCAACCACCGTTCACTCAAAAACCCATAGCGTGCAACTAATTATCTAATGTTTATAAAAGTATACATTTTCCCCCGGGGTTGGGGTGGGGAGGAACTCCTATATATAAGAGGGCGGGGATGCTCGTCGGAGATTTTAAAAATGTCCCCTTTCTTATCCTGGTGGGAGTGGCTAAAAGGTACGACGAGCATCCCTTCTATTTCCGATCAGAGTCCTCCCCCGGATTCTCTTGAAGGTGAATAAATGTTGTTTTCAAATATAGCAGTTGTTTCATCATTTCTATTCTTTCTTTTATAGCCCAGCTTTCCCGATTTTTGAATTTACAGTGTACTATGATTTTTAAATAGTTGTCTAGCCTGCGTAGCGGTCCTGGGGAGGGCAGAGCAAGGGGAGAGGGAAGGGGGACTGGGCAGGAGGGAGAAGGAAAGGTTTCCTCCCCCTCCTCCCCAGTCCCCCTTCCCTCTCCCCTTCCCCTGCCCTCCCCAGGGCCGCTACGCAGGCTAATAGTTGTCTTGCATTAGTTTTTTGTTCGACTGCTTTAATACGTATTTAAATGAAAAGAGCAATATTTGATCTTAAAAACTGTCTCAGTTTTTTATATGT
Organism: Telmatactis stephensoni; assembly: GCA_029948255.1. Lineage (NCBI taxonomy): Eukaryota > Metazoa > Cnidaria > Anthozoa > Actiniaria > Isophelliidae > Telmatactis > Telmatactis stephensoni. The sequence continues at coordinate 52,559 of JALIZF010001538.1, forward strand.
CGCCTTGTTCCTAAGGTATTCAAATTTTGAATCTGAAACAGGCAAATCATTCAACTTTGAGGTCAAATATTTTCGTAACAAAAGCATTAATAAGAAATCCTAGACAAGGTTTTTCAAACCAATCTTTCCTCTTTACAGTGGTGAATTCGAAAACTACGATAGCTTTAAGAAAATGTGTAATTTTGTGTATATCAGAAAAATAGCCAATGCAATATCAGGGCCGTAGCCACCGGTACGGTTAGTCAGGTTTTAACCGGACCAACTTTTACCATTAAAACCACTGTTATTACAGTTTTGAAAGCATGAATCCGTGTAAAAAAAATCGTACCATTGTTTAAATTGTGGCTACGGCCCTAAATATGTTGGTTTTAGTCCATTAGCGTTGGTCACACGAAGGTTCCCTGATACCTTAGACTTACTCCATTCAGTAGACCATTAACAGTATACAATATTCACTATGCATTTCTAAAATCTGACTATGCACTTAATCTAACATATGAAATTTAAATTCCTCGGTCTTCTCCTCACTTTTAGAAGTAAATGCTACTTATTCTTGTCGCATTCTATTGTTGTAGAACTCGATTCTAAACCTGCAACTGTTTCTTACAACATTTGCAGGGTAGTGCAACTCTGAGTTTCGCCCAATGTTGAAGCAAATGTTGCAAAGAAGGCTGCATTGTGTGTTCGGGCCTTTCTGTTAGTCTAGCCAATCAGCAGTCAATTTTTTGTGAAAGAGAAATGAGTTACCCTTCTGGTAGGATTTGTGACAGAGGAGTTTGCACAGGCTATAAAGCGAATGGACTGTGTCAAATACTGAACTAAACCTTTAAGGGACAGGAACTTCACAACAAGACACAACAACCAAACGTAGAATGTTTCTTGATTGTAGAAGGTGCTTGTTTTACTGCTTGAGAGACTTTTTTAGCTTCGTTATCAGCTGCTGCAGTGTGCTTGACTATGTCAGGTTGATTGATTCCTGCAGAAAAAGAGGAATTAAAATGGAATAGAGAGAAAGAATGGAAGATGGGGATTGGAAGAGGAAAGGAAGGAAGTGCCCTGGAGACCAGAGACTTTGACCTGCTCTGTTTTTTTGTTTTGTTTTTGTTTGTTTGTTTTGCTTTTACTATTTTTATTTTTTGTTTTTCGGTCAAAAAAGTTCGTGAAGCCTCTGGTGGCACACTATAGCTGCCTCACTTCCATGCATTTCAAGATTTGTATCCTCCATCCAATTGGTCAGATAAAATTAGCAAGAAATTTGTGATACGATTGGCTTTAGACAAATCAACAGTTTATCTGGAATTTATGATCTTTTGACGAACTCTTGGACATAAAATGTAGAAAAAATAGACCAAAGATAAACAAAAATAGCTGAGACAATCCCTAGAGTGACTTAAAGCCCCTTGTCCTCATGCAGGGTGGGAAGGGAAGGAGAGAAAGGGTGGGGAAGGAAGAAAGGAAAGAAAACAGCGATAAAGGGAGTGGTGGGAATGGCAGAGGAAGGAAGCTCACGTGGGAACAATAGAACAATAACTTGTAAAAAGACGGTGGATGGGATCGAAAGAAGGAAGAAGGCAGAAAGTAACAAAAAATTACCGATTTCTTCTTTCTGTTTCTCTAGTAGTTTGTCTTCTTCAGCATATCGGTGTTTTGCTGCTTCCATCTCTGAAATCAATTTCTCTCTTTTCTCCACGACAACCAACATTTCTTGGAGTAACTCTTTCTCATTCGATTTATCATATTCTGTTTTAGTATTTTCTTGAAAGTAAAGAAAAATGCATTTATAGAGATAATCAGTGTCAGTGACTGCAGTCCATTGGTACCGTCTCATTACTGACTTGTAATATACTTTTCTCGTGCTTGCGGTTTTTCTACTTTACGTGCGTATTACGTGCGCATTACGTGCGCATGCGCATTTGAATTTCGACGTTTTCTTTTGGGTTTATATGACAGTTACACGTGAGCTATTAGTTTTTGTTTCACCGGATTAAATAAAAGCACTCTTCTAGCTTCTTGAAAGATGATATTTAAAGTATAGGCCCCCTCGATGACGGCTTCTCCCTCTTGACAAAATTGTTTTGTAATAGACATACAGTAGTAATAATGGTCACTAGTCAGTTACCTGTTTTCTCAGTTATAATTCTTAATTTCTTTTCAAGTTCAGAATATTTTTCAGAAAGCTCAAGCTCTCGAACCCTATAAAAATAAATTGAGGCTTAGTTCAATAGTAGTGGACTGTCAGTTACAGAAGCAATATTATGGTGCAACTCAAACAGAAATAGAAAAGACGACATGGAATTACACAAAGGACCATGCCATGTGCTATCCTTTCACCATTGTGCACTCACTCTCTCATGAGAAAATAGTTGGAAAACGACAAGGGAGAAAAATAGTCTCACAGGGTGTTCCTTACCTGAATGTTAGCTCTGCTTCTCTTCTAAAAGTGCTATTTTTGTCTCGTTCACTTTCAAACCATTCTTCCCAAAGTCGGCCTTTCTCAAGCTCGCTTCCCTTGAAACTATCGATTTGTTTGCGAAGTTTTTTGCATTTCTTCTCGAGTTTCTTTCCCCGCTTGCTGAGTAATGAAATCTTTTCTTTCATAACGTTTAGAGAATTTTGAGCCTTGCTGACTGTTTTGCTGTCACCATTTTTTGAACCGCTGTCAGTACTATCTGCAAATAGATTAAAGAATCCTAGTCAGCCACTCCGTATTGTTTACACTCCAAAACTAAAGCCGATAACCCCGTACAAACTTCAAAATATTCATCCACAAATAAAGTGTGATAGTTGATTAACAATATTTAGTTAAAAGCACTGCATTTGCTTGGCAAAGTCGGCCGATGGAATTGGATACTTTACATATTGTTTCGGTATTTTTCTGGCTGACAAAATGTCGGCTGACTAGGAATTCTTTAATGTACAATTGCGTCATGCATGCATCAGGGTCCCCTATACCTTTTGCGTGAAACGTGAATGGCTGATTTATTTTGACGTGAAACGTGATTTAAGGTCTAAAATCTTTTTGCGTCCACGTGAAAGCAACTTTTGATTTTTTTGTGAACGTGAAAGAGATTTTTAATTACCCGTGACGCGTGAAAAGACCAAATATTTTTGCGTGATTTCATTTTGCAAAAGGGTATAGGGGACCCTGATGCATGGTTATCTCAAGGACATACAACAGTGACATTGTAGCGACTTACAAACTATTTTGCTGGAAAAGCCTGAGCGATACAAATGCAAATAAAGCGGCAATGTGCAAACTAGGGAGTGCAAGCATTCCATTTTCTTGTTCTTGCGTTCGTACTTGCCAATATCGAGCTTATAAAGGTAAAGCATTTCATATATCTATGTACCTAGAACGTAGAGCGCCACGAACACAGGAGAGGTGCGCGCGCCATCAGTTCTAACGGTGGATCTATTAGAGATCTACATTGTATCTCGTGGCAACCCATGCCGCGCGCACTTCTCGTACGTTTGTGGCGTTCTGCGTTCTTGGTGCTTAAGCTCGCTAATTTCGAGACCCTGTGACCCTCAGATGGGCTAAGAAATGAGGTTTTAAAGACATCTTAAGAGATGACAATAATTTAAGTTATATTTTGGAATGACTCTGTAAATTTCAAGTACTATATCCCAACCCCTTAAAGTGAATACAACCAACCTGGCACGTAGTTAAACTGCTGTTGCACCCCAGGGCCAATCCCTAAAGCATGACGAATCTGTTCATCAAGGCCAACAGATGCACTCTCAATGTCTTGATAATGTTGAATACAGTAAAACTTGTCATGATCAGGAACAAAGCAATAGTTAAAGTGGTTCAGCCAGGAACTACAGATTGCACAGACAAAACAAGTTTTGTGAAATACATGGTTTTCTACAGCTACACGTTCCAAGATTTCAACTTGCTGAGAACATCTGTTGCATCTGTTTGTATTGAATGTTGTGCCCCCTTCCTGTGAAGAAGCCTAACACAAAACACATGAATTATGGTCAAACAGTTGAATACAGGAGATGGGAGGGGATTAGGAATACTGGGATGAAAAGGGTGTCAAAAGGAAGGTACGGGATGGGATGTAGTGCAACGTGAAGTGATGGGATGGGATGCAGATATGTGATGTGATGGAATAGGATGATATGAGATGGAATTGAATGGGATACAATGATGCAATGTGATGATACAGGGTGGAAAAGAAAGGGATGAAATGAGATGGGATAATGAGATGGGATTACATAAGATAAAATGGAATAAGATGACATGATGGGATGGAATAGGGTGAGATGAGATGGAATGTGATAAAATAGGATTTGATGGGATGGATAAAATGGAATCTAGATGGAATAGGATGAGATGATACAAAATGCAATTGATTGGGATGTAATGTGATGGCACAGAGTGGGAAGGAAAAAGATGAAATGAGATGGGCTGTGATAAAATAAGATGGGATGGAATCAGGATGGGATGGAATAGGATGACATCAGATGGATGGATAAAATGGGGTGGGATGTGAAATGATAAGAGATGAGATGGAATGTGATAAAATGGAATTTGATCTGATATGACATGATGGGATGTAGATGGAATAGGATGAGATGATATAGGATGGGATTGAATGGAGTGGGACAGAATGCAATGTGGTGCAATGGGATGTGACAGGATGGGACAAACTAGGATGGAATGAGATGGGATGTAGTAAAATGGGATTGGATGGACAGGATGAAATGTAATAAGACGAGATGAAATGGGATGTGATAAAATATAATGGAATGGGGTAGAATTTGATGTGACTAGGTGGAATAGGATGAGATTAGAGAGCATGAGATAAAATGGGATGGAAGGTGACAGGATGGGATGCAATAGGATGAGATAAGATATGATGTGATGGGAAGGGATGGGAAGCTGTTACTAAACACATTCTATTCATGGACCATCACATCCTGTATTGTTGTTGACCAGGAAGTTGATTGATCTCTACTGAGAAGTTAGGGTAGAATATATTTTTCCATTTAAAATCCATTCCATATATCATATTTACGATTGTACAACTCCAAGCAACAGGAAAGAGCAGATAGGGTTCTTATTTGAGGAGGATCATCTAATTAAAGTGGCTAACACACACTCATCTATTGTAAATAGAATGCAGTGAAAAGGAGAAGATATTAGAAAAAGGGATAATATCAATAAAAATGGATGCCGAAAATGAGTGAATTTACCTCAAATTTATTTACCTCATTCAGCACAACTTGTACTGCAGACAGTACTCTGTCTGTGTTACTACTTGACGTTCCCACCTGATGTTAAAACCAAAGAATAGATTAAGTCATTGAAAGCTGCTTAGGAAGTATGTCAATAAGTATCTTACTTTAAAAGCAATTGAAAACAGGAAGACTTGGCGGGATTTAAGTCAAATATAGGATAAGTATTAAGGTACTGGAACAAATAGAGAAAGGAAGAATGGGATAGATGACAAGATAGACAATGTTTCAAGATTAGAAAGAAAAAGGAAGGAAGCAGAGATGTGATTATAAAAGAGGAAAAGATAATACAATAAAAATGAGAGATACAGAGTAGTTAGGAAAAGAAACAAAAAATGAAAGAGATAAAAAGAGAGGAAAGAGACAGAAGAGAGGGCCACCATGTAAAGTACTGGGAAACCAGTAATGACATTTCTACCCTCATTAAATAAAGTCTCATCATCATCTTCATCATCATCATCATCATCATCATGAAAAGGATAACAGAATAAATGGCAGAATTAATTTTGTACCTCAATTCCTTTCTCTTTTTTTCGTTTTGAGACTTTGACATATTGCTTGTAATGCCAGCGTAACTCCTTCAAAATTTCTTGATCTTTGGACTCACTAGACATTGATCTAAGACCATCACTGCTTCTTCTTGTTATCACTAATTAATGAGAAGATCAGGTCATCATTCAAATCCATTCTGTATATTATTGAAACAAGTACTCAACCAAGTTGGTAAGTGCTTGGTGACTGAATGAGAGGTCCCAATTTCAATCCCCAGTCACTTCAGACTTGTTTTGACTTTCCATTCCGTGTAGCTTTAAAACTAAGAACGGATGGTGAGAGGGGGTAAAGAGTGCACTGTCAGCTTCCTTATGAAGAGGCTAATAGTGCTTTACCTATTAATGACCTTGTATTGGAGCATTATATTTTCCATAACACTGTATACAGAATACAAGAAAGTTGAAACACCGAAGTTTGATTCTCTTGCTCTATCATAATTATGTGAGTATACTACAATAAAACTACTATTAGTTATGCACCTGGGGTATTTGGCATTGAGACAGCATTATTGTGAACAGCATTTGGTATAAGATTTTCCTTCCCTGCTTTGTTATTGTTAGCTTCTTCAGACCCTTGACTGTGTACTTGTTCTGGTACATGAAATTCCAACCCTTCAATTCCTGACAGTGACCGAGATCTTTTGTGTGAGCTGTTTCTAAACTGTCGACGCTTCAATTGTGCTTGCACTTCTGGTGGAAGTTCACGAGAAATCTCCTCATCTCCATGTTTGGCAAGCTCATCTGGAGGGATTTCTGGAAGACGTTTTCTCAATTTTTGAGACTCAGAGAGGCCTAGGTTTTCATCTTTAGAATCAGTCATGATTGACTCCAGTAATGGTGTAACTTTCAACTCACAATTTAATCTAAAACATTTGAAATTTAAAATATAATACATCAAAGATTATTTTATTAGTCTGATGTTCCTTACGATTATAACATGGCTTAGTTATTCTGAGCTTTCAGGTAATAAAATGATAATTAATACCAGTAAAATGATAGTATATAACAATGCTTAATGTATTTAATTAAATACATGTACATACACGTATTATGCCTGGGGTCCAATAATACTTGAGATGAATTTATAATAAACACAGACAGGTCAAAAAAGGAAATTCAATCAAGTCTAGAGGATAACAATGTTCAAAACTGGTATGAATCCCGGGGGGGGGGTACTCCCCTATATTTACTATACGGGGATGATCCGCTGAACAGGGTGTGGTTTTTCGAGTTTCCTGTCATAAACAGGGTATCCTTTTTGCAATATTTTGAGCTTCTTGTCATTTTCAGGGTAGCAGCTTTCTCATCAACCTTAGTTAGCTAGCGACAACGGCAACGATCTGTCTAGAAGCTTTATTTATCGTTGTTCGATCACTGATCGCAACAAACTCGTTATGAAACTCATTTACATTACAAACAAATAAGTACATTACATTCTGCAATTATTATGCTTTGTCATAAACAGGGTATGGTATTTTGAGTTTTTCTGTCATAAACAGGGTAACCGTTTTAGGATCCCAGCAGAACATCCCCACCCAAATACTGGTCAAGTACCCCCCCTGGGGTATGAATGTATAAAAAAATTGTAGAAAAAAAAGTTATTGCCTGACATACAAAATAACAAAATATCAAACAGTTTAATGAATCCATCATATACTAGTATGTGGTGGTGCAGTTGGATAAGATGCTTCAATCATATTTTAACTTCCTGTCTGATCAACAATATTTTTCTCTTTAACTAAACTTGGGGAAATTTTACTCTCCTTATCTGATGAAAAGTAGAAAAAGATACAATAATATATCAGTAGTTTTTCAAATCCACCAGTCCTTTTTTAATCACTGATTTATGGGGACAATTGCTACAGATCTATTTTCCTGCATTAATAACCACAACTAAGTTGAATCACTTCAAAGTATACACAAGATACAAGTCTGCCTCAGGGTTTCAACATAACAAATCACTAAATTATTTTGACAGACTGACAATGAAATAGGAAACCAAACAATTAAGAAGTAAAAGCAATGTAAAAAGGCACTAAATGCAGTGTGGAAGTGTGCCATATAAACAAATTTTACTTATGTAAAAACATACATTTACAAAGAACTAATGCACTTCTATAATATGAAACTTAAACAGTTGAATAATCCTTTATGCTGTGGACAACGTTAAAAAAAGACCATCGACAGATACTGCAAAATGCACTAAAATTCGATGCAAAATGTAGCAGATAGTTGAGTGTTGATTGACATCAAGAACAGTGAAACGGACTAATCAACAAGTCCGTTTTTTTACTTATTCATGTTTTCATTAAACTACTCCCAGCAACAAACAAGTTAACTCTATCTTTTATAAAAATATCGTGAACTCACCTTTGATAAGATTTCGAGGCTTAAAAGTTCTGAATTGTTGCAGGGTTTTGCGACTTCAAAGCTGGGAAAAACACAGTCAAGAGTTTTAAACGCTTGAAATGGTCCTTACATCGAGTTAAAAGGACGAAGAACAACTAATATGCTATTCATCAGAGAGATGGCCGGATGTGATTCGATCCTTCGAGCAGATGTCGATAAGTCAACAAAATGAAATGCATATTTCTTGCAGACTTCGATCACTCTGGAAACGACGAAGATCCCCTTTTATTGTCTTCGTGATCCACTAGTAAACATTGGAAATATGCCATTTCTTCGTTAAAGAAGGCTAACAACTAAGATAGCTGAAACAGTGAAACATTTCTGAATGCAGTGAAGAACGAACGAATGATTCTGAGTGAAGCCCCAAATCACAGTCAAGGTTGAAATCACTGTCAATATAGTAAAATCGTAGATTTGTAGTCGCAAAGATGCAGAAGCTAACTTTGAAGCCTTCATTTTCTTAAACATGAGTTTGTACTGGATACTGGATACTGAAATTTCAGCTCTTTTCAAGCATTTGACAAATAAAAGAAAATGTAATAAAAAATATTTAGTTTTGGGCTGGTTTTGGGATATATAGAGACTATGCAGATTTAGTCAGGCGTTCTTAGCTGTCAGTCAATGAATCATGGGAAATCTTGAAAAGGGCGGGAAGATTCCCGCGCCAAGGGGAGGTTCATCGATTTTCTTTATTAATTTTGTAATATCCTTATTATATTTCTAAACAATTCTTAAATTGGAATAAAGTCATAAATGATATTGAATTTTCTTATTTTGTCCTATTTAATTTTTCAATTAAATTAATCCAGGTTAAATTAATTAATTCGGTTTGGGTTTCCTTTTTATTTGCCCCAGCCCACCCCAAATGTCCAAGAACGCCTGCCTCATCATGACTCAACAAAATTTATTGACAAAGTGAAACTTATGTTCAGCTGATTCCTATCATTTCCTCGATGGATCTCGATTATAAGCCTGTAGTTTGAGAGTTTAATATACAAGATAGAGTTTCGTGTTCAACATTTGAGACATCATGGCTGGCAACCCCGTAAAACTTTATATCTATGAATTGTCTAATGGACTCGCTCGTCAAATGTCGCCACTTCTCCTTGGTGAGTCTTAGACCATTTTGTATTCTAATTAATTTAAAATACCTACATGATTTTAGCTTGAGTAATGCGGAATGTTAAATGGAAGAATTTTCTATTTAATCATAGCGGAATATGTTCAATTATCGAGAGAAAACATCCACTAAATAAGAATTGCAAAAATACGATTTGTCTGCAGAGCATTTCATTAAGTATTAATTCATTTCGTTACAGGGAAACAGATTGATGGTATATGGTGAGCATCAATATTACATTAACTTCTTTTTTAAGTTTAAATATCAAACATCCTTTTTGTTTTACATTTACCCTTATTAACACTGACTTATAAATTTGTGTATTGACTGTATGTACATTTTATGTAAGCTAAGCTTATGTAATTCATTGACCAGTGGATAGTTAAAATTATAGAGGCTTGCAAGTCTAAACAATGAGACTTTGTTTTTGTCACTGACTTGATAATAATTATCTTTTGAAGGCATACTGGAGTTGTGTGTTTTGGAAAGGAATTCTTTTTTGGTGGTGGTGGAATAGAATACTGCTTACCGGTAACATATTCATAATTTGATTCATAATCACTTCCTTTACAGCAAAAATTGTAGTATCACTACCCATATTTCATAAAACTTCAGTTAGGGTGTTTTGTCTTTTTTTATTCGTTCATCATCCTTGGGGGTGCAGGGGTGTACCCAGGATTATTTTTCAGGGGGGTGCAGCATTATAGAAATTGAGAACTATCCAGAGGATGTTTTGGAAAAATATAGAGAAGAAAAGGGCCCAATGTCATCTAAGGAGGGGGTGCACACCTCCTGCATCCCCCCTAAATCCATCCTTGGGATGAGCTTATATGAATTTGTTCAATCATTGACTGATTTGAAATAAGCTCCACCCCCAAGGATGATTGACAGATAAGAAAAGACAAAATTCTAACTGAAGATGGAAAAATTCAGTCATGATGCAATGATTTTCACTGTACGTAATATATTTGTCTTGATAGTTATATTGTTTTCATGTTAGGGTGGTACAATACTTGGTGAACCAGATAATATAATTGAATTAGGCGATACTCACATACCAGAAGATGTTTTTACTGAATTTCTCAGAGGACTTGGAGCAGAGGCATTCAGGTACTATATATGTTTTGGACAATTAATAACTGGAAATAATTATGATTAGAACTTACAGTTTCCATATGAGTGAGAAATTGACTGGGCCATGCTGTGACAAAAGCCAATGCCATTATATTTATAAATAAATGCATTAATTTGGAATTAAGTGTCATAATGTTTTTCTAGTCCGCCGTGCTCTATAGATCGCTATATCTACATGTATATTTATTGTGATAATTTTGTAAAGATGATCTGGAGGAAGTTATTAGCTGCATTATAAATATTGAACTCTTAAATTGTGATATCAATCACTTTGCAGACTAATTTGATTTGATAATGATGTTAGTGCATTGAAACTCTGTCAATACTCCAAAAAATGTTATCACTCAACTTTAAAGTTAAATGCAGATTCAATAACAATGAAGTTATTTTGTGTTCATTATATATTCGGCTGTTCATGTTTCTCTACAGGGCTGATAAATACCACTTGTTTGATCACAATTGCAACAATTTTTCAAATGAAGTAACTTTATTTCTTACTGGAAAGAAAATTCCTAAACAAATTCGTAACCTGCCTCATGAAGTCAGTAACAGGTATGTGTTTTGTTACTTCATAATTTTTGTTCTCTCTCTAACTCTCCTGCTCTTAATCTCACCCCTTCCCCCTCCCTCATACTGCATTTCTACTTTCAATTGACTTATAGTTCATTAAGCTCAAAAGATTAGATGGACCATGTACTTGGAAGTCCATAGTTTGCACTATGGACTTTTGCTAGCGTCCACATATCGCGCCAGCACAATCTATGGACCAAAACACCATGTTCTATACAATGCACTTTGAAGTCCATAGTTCGCACCTATGGACTTTTGCTAGCGTCCACATATCGCGCCAGTGCAATCTATGGACCATGTACTTTGAAGTCCATAGTTCGCACTATGGACTTTTGCTAGCGTCCACATATTGCGCCAGCGCAATCTATGGACCAAAACACCATGTACTATACTATGCACTTTGAAGTCCATAGTTCGCACTATGGACTTTTGCTAGCGTCCACATATCGCGCCAGCGCAATCTATGGACCATGTACTTTGAAGTCCATAGTTCGCACTATGGACTTTTGCTAGCGTCCACATATCGCGCCAGTGCAATCTATGGACCATGTACTTTGAAGTCCATAGTTCGCACTATGGACTTTTGCTAGCGTCCACATATTGCGCCAGTGCAATCTATGGACCAAAACACCATGTACTATACTATGCACCTTGAAGTCCATAGTTCGCACCTATGGACTTTTGCTAGCGTCCACATATCGCGCCAGCGCAATCTATGGACCAAAACACCATGTACTATACTATGTACTTTGAAGTCCATAGTTCGCACTATGGACTTTTGCTAGCGTCCACATATCGCGCCAGTGCAATCTATGGACCATGTACTTTGAAGTCCATAGTTCGCACTATGGACTTTTGCTAGCGTCCACATATTGCGCCAGTGCAATCTATGGACCAAAACACCATGTACTATACTATGCACTTTGAAGTCCATAGTTCGCACTATGGACTTTTGCTAGCGTCCACATATCGCGCCAGCGCAATCTATGGACCATGTACTTTGAAGTCCATAGTTCACACTATGGACTTTTGCTAGCGTCCACATATCGCGCCAGCGCAATCTATGGACCATGTACTTTGAAGTCCATAGTTCGCACTATGGACTTTCGCTAGCGTCCACATATCGCGCCAGCGCAATCTATGGACCATGTACTTTGAAGTCCATAGTTCACACTATGGACTTTTGCTAGCGTCCACATATCGCGCCAGCGCAATCTATGGACCATGTAGTTTGAAGTCCATAGTTCGCACTATGGACTTTTGCTAGCGTCCACATATCGCGCCAGCGCAATCTATGGACCATGTACTTTGAAGTCCATAGTTCACACTATGGACGTTTGCTAGCGTCCACATATCGCGCCAGCGCAATCTATGGACCATGTAGTTTGAAGTCCATAGTTCGCACTATGGACTTTTGCTAGCGTCCACATATCGCGCCAGCGCAATCTATGGACCATGTACTTTGAAGTCCATAGTTCGCACTATGGACTTTTGCTAGCGTCCACATATCGCGCCAGTGCAATCTATGGACCATGTACTTTGAAGTCCATAGTTCGCACTATGGACTTTTGATAGCGTCCACATATCGCGCCAGCGCAATCTATGGACCAAAACACCATGTACTATACTATGTACTTTGAAGTCCATAGTTCGCACCTATGAACTTTTGCTAGTGTCCACATATCGCGCCAGCGCAATCTATGGACCATGTACTTTGAAGTCCATAGTTCGCACTATGGACTTTTGCTAGCGTCCACATATCGCGCCAGCGCAATCTATGGACCATGTACTTTGAAGTCCATAGTTCGCACTATGGACTTTTGCTAGCGTCCACATATCGCGCCAGCGCAATCTATGGACCATGTACTTTGAAGTCCATAGTTCGCACTATGGACTTTTGCTAGCGTCCACATATCGCGCCAGCGCAATCTATGGACCAAAACACCATGTACTATACTATGTACTTTGAAGTCCATAGTTCGCACCTATGAACATTTGCTAGTGTCCACATATCGCGCCAGCGCAATCTATGGACCATGTACTTTGAAGTCCATAGTTCGCACTATGGACTTTTGCTAGCGTCCACATATCGCGCCAGCGCAATCTATGGACCAAAACACCATGTACTATACTATGTACTTTGAAGTCCATAGTTCGCACCTATGAACTTTTGCTAGTGTCCACATATCGCGCCAGCGCAATCTATGGACCATGTACTTTGAAGTCCATAGTTCGCACTATGGACTTTTGCTAGCGTCCACATATCGCGCCAGTGCAATCTATGGACCATGTACTTTGAAGTCCATAGTTCGCACTATGGACTTTTGCTAGCGTCCACATATTGCGCCAGTGCAATCTATGGACCAAAACACCATGTACTATACTATGCACTTTGAAGTCCATAGTTCGCACTATGGACTTTTGCTAGCGTCCACATATCGCGCCAGCGCAATCTATGGACCATGTACTTTGAAGTCCATAGTTCGCACTATGGACTTTTGCTAGCGTCCACATATCGCGCCAGCGCAATCTATGGACCATGTACTTTGAAGTCCATAGTTCGCACTATGGACTTTTGCTAGCGTCCACATATCGCGCCAGCGCAATCTATGGACCATGTACTTTGAAGTCCATAGTTCGCACTATGGACTTTTGCTAGCGTCCACATATCGCGCCAGCGCAATCTATGGACCAAAACACCATGTACTATACTATGTACTTTGAAGTCCATAGTTCGCACCTATGAACATTTGCTAGTGTCCACATATCGCGCCAGCGCAATCTATGGACCATGTACTTTGAAGTCCATAGTTCGCACTATGGACTTTTGCTAGCGTCCACATATCGCGCCAGCGCAATCTATGGACCAAAACACCATGTACTATACTATGTACTTTGAAGTCCATAGTTCGCACCTATGAACTTTTGCTAGTGTCCACATATCGCGCCAGCGCAATCTATGGACCATGTACTTTGAAGTCCATAGTTCGCACTATGGACTTTTGCTAGCGTCCACATATCGCGCCAGTGCAATCTATGGACCATGTACTTTGAAGTCCATAGTTCGCACTATGGACTTTTGCTAGCGTCCACATATTGCGCCAGTGCAATCTATGGACCAAAACACCATGTACTATACTATGCACCTTGAAGTCCATAGTTCGCACCTATGGACTTTTGCTAGCGTCCACATATCGCGCCAGCGCAATCTATGGACCAAAACACCATGTACTATACTATGTACTTTGAAGTCCATAGTTCGCACTATGGACTTTTGCTAGCGTCCACATATCGCGCCAGCGCAATCTATGGACCATGTACTTTGAAGTCCATAGTTCGCAGTATGGACTTTTGCTAGCGTCCACATATCGCGCCAGCGCAATCTATGGACCATGTACTTTGAAGTCCATAGTTCGCACTATGGACTTTTGCTAGCGTCCACATATCGCGCCAGCGCAATCTATGGACCAAAACACCATGTACTATACTATGTACTTTGAAGTCCATAGTTCGCACCTATGAACATTTGCTAGTGTCCACATATCGCGCCAGTGCAATCTATGGACCATGTACTTTGAAGTCCATAGTTCGCACTATGGACTTTTGCTAGCGTCCACATATCGCGCCAGCGCAATCTATGGACCAAAACACCATGTACTATACTATGTACTTTGAAGTCCATAGTTCGCACCTATGAACTTTTGCTAGTGTCCACATATCGCGCCAGCGCAATCTATGGACCATGTACTTTGAAGTCCATAGTTCGCACTATGGACTTTTGCTAGCGTCCACATATCGCGCCAGCGCAATCTATGGACCATGTACTTTGAAGTCCATAGTTCGCACTATGGACTTTTGCTAGCGTCCACATATTGCGCCAGCGCAATCTATGGACCAAAACACCATGTACTATACTATGCACTTTGAAGTCCATAGTTCGCACTATGGACTTTTGCTAGCGTCCACATATCGCGCCAGCGCAATCTATGGACCATGTAGTTTGAAGTCCATAGTTCGCACTATGGACTTTTGCTAGCGTCCACATATCGCGCCAGCGCAATCTATGGACCAAAACACCATGTACTATACTATGTACTTTGAAGTCCATAGTTCGCACTATGGACTTTTGCTAGCGTCCACATATCGCGCCAGCGCAATCTATGGACCATGCAGTTTGAAGTCCATAGTTCGCACTATGGACTTTTGCTAGCGTCCACATATCGCGCCAGCGCAATCTATGGACCATGTACTTTGAAGTCCATAGTTCGCACTATGGACTTTTGCTAGCGTCCACATATCGCGCCAGCGCAATCTATGGACCATGTACTTTGAAGTCCATAGTTCGCACTATGGACTTTTGCTAGCGTCCACATATCGCGCCAGCGCAATCTATGGACCAAAACACCATGTACTATACTATGTAGTTTGAAGTCCATAGTTCGCACTATGGACTTTTGCTAGCGTCCACATATCGCGCCAGCGCAATCTATGGACCAAAACACCATGTACTATACTATGTACTTTGAAGTCCATAGTTCGCACTATGGACTTTTGCTAGCGTCCACATATCGCGCCAGCGCAATCTATGGACCATGTACTTTGAAGTCCATAGTTCGCACTATGGACTTTTGCTAGCGTCCACATATCGCGCCAGCGCAATCTATGGAGCATGTACTTTGAAGTCCATAGTTCGCATTATGGACTTTTGCTAGCGTCCACATATCGCGCCAGTGCAATCTATGGACCATGTACTTTGAAGTCCATAGTTCGCACTATGGACTTTTGCTAGCGTCCACATATCGCGCCAGCGCAATCTATGGACCAAAACACCATGTACTATACTATGTAGTTTGAAGTCCATAGTTCGCACTATGGACTTTTGCTAGCGTCCACATATCGCGCCAGCGCAATCTATGGACCAAAACACCATGTACTATACTATGTACTTTGAAGTCCATAGTTCGCACTATGGACTTTTGCTAGCGTCCACATATCGCGCCAGCGCAATCTATGGACCATGTACTTTGAAGTCCATAGTTCGCACTATGGACTTTTGCTAGCGTCCACATATCGCGCCAGCGCAATCTATGGACCATGTACTTTGAAGTCCATAGTTCGCACTATGGACTTTTACTAGCGTCCACATATCGCGCCAGTGCAATCTATGGACCATGTACTTTGAAGTCCATAGTTCGCACTATGGACTTTTGCTAGCGTCCACATATCGCGCCAGTGCAATCTATGGACCATGTAGTTTGAAGTCCATAGTTCGCACTATGGACTTTTGGTAGCGTCCACATATCGCGCCAGCGCAATCTATGGACCATGTAGTTTGAAGTCCATAGTTCGCACTATGGACTTTTGCTAGCGTCCACATATCGCGCCAGTGCAATCTATGGACCATGTACTTTGAAGTCCATAGTTCGCACTATGGACTTTTGCTAGCGTCCACATATCGCGCCAGCGCAATCTATGGACCAAAACACCATGTACTATACTATGTAGTTTGAAGTCCATAGTTCGCACTATGGACTTTTGCTAGCGTCCACATATCGCGCCAGCGCAATCTATGGACCATGTACTTTGAAGTCCATAGTTCGCAGTATGGACTTTTGCTAGCGTCCACATATCGCGCCAGCGCAATCTATGGACCATGTACTTTGAAGTCCATAGTTCGCACTATGGACTTTTGCTAGCGTCCACATATCGCGCCAGTGCAATCTATGGACCATGTACTTTGAAGTCCATAGTTCGCACTATGGACTTTTGCTAGCGTCCACATATCGCGCCAGCGCAATCTATGGACCAAAACACCATGTACTATACTATGTACTTTGAAGTCCATAGTTCGCACTATGGACTTTTGCTAGCGTCCACATATCGCGCCAGCGCAATCTATGGACCATGTACTTTGAAGTCCATAGTTCGCACTATGGACTTTTGCTAGCGTCCACATATCGCGCCAGCGCAATCTATGGACCATGTACTTTGAAGTCCATAGTTCGCACAATGGACTTTTGCTAGCGTCCACATATCGCGCCAGTGCAATCTATGGACCATGTACTTTGAAGTCCATAGTTCGCACTATGGACTTTTGCTAGCGTCCACATATCGCGCCAGCGCAATCTATGGACCATGTAGTTTGAAGTCCATAGTTCGCACTATGGACTTTTGGTAGCGTCCACATATCGCGCCAGCGCAATCTATGGACCATGTAGTTTGAAGTCGATAGTTCGCACTATGGACTTTTGCTAGCGTCCACATATCGCGCCAGTGCAATCTATGGACCATGTACTTTGAAGTCCATAGTTCGCACTATGGACTTTTGCTAGCGTCCACATATCGCGCCAGCGCAATCTATGGACCATGTACTTTGAAGTCCATAGTTCGCACTATGGACTTTTGCTAGCGTCCACATATCGCGCCAGCGCAATCTATGGACCATGTACTTTGAAGTCCATAGTTCGCACTATGGACTTTTGCTAGCGTCCACATATCGCGCCAGTGCAATCTATGGACCATGTACTTTGAAGTCCATAGTTCGCACTATGGACTTTTGCTAGCGTCCACATATCGCGCCAGCGCAATCTATGGACCAAAACACCATGTACTATACTATGTACTTTGAAGTCCATAGTTCGCACTATGGACTTTTGCTAGCGTCCACATATCGCGTCAGCGCAATCTATGGACCATGTACTTTGAAGTCCATAGTTCGCACTATGGACTTTTGCTAGCGTCCACATATCGCGCCAGCGCAATCTATGGACCAAAACACCATGTACTATACTATGCACTTTGAAGTCCATAGTTCGCACCTATGGACTTTTGCTAGCGTCCACATATCGCGCCAGCGCAATCTATGGACCATGCAGTTTGAAGTCCATAGTTCGCACTATGGACTTTTGCTAGCGTCCACATATCGCGCCTGCGCAATCTATGGACCAAAACACCATGTACTATACTATGTACTTTGAAGTCCATAGTTCACACTATGGACTTTTGCTAGCGTCCACATATCGCGCCAGCGTAATCTATGGACCATGTACTTTGAAGTCCATAGTTCGCACTACTCCCTCTAAGGCAGACACTATGAGCTGGTCCCAAAAACGTACAACTTGGAGAGAGTTCACTGTAAAGGGAAAGTAGGTCCAAAGGCATCAAGATATTACATGTGTTAAAGGCTAAACATCTCTTAATGTATAATCTATTGATCAATTGATGTGTCTACAGTGCATTTGGTCAGATGATCAAGCCAATAATAGATTCCATGACTGTCACCCCTGCTGGAGTGTCTTCAATGGCTAGTGGCCGTGTGTCACAAGACACACGTTCCAAACAAACTACTAACCCTAATTCCAGAGATCCCTCTTCAGCTGAATCATCAGGCATACAGAATCCAGAGTCCATCTTTGAACCAAGGGAAAGCCGTCATCCATCCAACAGTCAATCTCCATTAACTGCTAACATAAGAATCCCTGCTCCAGTACATTTTCAAGCTAATGATGTTAAACAGGACATTAAAACAATCAAAGAGTGTTTCAAGGATAGCAAAGATGAAAGGCGTGTGACAGTAGTTATGATTGAATTGGAAAACTTGGTGTTAAAAGGGAAGAAGATAACTTTATCAGATGATCATCTTAGTTGTTTAGGTGTGTAAAATAAATAAAAATAAAACAATCAATCATCAATTGCAGTTACACAGCTTTTAAGGCCTAATGCATCAGATGATGAATCTGCTCTTTTCTCTCATTATTTATTAACTGTTTTTCTTTCTTTTTAAAGAAAATATTTTTCAGAAATTATCTGAACAAGACACCAAGTCAAATGTAATTGAATTGCTGAAGGCTCTGACCTTAGAAAAGTCATTCATGAGTCACTCCAAAGGTACCTTGTTCATAGACATGCAATAATGTACATGTTCCTTTCTGCTGAAGACATTGGTTCATTAAAGGCAGACATCACGCAAATAGACCTGCTGTGAACATGACTTTGCTGGGTTTTACTCAGCTGTCTCAAAAAACTCAAACCAACTTATGATAATAAATATCTCTAGTCTTGTCCTGGTGTCACAAACTCCAGTTTAAAATCTTAATGAACTACCTGAACATGTATTCGTAAACACTCTAACTTCAGTTTTTTACACTTTCTATTTCATTTGTAGTTTCAAATGTGATAAACATTGTAATCAGTGATCTGTTACAGTGTGTATCGAAACAAGATTATACAACAACTACTGCTACATTGCATGTCGTAAGTGTACATTATAATAATAATAATTTTACATGTTTCCAATGGTAATCTATAAATGTCACTTTGTACTACAGTTGTGTAATTGTGCGAGCACTAAAGGTGGACATGATGTGTTGCTAAGCAACAAGACTCAACCCAATATGGCTTCTGTCATTTCAAGTTGCCTCCTACAAGAAGATCAGCACAATGTGGAGAAGTGCTGCAAGTGAGCTTGCATTTAATTTGGCTCGAAATAAGGTAGAATTGTATTCACCTAGCATATGAATTTTGTTGTATTTTGCATTTTATTAAATGCCTGTTTGCTCAAGTTTTGCCTTACATTATTTGTAGGTTTCTGATGAAGTAGCATTTGAGTGTTCAACAGCTCTTCTTGAAGTTATAAACAGGGATCTTGACTCAAATACAAGTATGTTTTAATTGATTTTAGAACTGTTGCTGTTTAGTCACATTTGTCTTAAAGTACTGTTACTCTTTTTGTTTATAGTTTATAATTGTTTGTTTGCAATTCATCAATTTATGAAGTGGAGTTCAGAGGTAAGTTAAAACCAAAAAATCTAAAATAATGCTTATTCACTTCCCAGTTCAAAGATTTTCTCTCATTTAACCTTTTCCCTTTTACTCATTCACTTTTGCAATAGGTGTCAGGTCTTGCTCAAGCACTGGGAGTGAGTTTTGAGAGATATCTTGGAAAATCAGATGACATAGATCAACTCTGCTCTGATCTCAAAACTCAAATGAAACAATAACAAGTTACTAATTAATATGTAGCTTGTCTTGCACATTTATTATCATACACAATTTGTACTGCGCACAGAATTTGTACATGCTTTTTGGAATTTGTTTATATTTTTCCAACAAGTTTACAATGTTTTACAGACAAAAACATGCAGAATTTTTTGCAAGACTTTCTCAAACACCAAAGTGGTTGGTAGACTTGAATCTAGGGCATGTTTTGATTCGGAACCAGTTTTGGAATAGCCACTTCAAATTGCGTATTTTAGCGCATTTAAAACCCCAACGCTGATTATTATATTTAACAATCTAAAATGGAAAAATATCTTCATTAAGGTACGGTAATACGAGCAACAAAATCACTCAACTTGTCTCGCAAGTTGAAGAGCGATGCTGCGCGTTTTTCCACCCGAAAACAAACTTGTCTCGCAACAAAATAGTTTCCTGCAAGTTGAAAAAGTCAGTTGCAGCAAGTAGACAGTCGCTCAACTTTTGTAACAAAATTCATGATGTTGCGCATATTAAAACCCCAAGGTCAACTTGTCTCGCAGCAAACTGTGAAATGGCTTCCTTCGTGTTCGTGATTGATCCAATCAGAAGTCAGGATTCACTCAACTTGCAGCAAACTATTTTGTTGCGAAACAAGTTTGTTTTCGGTTGGAAAAACGTGCAGCATTGCTTTTCAACTCGTATTGCAGCAATGTTGCGAGACAAGTTGAGTGATTTTGTTGCTTGTATTACCGTAGCATAAGGTCCAATCCGCACGGAAACGTTCTCATTTGCACTGTAAACGCTTCTTTTTGAAGACGCTTTTCAAAGTGACTATTTTCGAAAATGCTCATCTATCGTTTTCGTGTGAGCAGTCGTAAACGCTTCTTTTTGAAAACGCTGGACCATGTGACTCATTTCCAGTGCTTTTTAAGCAAGATAAACAAATATCTGCGCATGTTCATTAGTGCCCAGGATCCGTTTTCACAGCGTTTTCGCCGTTCTCGTGTGGACAGGCAAAAGCGAAGTGAAAACTGACGATTGTGTGGACGGAAAACTGTTTAGTCGTTTACATTTACGTAAAACGAAACCGTTTCCGTGTGGTAGGGGGCCTATGTAGCACTCTACTAGGGTGTACTGTTTTCTTATTTTACCCAAAGTAAGAAGTGTAAATATAATTCATTGATTCTTTATCTTATAAACAATTCGATACATATTTAAGAGCGTCTATGCAAAACACTTCCATAATTTTGGAAATGACAAACTCTGTTACGGTATACCAACACAATATACCAAAGGGTTAAAACCATTTGTTAGTGGACACTGCGAAAAAATTATTACATCAAGATATTTAACTTTATATATACGAATTCGAAACTTTTTTCTCTAAAAATCGTCCCAGTTATACAGCTGAATGGTTGCTCAGTAGTCAGTTGGGTGGTATTTCAGCGTTAATCAAACTCCTAAAAGCTTAGACTGAAACGAAATTAAGAAATCTGTAGGTTAGACGATTTTAAAGAAGCAAACAGCGACGGAGACATTTTGGTATTTCAGACGCGATTGATGTGCGCATTCATAAAATAAAACATGAAAATCTAATCATTGCTAGTGTACGGAAGAGCCATTTAATTTTGGCCTCAACTTCAAAGTTAGATGATTTTGAAAGGGATATTGTTGTGCAATTAGCTACCTATATACGTAAACAGCAAAGTTGAAGCATTACTTGAAGTACTACTGGAGATTCGTATGAGTGTCACGGTACGGACAGCGCCGTGCGGTAACCATGACAGTGCCGTGATGTCTATAAAAGGTTCGGAATTCCTGCCGTAACCGTGACGTGACCGTGCGGTGCCGTTTTCACAGTCACACGAAATCTGTTCTACTAACTTGCTATTTAGCTGAAATTCTACGCACAGCAGGATATGACGTATACGGATAGCAACCTATAGTGCATTAGTACTTACGGTAAAACAGCTAGTTCGTGCATAGCACGTTAATTTATTGAATTATTACAAGCTTTTTAATAATTGATAAGAATTTTAAATAAATTGGGAATAAAATTTTACATCCAGAAATAACATGTACTTTTGATTGAGAGGCGAATCAGAATGAAGCACAGAGGAGGATAACCAGAACACTCCACGTACGTGTTGGAGCTACCGTAGAACCCCACTAACTCGAACTCCCAGGGAAAGCTTAATATATTGTTCGAGATATCGGGGGGTTCGAGATAACCGATAGTGAGGAGGCTAGCATTTTGATTGCTATGTGACGTCACCAGGAGAGCATAACCAAGGGACTGAGACTTCAAGCGCACCGCTATAAAAACCTTCGGCAGCCATGCATATTTGACTTGAGCTATTTTTAGAACTCAATAATTCGAACGAATTCAGGACATTTACAAATTTAATTTCAACGCGCGCGCAACTGTTGGTCTGAAAATAGGCTAATGCGAGGCAACCCTTGACACCACGTGACGGGCGCGTGCTTCAGTCTCCTGGTAATGCTCGTCTGACGTCACTTATGATATCAAGGCCTAAGAGCCTCGTATCACCATCCTGGTTTGCAACATTGATTAATTTAACGCGGTGAATTTAACTTTTTATTCAAGTTTTATTTGTTTTGGCTTACATGTAACTCTGCCCCTTATTGAAGTTGAGCATTAAATTCACTTAATTACCGCTGAATACGTTGCGCGGTTAATAAAACTATATTATTAAACTATAAATCAAAGTGCAAGACCGTTTTGCGACCGAGACGGCGAAAATACACGCAAAGCAAAGAAAACATGAGCTAACCTGAAGTTCGCTTTTTATCAGCGAGACAAATTAAAAAAGCTTGAATATCGAGAAATATTGGCGAAAATTGTTGAGGTATACGTTAAAAAAATGCCGCCTGCAGCATTCTGCGAAGAACTTGTTATATATGAGTATCCATCTATAAAAGAAAACTGGTTTTTGTTTCTGAATTTTATTGACAAAATTATCTTAGCTTGAAATCCATTATTTGACTTTAAAAACCACAAATAAAGAATCCATCAGCATCGCCTGTTTATTAAAATAAAGAATTAAAATGTCAAATTTAAAAAGTATAAGTTTATCACCAAATGTGGTCGCTTTGGAATTAAGTGAATTATATTTGCAGCGCAGATTCACGAACGACATTTCTCAAGTAATCTCTACGTTATTTTTCTTGTTCCTTTGGGGTTTTTAAAAGCTATTATAAGTAAGTTTATCTAGACGACGGATTGCGGTAATTTGATAGATTTCGGTAAAAACTATCATGTGTAATGGAGTTACCAAAGTATGGATTTTACAGGACTAGAAATATATTGGTATTACAAATACTGCGCTGGGAGTATTTTGTTGAGATTCCATGAGTTTTGTTCTATAAATCGATACTACACTGACTATCAATTGTGTTATATACACGTTTTTCATTAAACAATACGGCAATACCGTTGGTACTGGATCGAGCCACGTGGCCCTTTGTAATCAACTATTTGTTACATGTGATGCGTTATAAATCAAAAATACTTGTCAATTCTAGAATAATATTTAAATAAATAATTCGGTGATCTTTGCGTATTCTTCCAAACTCTAATGATTTTCTATAAATATCAAACTTTCTATAGGAAAGGAAATGTTCTGACGGTATTCCGATTGAAATCAAATATACAATAATGACGTCATCCAAAATGGCCGCCATTTTGCATTTTATTCCCAAAAAGGATTTTAAGCAAATTATCTGATAGTTTTCATAATTTCAATTCTATCAATACTGATTAATTCAATTTAAAGTGCCTATTTTGGTAAACTTTATTAAAAAAATTAAAATCGAATCTCTCAGAGAGTTGTTTGTGGCACTTTCTCTGGAGAGTTGTTTGTGGCACTTTCTCTGGTGTCTAGCATTTTTTGTTTTTGTTTTCTATCAAAAAATTGACTTAATTTCTTGTTTTGTTTGCATTATTTAACAGGCAGTCATTTATTCTCTATAGAATAAATATCCCAAAGCTAAATTTAGCGATCTAGTCCTCTTTTAAATGCGGTCTTTCAAATTTTAATCTCCGTTAAATTTACGAATTTTTCACTCCGCTTTGTTTATGGTGTCTTCAGTTTGTCAAACTGTTATAGCTATTCTGCATGATATCAGAATAGCCTAAGAAATTAAAATTGTATATATGAATAAATCACTAGATCGCAACTTGAATCCTTCATTTCAGCTTTGTTATTGCTCAAAGAATGACTCGTATTGTCCAGATGTCAACCTGGATATTCTTTTGATCCTCTTAACATACCACTTCAGACATAACTTTGCTGTCTGTAATTCAGAGATTTCTTCCTCCTCTCTGCTAGAGATGCTGTCGAAGGACGGCGCTCAGATGGTTTATCCTTGTATATAATTTCTCCAGCAGCAGTACTAGCAGTTGAGATTGAGGGGACACTTGGTGGTTTATCTTGAGTTCCATTCGTTTGCTTCATTTGTGGCGAGGATATTGAATCGCTTTTACTTGTAGATGGTCTGTCAGAGGAACACACTTGTAAGGGGGATTCGCCTGTATCAGGGGTCCCCCATGCAGTCTGTTTGCCTCGAAGGTGTTTAGGAAGATGAAATCTTTCATCGTCACCACTCGAGGACGTCGATGTTGATTGTGTGGACTTCAACGAAGGCCGCGAGGTCTGGGAGAGTTTAGGGATACGAGAGGAACTTCCGGTGGACTCTCCGTGATCCCCCTCTAAAGCGCTATCATAGAGGTCACTGTCCTGACTCATTTTATACAGAGGTGCTCGAGGTGAAAGCGGTTTTTCACTCTCAGGGCTGGCATCATTCTCTGATGCTTCATTTGTCATGGCAGTGAATTCTAAAACCGGACAAATCCGACTGACCAGTTCGTCTGAGTCATCCGCATACCGGTTTGATTTAGAAAGACGTCCTAAAATAGGACTAAGTCGAACTAAGGAACCACCACTGCTACTTAGCTCTTTTACAATCCTAGGCGTCGCTGATGAAGACCTTTTACGTGCTCGCAAAGAAGGTCTTAGAGTTGGCACCGAACGACTCAACATGGCTATGGGACTACGTTGTTCCTTTGCTTTGACATAGGGTAATGGCGATGTTGTACTGTACTCTGAATCAGAGTTGAGATCTGCTCCATTTATAGCAACAGATGGCACCGTGTTACCGCCATTTTGAATTCCATATATCTCTACAGTCGTAACTTGTTTAGTATTTGGTTCTTCATCATCACAAGCCTTGAAATCTTTGTTGAATTCTACAGGAACCTCAAGGAATCTTTTACCGCCCGCTGATTCATTAGAGTATCTTTCTGATGAAATAGAGTCTCTGGGTCCAGTGCTACTAGTGTCATCTTTAGCTTCTTCTAAGTGTTTCATGAGAACAGCTACTACAACGTTGAGTAGAACAAATTGAGTGGCCAAGACAAACATGGCGAAGTAAATTGGAGCAACGTGTTCTAGCACTCTGCAGTCAACATCGGGGCTTTCTTCACACATTTTCTTGTTGATTGTGTCCTATGCATAAATAAACAAATGCAGCATTTTAAAGGTAAAGTTAAAGCACTATATTTAACGTCGGAAGTTCCTTCAGCTAGAAGCAAAGCTAGAAGCTGGTCTCCCAGGATTTTATACTGGAGTCACTGATATTGATTGGCTAACAACTGTCACGTGATAGACGAGAAAAGATAACCTAGCTATTATATGTCACGTGATAGACGAAAAGATAGAGAAAAGTAACCTGCACGGTGCAAAATTGTGTTACAAGGACATTTTGTAGGAAATGTTGAATTGTATGCTCGGGCCTTTCACTGAATACCTTAAGAATTCCATTCCAATTGTCACCAGTAGAAATCCTAAACAGCGTCAACATCGCAAAACCAAAGCTCTTGAAGTGCGCATGCTCGTTCATTCCTTTGCATTCAATCTTCGAACAGTCTAAAAAAGAAAAGAATCCTCGTCAATTAATACTTGCAACAAGCAAACGTCTTACATTGTTTGTCGCCCTTTACCCTTATGTGTTGGGCGTGGCCCGGAGCCTATGTATATATAATTCTGTTGTTAATGTGGCTAGCTCAGTTGTTCTAAAGCGTGTTAGCACTAACACAAGGTTAAAATCAATGGTTTTCATTTTATTTATCCAGGGATAGCGTTAACCCTTTTCCTACAACTGGGCCCAGGTTTGTAGGACAGTGCTCGGTACGTTATGTTGTTCGAATCGAAGGGCGATAAACGCTAATCCTGAGTTAAAATAAACGATTTTCTTTAGAGTTAATACTGGGTTAGCGCTAATCGTATAATCGTATAATCGTCTTTCAAACAACCGGGCCCAGATCGTCATGATTTGTTGTCCATTCCCAAAATACATTGCTGTCACTTCAAGATGGCAGACGATATACACCTATTTTAAAAATGGTTGTTGTATGAGAAGCTCTTAAGCCTACGCGACTAGACCGAAAAGGAGTGTAGGTAGTAGCAAAACTTCACTTCGTTTCCGCTTTGATATTGACTTTAACATCAGGAAGTGAACTTCTTTATGTATAAGGTCAGAGCAAGCTGAATTTGAGTAATCATGTGGGATTTTTGTGATTTTATGACTTTAGTAATTTCTTCAGATACTCCCTTTCGGGTGAGTCGCGTAGGCTTGATATCGACAACGTTTATTGAAATAGGCTGTATATAGACTATGGAAACAGTCATCATAAGAGAAGCGGAAACAAATGGTTCAGCTGACTTACCAATTCCCCCAAAGAGTTCGATTCCTAATGCAGCAAATATAAAGAATAACAACAAAAACAGCATTCCAAGATTTCCAACCTAAAGAAGGTAAAAGTCCCATAAATCAAGGATGATGTACAAAATGAAATTCGGGTTTCCTGTGGTGAACGTCATACCTGTGGGAGAGCCTGGAGCACAGTGTCTAAAAGCTTGCGAATGCCCTCAGCAGTTTTTAGCAATTTTAGCACTGCAAGTAAAAAATACGTTTAGTCAGATTGGTTTGGATAGCTGTATTTGGGTTACCTGTGCTAAGGTAGAAATAACTACCTTTTATCAACAGCACGGTCAAACGATTGCGCACGTGCAGCAATTAGGTGAAAGAGCAGCGAATTTGCATTTGTAAACATTAGGGTTTTTGGTCGATAGTGTTCAAAATCAATTTCTTAGAAACATAATATTTAGTCTTCGTTAAGTAGCGTGCTCCAAAAGCGTATTTTGTTGTTGTAACTCGCGTAACTACAAATAAAAACGAGTAGATTTTAGTGACAATTTAATATCTCAAGATGTAAAACAAAATTCTGGTGTAAACGAGGACTAATTTAAACGGAACATATTCTTCTTCCACAGCAAATATGGAGACTAAATATTAACGGAGTTTCTTACAAATTGACTTTGAAATGTTTTCCAATACAAATTCACTGTTCTGTCACCTAAGTGCTGCACATGCGCAGTCGTTTGACAGCGGTGTTCCTTTCATCGTGCTATGGTAAATATAACGGTAAGTGTACTTGGGCTACCGGTGGTGCTAGATTACCTCGGGCGATACGCAAGACTCTCATAACACGTATAATAGTTGGATTTATAGGAAGGTTGTTCGTATTCATTTCTTCGAGTATAATTCCAACAATGGACAGGATCACAATCAGCATATCCAAATGATTCCATCTAGAAAACAAGATTCATTACTCATAATATTTCAAAGAATTTTAATATTACTCTACTTAGGAGACCATGATACTAAGAAATCGAAACTCGTGGATTGATGTCTGTGCGATGTGCTTGGCGCTTAAGGTTATTTTTGTTGAAAGTTGACCGCCGTATCGTGCGCGCGCGCAAGGACATCCAACAATGGAACTGAATTTTTAACGTACGCGCGGATACGAGCTGTCTCTCCTCCTCTTGCTTTACTTCATTTACTTCGTTCATTCTGTACGGACCTCGCTGCCCTCGTTCCGTATATACTGTCATGAGCTCGAGCCAAATATTTTCCCGTCCGGTCCTCCTACTCAGTCAATAATTATAAATATATATTTTATACCTATCACTAAAGTATTGTCTCACTCCAAGAGCGTAGATTTTTAAAATGGCTTCCAAGATAAAAATGGCAGTGAATACATAGTTGGCACATTCCAAGAAGTCTTTCAGCCCTGTTGGTTGTTGGTAGTGTTCCAAGGCCATACAAACAACATTTAGACCTATTACTACGGCGATGGCCAGATCAAAGTAGGCGTGGGTACAAACACGATAGATAAAACGACGGTGGCGTGAGTAATGCAGACTTGCTTCTTCTTCTTCTTGGTGTTGCTCTGTAATCGTGTTAAATATAAGAAATTACATAATTGGTATATTACGCGTGCTCTGATTGGTGATTGGTCGAGAACCTACTTTCTTTTTCTTCTTCATCTTTTTTCCTCTGTTGTTCTTCCTCAACTCGTTCCATTTCTATCAAGTCTCGACACTTTTTGAAATTCTCGACAACAACACCAACCAACATGTTCAACACAACGAAACCTGCCAACAACAAGAATGCAACAAAGTAGATGACGTTCCCTCTGGAGTAGTTCTCTTGTGGCTGAAAGGCAAACGATACAAAATTGAATCGGAAGGACCTATTTCCAGCACTCCTTGAATTTTTATCAGAAATTTCAGTGGTCCTGAACAATTACGAAGCGTTTGAAGTGAGCAACTTAATGACGACGGACATTTTTTAGAGTTTACAGCGGTCGGAAATGATATTTCGTGCGCGCGCAGTTATTTTAATTACCAGTCCTCGCGCATCCATTTCGCACGCGCGCGCCGCTATCTACAGAAAGAACGGAGATCTTGTAAATGTTGATATAGAACTGTACGGTTGTGGATGTTGAACATTTAAAACTCTTTGCATGTACAGCCTTCGGAGTAACTTGTATTACTGAACGAGTAGGGTCGTTATCATAAACATTGCACGTAATATATTATTTTTTTCTGTCTACTCTTTTTAACAAAGGAAATCGTTGCGCGAGATTATATATGGTATACGAGTTATATGAGCAAACTTTGCTCTGCGACTTGCAACGATAAAATATTGCGCAAAAGGCGTTCCAAACTAAATTGGCTTTTTCCATTTAGAAAATTTCTACCAAGCAAACGTTTTATAGATAAATCGTACTGCCATTTGATAAACAGATCATTGACCATCAGACTTTTTAATTAATTTGCAAAAAAAAAAAAAAAAAAAAAAAAAACCTAAGTTTTTTGATTTGAAGTAAAAATACATAAAATGGAAAAACCCAATTTAGTTTGGAACGCCTTGCAACTAGCTGCGCGATTTTGTTGCCAGTATCAATGCAACTTTAGCTAGTGAACAAGTATCCATATTTAGCACGTCTGTGTTATTTAAACTATTATTACTTGTGTTCTCACCTGCTTGTCAACGCCTACAGCATCAATCCCATCATGCATTATGGACACCCAACCATCTTTTGTTGCAAAGACGAACAGTGTTAAAAGAGCCTGAAAGAAACCATCAATCACATTTTGTTTGTCTGTATCCTCATAAACAGCTTTTTATACTTTGAAGAAAGCACACAACACTCACTACAACTGATGACATGGTGATGTTTCTGGCGAGAGACGAAAAAACCGACGAACTCGTAGGAAATATCCTTTCAAAACAACTCACAAGGACACGCACAAGCGGAGTTCGCACCCTGATCCAGGCGGAGATAGATAGAGAATCATGAACTACGCGGTTACTCACAGCAGTCGTCTAATATGTCATGTATTAATGCATAGTGGTTTTTATCATACCTTGGCTAGATTATCAAAGTTATATTCTTTGTTCTCCCAAGCGCCACCGTTATCTAGGCATTGTTGTTTTGTTTGTACTGTAATGCTCGCGCCAACGCAATGATGGAATTTTCCTTTGAAAAGCTAAAATAGAATAGAAATGAAGCAGTTAAAAATAGAAGAGTAAGATTAAGTTCAAGTTATAAAAGATCAGAAAAATCAGATAAGGGGTTAGGGGCACTTTAAATTTGATACTTTGAGGGAGAAAGAAAGAAAGAAACAATGAATGAATGAATGAATGAATGAATGAATGCATATGAATGAACGAAAGAAAGAAAGAGGGCTTGTTGCAGGAAGAGGGATGAGACTAAGGGAGAAGAAAGACAATGAAAGTCAGGAAAAAAGGTAACAGAACTAAACGTAACAAACACCTACCTGTACTCCAAGTATACCAAAGATAATAAAGAATGTAGCCTGCAATAAGTACTATATTACCAATTGGTTTAAGCGAAGAAATGAGAGTCTCAACAACAATCTTAATTCCAGGAGCACGACTGATAACCCTGTTAATTGCCGATAAAATTGTTTAGTATCATTTTGTTGGCGTTTTATATACAGCATATTACTTCTATGGTGTATATACGCTGACCCATAAGGGAGATTGCAGCATGAAATCAACCAGCCCGTCCCTTTGGATTCTTTTACAAGAGAGGGGTGGTGTCTACTGATAATTCATCAAGTGCATCCTGTTAATTTTTATTATAATCTTCTCAAGTATCAAATAAATGAAAAGGCCACAAGCAAATGCTATGTACAATGAATTTGGCGATCAACTGTGTTGCGCAAATGGCGCACAAAACTGTTTGAATCCCCTCTCCGCCCCAAATGTTAGATTTGGTTACCATACCAGAGTTGCTAGTAGGATATGTACTTGGGTATGGTTGCACATTGTAGCGCCCTATTAAAAACAATTAACTGCAGGATATTGTCCCCATGTACCTTAGCGGTCGTAAAGTCCTTAAAGCACGAAACACTCTTAAGACTCCCAGAATGCTGTTCTCCTGTTCAGTGGACAACGTCACAATGACGTCAACCCACGACACAACCACCAAGAAGCCATCCATGACGTTCCATCCACTACGTAGGTACGTGTCTTTGCCAAACCAAACTCCCATTGCGATAATCTGATATTTCAACAAAGTATTTGATAATTATTTTGTAAAGAATGAATTGGATAAGACTCGAGGATTGACACTTTTTTGATATAGCTATTTCAATTAACGTTGTCGCTGAAAAAAGCCTAAAGGCTAAAGCCTTTCAAATATCTTTTGTGTACTAACAAACTTCTCTGTAGGCTATCTGAGAAATTAAGGAATATGTGTCCAAGTTGTAGAATTTGCAAGCATACAGTGAGTTTTCTATTGTAATGATATCACGGTGATAAAAAGTTTTCATGACTCCGCTCTCAAAGCTTTAGGCTTTAGGCTTTTTTCAGGGACAACGTTAATTGAATTAGCTATATACAGGGAAAATCTATGAACTTCAGTTTTATCAAATAAAAACAAAACAAAACAAATTAACAAAAAGTTGCCATCACTTTTTTCATGTGTCCAGCCCTACAAGTGTCGAGGTCTATGTCTACAACTTGTTTTGCAATGTTGCCTGCAACTGTTGCAGGGGTGGATATACGTTGCACATGCTGTCGCGCGCTGGAAAAGTTGATTTTAGCAAGCGCAAGCATTTACCGTGTATGTTATTACTAGCGTACTGACTGTTACCTTGACAAGCATCTCTAAAGTAAAGATCGCCAAGAAGATGTACATACAGATGTCAATGATGCGACGTTCCTAATAACAATAATATTCATATGATAACAACTACATTAATCAGGTTAATAGAACATCTGACCCGGTTGAACGAAGTGATGGATAGCACTACCCGTTGGATAACCAGTGGAAGAAATGAAGGCGTTTTCCAATCAATTTATCTACAGGGTATGGATATCTAGCGGATAGAGCTATCCAGGCCACTCTTTGTAAAAGTGGGCTAGCGCGCACGTCCAGCTATCGATCAAGTGTTGTCTCTAGTAAACCTTACTTTGAGGGTTTCTTGCGGGTCCTTCGGTTTTCCTCCCTCAGTAAAAACGAACTATTGAGCTGAGAGTTGTGTGCATAGAATATTGGAATGTAGTGGTAGTGTGTGCGTGCATGTGATTAAATCGTCCCCCAATGAGAACGCAAGCGCTATACGTTGGACACTTAAACAGTTGAGTTATATTTATTTACATATTTATCTATCAAATCATGAAATATGTTCAGAAAGTTTAGAATGTAAATGCAGGCTTACCAGGCTACCATCTTTGACTGATGGTCCTTCCATTGCCATGACAACACAATTGAGTAAAATAAACACCAGGACGACTCTGTCAAACCATTTGTTTTTATATAACGCCATGTTCAACTTACGAAATCTGTGAAAACAAAAAACGGTAAAAAATTATTTATTATCACACATAATGACCAGTCTTTCGAAATCGTTAACATCGTAGTCTTACTTGTTTTCTGGCGAGAAGATAAACAACGACCAATCAGCTCGCTTGGAGCAACATGATGACGAGGCTCTAGTTGCTACATCCGGGGTTTCTTGTTCTTGAATATTCTACAAGAAGATTGGCCAAAAGAATCGAACAATTAATTTTACCTTAGAAGCTATGCAAGGACTTTATAACAAATATGTAACTTCAACCGGCTTAAAGGAACAGATCACCACACAGGAAACCCACAACTAAGTAATACCTTGTTCTCTCCATTTTCGTCCTCATTCTTCAAATCATCTAACTGACGCTGGACTCGGTGGGGAAACTACATTTATTTCTTCAGATAAAAATCCAATTTTTCGCGAGGGACCGGGTGACTAGACAGCTTCGTGCAGGCGTCGGAGCTACTTCGGCGTAACGACTTTTCGGAGGGTTGGGTAACGAGGATCGTCGTGGAGATTTCGTGACATCGCAAGAATTGTACGACCTGCAGTCTAACTGATCGACGTAGTAAACTGAAGGCGTTGGACTAATACAAACACGTGGTTTGCTTCCATTGTAGAACTTGGCTGTTGATTGGTCAATAGTGCATTCTGTTCTCTTTGCTAATTGGTTGTATTCAGATTTATTAAGGACGACGGCTGACTGTCTGATGTTCGCTGAGCTGCCATTTTTGTCCTAAAGATAAACGTCATAATGATTGGACACAAGCTGGAAAATGCAAACCACAGTCTGTTTCTTAAAAAGCTCGATAACTATTCGTACGTTAATTTATTACACGAATCTTTAACGGCAAGCGTGTGAGAACCCGTAAACTTAGCCCTTAAAGCAAGCTACTTCGTAGCCTCACTTTCGGGGTTTTATCCAAGGTAGTTACAACCTCGAGGGGATTGAGATGAGAGGAGGTCAATCCCCTCACGGTCGTAACTATCACAGGAAACCCGCTTTGTGGATAAAAATCCAAAAGTGCCCCTACAAAGTAGCTTAGGCCTAAACTAAACAAAACAACACGTTTGCTAAGGGGCCCAATAAGCTGTCGGATCCAATAGGTCATAAAAGATCACTCTTACCGGTTGATTTGCAAAGCCTTCTACCAAGATAGCCACAAGAAGGTTGAATAATATGTAGTTTCCAATTGTCATGAGTAGAATGAAGTACAGCGCCGCCCATTTGCCTGTAGCACGCATACCATCACGCATTACCACGTTCCAGTCCTCCTGGGTCAGAATCTACCGTGAGTGTAAAGTAGAATGGACATAAGCGAAAGACAAAAGTAGAATTCGTAATGTTTTGACGGAGATGCGTGGTTGGCAAAAGGAACAATAAACTACATATATGGAATCCCTGTTGGTCAAATATGAAATTCGACTTGCAAATAAGGAAATGAACCGAACGCCAACGCCACTTCGTTCTTGACTAAACAATAAGCAATTACTTTAATGGAAATGCCCAGATCCTGTTATTTGACATCCATCCAATATTTTTTATTCGAGCCGCCTGTCTTCCAATATCCTCTTCTTAGAGGATGTTGATATCTCAGTTTCAAAATATTTTTGATTCAAACATGTGCGTTTATAAAAGGCGTGTGAAGTGCATGCGCAGACCAGATAGCTAAGTGCTCCTTGTCGTGCGCACATTGAAAGATAGATGAATAACTGAAAACAAACGACACATGGCTCTTCTTTGTTTGTATGACGAAAAATTAATTTGAAGATTGTAAGTAAAAAACGCTCATCTCAGTGAAAAAGATCCTTGGAGCTCGGGGCAGTTTCCACTACAGGCCAATTCTGATAATCTTAGCTTAAAAAAACTCCCCCACAAAAAGCTTTAAAACGCTACCAAAACATTTTCTGAGACGGTGGTGGGTCAATATGTCATTTCTATATCTTGACAGGCAAATACATTTAATCAGCCAATCAGAGCGTGTGCACTATCTAGATTATTTTATGTGTTATCTTTCTTACCTGGAAGACCGTCACTATTGCCCAAAACAGATCGTCAAAATTTGCGCGCGCGGTTTCCTCCTTTCCATCATCGTCTGTGAAGTTATATTTCCCGCCAAAAAGGTTCATTCCCAAAATACTTGCAGTGAAGATGAATATGCCAAGGAGAGCCAAGAAAGTAACAACGTTATCCAGTGTACGGTACATGACAAGTAGCTGACGTTTCAAAGCGGGTAGAAAACGAACGATTTTGAAGATACGAAGTAATCGAAAGGAGCGTAGAACAGAAATGTTGTTGTTGCCATCTCCAAATAACTCG
Organism: Telmatactis stephensoni; assembly: GCA_029948255.1. Lineage (NCBI taxonomy): Eukaryota > Metazoa > Cnidaria > Anthozoa > Actiniaria > Isophelliidae > Telmatactis > Telmatactis stephensoni. The sequence goes on from JALIZF010001538.1 coordinate 87,140, forward strand.
ACGATGCTGAAGAAAAAGAATATTTTAAAAATAAATATTAGTAGGATTACAAACTAAATCTTTTCAAAACTTTTAATTATCTCTTAAATTTGTGCCGTTGTTGCCTCTAGTTGATGTAGCATCTAAATATGGGCTTTTATTACCAAATATGGAATTCCAGTATCAAATATGGGATCTGCTACCAAACATGGTTTTCTACGCTTTGGGAAGTGTACTGTAAAGGCCCCGATGCAACTTCTTGCAACTTTTACGCGCACCATTGTGTTGCATAGTTTGTTCACCCGTGCAATGGTTCAAGTTTAGAACCGAATTCTACTTCTGCTACATTTTCTGAAATATTGCGTGTAACATTGCAGGGGTGGACAAACGGTGCAACTGTGTTGCGCGCAATGTTGCAAAGAAAAATTGCATCGTGTATTCAGGTGCCGGTTACTTTACGGGCCTGTTAACTTACGGGAAAAATTACGTGTGTGCGCGAGGTCCCGTCAATTTGCCTGTCAAACGTTAACCATGGAAATGTGAAACTAACGCGCGCTTCGAGAAACACCCGTAAAGTTTATCGGGTAAGTTAACGGGCCCGTAAAGTTATCGGGTCTTTCGAGAAACGTTTCTCGGAAGACCCGATAAAATTACGCCAGCTGCAGGCGTAAAGTTAAATGCGAAACTCAGTTAATAAGAACTTCCTCTCTTAATTACACTTGGATAGGACATTTCGCTTCATTTAGCGCTCTTCTTTGTTGTTTTTCAATAAATTGGGAGTCATTCAGCTGTCTAGATAATTTCAAACTCATTTTCTGTTTATTAAAGTCGGTAAACACGGGTTAAAAGTTTGATAATGACCTGATAATGACAATCGAACCATCAAACAGATTAAAGGCGTCTTTGATGTAGCCATAGAAACCAAGAGCTATCAACTTAATCACCATTTCCAATGCAAATATGGCAGTAAAAATGTAGTTCAGGATGTCTAACACTTCGGTCATTGTATCAGGCTGAAAGGAAAAAAAATGAAAAAGTTTGAAATGAAAAAGATAAGGAAGGAAATCAATCAACGGGACAGTAATGGTGCTTTGTCTTTCAATAAATTTTTATCTTGAAATTAAAGATTTTGTTGGTGAATGTTTTCTTGATTATTTAGCTTCAATCGGTTCAGCTGTTCATATCCCACGATTCCTGTCTGTTGGCAAATGTACAAACGCCATAAAAATACAGTATAACCTTCATTAAGCGACCACACATGATGCACAAAAAGTATAGGTCGCGGAAATGAAGCTGGAACGGCTTTTGTTCCATTAATCTAGGCCAAGAGAATTGCTTTATGACAGTAAAATGAATATCCACGGCGGGCGAGATGAAGGCGGGAGGGATGGGTTGGGGACTTGCCCTTTTGTCGTAAGAGATGTTTCAGCTGTCGAGTACACGTTTGATACGCTTACGACTGGTACAGAAAAGGACAAGCACAAGCAACATACGTAGACTCACTTATGGCATTTATCATACTGGTGTGAAGAAATATAAGCACTGCTGATGAGGAGAACACTACTGAGTCTTCTGTATGTTGCTTGCGCTTAAGCCTGGCTTTCACAAGCGAAAGAAACAGTAGCGGAAGCAGCATATGCAGACTCATGGTTGCATTTCGTGAGAAGACAATGCAGTGCATTATTGAGACTGCGTATGTTCCGCTTCCGTCTGTTGAGAAAACCAAGCCATATATACTTGTGTCGCTAGTGTGAACCAGGCTTAAGTCAGTATTTGATGGGTGGGAAATCTCAAAGTTTATCGTTTGATAATCTGGCTAAACAGTTCAACCGTCTCTAGTAACTGAAGACAATAGAGTAATTCTCGTATGAGTATGATACGGATCGGGCCGTGGCCGTGTCAGTACCGTGATGTCTATAATAACATTTGAAATTTCCTGCCATAACCGTGTCGTGGCCGTGCCGTGACCGTGCCATGACCGTGTCGTGACCGCGCCGTGACCGCGTCGTGACTGTGCCGTGAACGTGTCATGAACGTGCCATGACCGTGTCGTGACCGTGCTGTAGCCGTGTCATGACCGTGCCGTTTTTACAGTTATACAAAAACTACAGTAGTTGACTATGGATTTATGACAAGAGAGTTCTACATTGAATTACCTGACCATAATATTCAATCCCCATGCTCAATGTATTGATAAAGATGGCCGCCATAATAACATACATAAACCATTTACTCTCCACAGCATCGTGTAAACTTTGCCTGAACTTCGTACGACACGTGATCTTTTGCTTGTCTTTTTCAAAATCATCATCAGAATAGTCGGTCTCAGACTCCTCTCCTTCATAAACGGACTCGGACTCAAACTCCTCCACGTTGACACCCTTTGTCAGGTGCGGCATGTCCTACTGCACATTCACACGCATTTTTAATAACTGACGTCGCAACTGCACTTGCTGTGGCCGTTGCGGCTGCGCTAGAAAGAGATGCCGCTGACACAAATGAGTGTGCCGCTACATCCGAGGATGCAGATTGTCCGTTGACGTTAACAGCTGCTGTTGCTGTGGTGACCATTTCTCCCATTTGAGGTGCAGTGGAAGGGCGTATTGAACACGCAGATCCCGTTACTATGGAAATATTGGGTACTGCCCCTGGCAGGTCTGCAGTAAGGTGAGTTCCATTGGTATCTTGGTTGTTACCATTTGTTCGGTAGTTCGGCCAGGAACTTGTCCAGGAACTGTCAGAGTGTTTCCAGTTGGCCATTTCAAGGGCTTGAGCATTGCCATTAAAATCTGAAGTAGAATGATTTGGTGTGAAGTGTCCGTCAGGTACAGGGCAGTAGTAGCCTTCGATTTGTGCCTGACAGTGTCCTGGACAGTGAACGTGATGGTGAAAGTGATGATAGTGATGATGATGGTGATGGTGATGATACACAAGTTTCTTTTTCCGTCTTTTCCGTTTTTTACTAACACGATTTTTATGTAAAACCGGCTCGCAGGATTTCAAGTTCATTTTTCTTATTAGACGACGTTTAGTCCTTCGAAGCACGTGAGCTATGTATTTAAGTATTTCAACCCAGCAGCCATCACGTCCAAAGCGACTACTGGCGATAGTGCTAGTACTGGCTGCGTGTTTACGCCGACTTTGACGCATTAAATCGTTTTCTCTTTGTTTTGTTTCTTGGAATTGTGTTGTTATGACAACAAGGCAAAGATTGGTCATAAAGTAGGAACCAATCTAGAACAAGAAGAGAGAAAACTTATCAAAATAGTAGTTACTAACTGAGATAGTTTCTCTTTGAACAGTCCAATCATTGCTCAGACATTCCTTCAATCTCGTACCCGGAGCTCGCGTTACTTTTGGCCAGCGGCCAAGAACAATGGAGCCCTCGTTCTTCGCCGCTGGCCAAATATAATCGCGGGCTGTGGGTACGAGACTGACATTCCTTGGAAAAGTATACAGTTTGCCACTGCACACGCGCAAACTGCTGACCACAACGAACTGCTGGCAGTAGCGTACGTTAGATATTTTGGCAGAATTGAAGTACACATTATGATCAGAGATTATAATTATTATATAATTTATAATTTGTAAATTATATTTACAAATTACTTTGTTTACTGGATCGATCCTTGTCTCGAATTGCATTGCTTGGGATAGTCAGTTAACTAGAATATCAAAAATAGACTATTACATTGTATTATTCAAATTTTGTTATCAAAGTTCAACTTACCACAATTAAAACTACAAAATAAATAAAATCCCATTGACTATTGGCATCTTGGATATAATACATTATGTCGGACCAGCCCTCTAACGTTATAACCTGACGGGAAAAGAATGGGAACTAGTGAGTGGTAATGCGTAGGCCTGAGGCCAGGAATGAACGAGCGAAAATTAAATCATTCATCACCATCATAATCATTCTCGCCGTAATATATCTTAGCTGTCATCGTCAACATCATCAAGAGGTGGTTTATCATATGACCTGTAGGGGCCCTGCCGCGCGCTCTTAATAAAACGTTCAGAAAAAGTCACGTGACGGGGGCCGGACGCCTTTGTGCAAGCGGACCGAAAAACCGTTTGGCTCTGTTCGTTTCGATTTCCGCACGCTATATTTTTATTAGAATCACAAAGTTTTTAAGCACTTCTTATAACAGAAAAATCAAGTCGTATGATAAAATGCTTATCAATGCGATTGGTCCGAACGGCATGACCTCGAGCCAAATATTTTCCCGTCCGGCCCTCCCACTCAGTCAATAAGCACATAATCTTCACTAAAAGCATCAACAGCAACGATAAAAGAATAAAAAGGTTAATAACACTTTTCATAGTTGGTCCCACTACTCCAGGGAAATCCTCTGTAATTTACAGTTAAATTCAAGAAGGCGATAATCAATAACTAACCTGGAAAATGGCTACCCATGCGATGAGTATATTATCAAATGACACAGTATCATATTCAGGGTTCATATTGAACGTCCCCGCACCTGGAGTAATACTGGTTCCAGTTAACGCATGCGTTTGTATAGTTTGACTGTAAAGTCTTGTTTATGTAGGAATTGTAGTCTAATGAACAATCGCGACCATTTTGGTGATACGGTGGTACGGTGCCTTTGTCAGTACAGACTTTCATGCCGGAGTTTTCGGGCAAAGAACAAACCAGGTCACCACCACCGGAAGGCTTGTAATAGGAACTTAAGTTGTAGCTGAAACGAAAACATTTAATTTTGGTCTGAAATTCACTTTGTAAAAAATCGATTATACATCGGAAATCTTCGTAATCAGTCGATAGTATATCGGAGATATTCGTGTTGTGTTTCTCTCCGCAGAAAAAATATTAGATATATAGAATTGAATATCACAATCGTTAATTTGTTAGTATATGCACAAAATAGTCGCATGTATAATATATATATATAATATATAATATATATAATATTAAATCGATAACATATCGGAAGTATTGTTTTATCACTTACGTCTGTGCTGAAATGTTCGGGGGTAGCTCGAGAATACATCGGTTCCTCAAGAGTCCTTGCCACATCTGAACTCCAACTATGCCAAAAATGCTAAAGATGAGACTGCACATGGCAAGAACGTTGCCTAGCATTGGTAGTGTATCTAGTAGTAGCGTGACGAGAATTCGTATGCCTATATATGGAAAAATGTCACGACAGTTAAGTTGCGTCACGAAAGATTAACGTGTGTTCACTAGGTACCCCATCCCCCTAAAAATCAATAAAAATCAAAGCACATTATAACTGGTTGTAACTCAAACTGTGCTTAGTTTAGTGACTACACGGTTACTAGATGTTTAAGCATTAGTGTCATGCTCATTTCCATGGTAACTGGTAGCAATGGTAACAGGTCGTCATGGTAACTTACTTGGTACTCTATTAATTGCTCTCAAAGGTCGAAGAACTCTTATAGCTCTTACAGCTGTCATGTACTTTCCTTTGTCGTAAAACAATTCAAACGTCCTAACAAACAGAAACAACATGACTCTCGAGTCAGTATTTTTTACTTTTATTCCGGTGTTAGTATCATAAGCTGTACGGTAGGACTTTTGTTTATGAACTGGAAAATGCTGTTTAGATTAGTCAGACACCACGGCAAAATGTACTACGCATGCGCGCCTTCCCAGTCCTCCTCAATGTTGGCCTCAATGAAAACATTCGGCAGTCAAACAAACAAAACTTTGTCCGGAGAAACTCAAGCCAAACTCACTCCCCCAAAAAACTGAGGTTAAAGGACTTTGCATTTGTTGTATATTCTTATGCCTGTCTTCTCTCAATACTTTTCTGTTTTCTTCCGTGTTCAAAATTAAGCTCAAAGATATGATATAGGAAAATTTAAAGAAAACAATTCTAACAAATTTTGCTTGGGATTCCTGTGGTCAAGGACGCGGACGCGCGTAAGCCCCGCGAAATCTTGCGCATGCGCAGTTGTTTTGCCGCAGTGTCGATTATTCATGAGGGGATTATATCAATAGGAAGATAAGTAAGTAGGGAGGACGGGGCAGGGGTTGATTACCGCGGGATATAGAAGAACTCGATCTCATACGGTTTGGTAGTTGTGAATATTCAGATCAAGTTTATTGATGTGTACAGTTTGCTCCTGATACAAGAGACGTAAACACCACTATCTGTTGATAAATCCTTGTTCAGTGGATAAAATGATGGCGTTTTTAAATAAATTTATTCACCGGATAAACATTTATCCATCAGATAGCGCTACCACCCCTTCCAGTCTGTAGCTATATACTCAATTGCAACACGACTATATTTCCCCCGGTTTTGGGCCGGGAGTTTACATATATTTTGGGTGGGGATGCTCGTCGTACATTTGAGGGGTCAAAATCAGTAATCTTGTACCTTTTGGGGTGTCTCAAATGTTTTGAACAGCCAGAGACACAGCTGTTACCTTTCAGGGTTTTTCAGTCAGTAAGTGATGCCCACAAAAACTTTACAAGTAGAGTGTTCGAAAATAAAATATTAATTTCATTTATTGTTTTGGAGTTGGTATCTTTTAGGGGTAAAAACCATGTGTTGCCACGCCCACCTGGATAAGATTCAGGTACCTTTATTTTTAGGGGTCATTTTCAAAATTTCCGATGAGCATCCCCACGCTTCTTTAGATATATAGGAGTCCCCACCGAGTCCCCAGCCCCGGGCTATGTTTAAAATAGAAACTATCTCTCTAAGATGGACAGATAAACATGTCCAGAGGGGAATCTGTCTTAAGTGTTTATTATTGTATTCGGTCTTACCCGGCGGCCACAATAAAGCAATCCAGCTTGTTCCAGTTATCTGACAGATATCCCAGCTTGCCAAAGATTCCAAGGGCGAACCATTTACACAACATTTCGACCACAAAGAAGAAGTAGATGGCCAATTCTATTTTCTCTAAAATCTTGCATTTCTCTGTCTTGCAGTCTGGGTCGAACGGGTCGTACAACCCTAGCGTGATGCAGTTACAAAGAATTACAAAAATACTAATTCGTTCAAAATATTTGAAGAAAGTTAAGGAAGAAAGTTATAAATAGCTCAAAAATTGAAATTTTAAACACAATTTGTGTTAATTTCCTACATTTAGTGAAATAGTACCCCTATTGAATACATATTCTATCATTTCTTCCTAACTGCTTATCTTTCCATCTGTAACCCCTTTCTTGTTTAAAACGTAAAAATGTGCCCATTCCATATACCTCCAGCGTCAAAATGTATTTTCTCTGGGTGGAGTCAACCAGTGGCCATCTAGTCAATCGTAGGGAGAATTCCCCCCCCCCCCCCCACCCAACCCCCATGATACCAATTTTGTGCATTGCACATCCTCACGACTCGGTACCACAACAGCTTCTGTTTCCCTTTAAATAATTACTGTAAAGAATTATTTATGTCTGTGTTTCTTTTTTATGTTTTCATTTTAAAACTGAATCTCCTCCCCTAACCACTTTAAAAGATGATACATTGCTACATTAGGACAAAACAGATTACTATCTCTCTCATAAACCGACATTTTTTTAGTTTTAATTGCGTGCTCATAATGAACAAGCTAAAAAAGATTCCATAATATTAGCGATTTATTAAGGTGATTTCTTGTTAGTCTTGTTGGTCAAGGGTGAAAATTTACACCGACTATGAGACGACTACTTATTAATTCCATATTTGTTGGCATACATGGATTGAAGCATTCTGATGTTTTACGGTTAACCTCAACCATCTGCAAAAATACTAGTCGACCAACCCGTGACAACCCTGGGTTTATCTCTGGTATATTCAAGTGAAGTATAGAGTACGTTTTGGCTTCTCAGAAGGAGAAATGACAATATTGATTTTGTGTTTATCCGATATGACGTGGGATGGTCTATTGAAATAGCAGTGGCAAACAGGAAAAAATTGTAAATGTTGTCTTTTTTTCATGGTAATTTATTTTTTTTTTTTTGGAATATTTAAATAAAAATACATGAAACAATAATGTCACTCCCGAATTTTGCGCTAATGGGATACTAATTTTAATGTATGAAGAAATAATAGTTAAATATAAAACTAAATTCTTTATAAATTTGCGAATTAAAGGAAATTGACTGCGAAAATGACCGATAGGTTTGCTGTTCGTCACTTGGTCGTATACCACGATAAACCATTTACATGTATAAAAACATGCCTATCGAAAACTAACGATAAGACAGCAATTGTCCTGTACCTTGTTACTGGGTTTTTAAATTAAAAATGGGGTTAAAATATATTTTAATCGCCCTCGCTCGTCAATCATTCAAATAGCATGGCCCTATCAAATCAGACAACTCTTTCTCCTGACAGCTGCCTCAGCTGCTAATTTTTTTTGGAAATGAAGAATAAGGAAAAAACATCTCCAATCTATTTCGTGATTATAAATGCCATTTAAAAAGACAACACGAATAAACACGAAAAATTGAAAACCAAATATGTGAAAATGTTATATTTATGTATATAAATTTCCTTAGGCGAATGTAAATACCTCTCCAGACTTCTTTTGCTAATTTAAAAAGCGATTTGTCTCGCTAGTTAAATCGAGTGGAGTCGTTGCCATGGTTACCATTTGTCGCACCACGGCTGGGGACCCGATGTAATATTGCATTCTTAGTAGTTTGCCGTATTGATAAATCCGTGTTTGGGAGACGCTCTTTAGGCTAACTCGGCCATTTGCTGACAAGATAAGCCACATAAGATGAAGATGGGCACGGTTCTATAAATAAACGTCAAAATGAACAATTTTAATTTTGTCGACGAATCCCACACAAGGAAACTTATTGTGAAATGTTTTAGGAAATTCTAAAAACTCACCAATCTTTTCCGGCCCTTTAAATCTGAATATTTCAATTTAAAAATTGAACGAATTGGAAAGATAAAAAAGAGATCATTGATCGTCTTGGATGTAGGATGTTACCGGATGTAAAAACAGACATCCATATTCAATCAACCAAAGAAAAAAGAAGAAATACGAACAATACGGAACGGAATATTCGGTAACTTCGAGTCAAATTTGTAATTCAATTTGTAAATTCTAAAGTCGTTGCATATTCTAGACAGAATAGGACGTCTTAGCCTCATTAAACATTTACAGAGTCCTTTGCAGAATCTACTGCACAATGGCTGGCCGTTGCTAATAAACTTCACTGTTTTTAAAACCGTGAGGTAAAAACACAAATCTAACGAGGAAAATCAACGAATCAAGGCGGCCGTAGAAGTATTATGGTTAAGAAAACAAAATCTCTATGATCTCTTATTTTTGACAATGCAAATGCCTAGCTTAAGACGCCTTGCACATATTTTTCGCTCTCCGGATTTATGGATAATCGGGGAAATTTATAGATGCCAGATTCAACACACAAGAGTTTTAACCGTGGTGAGCCAAATATCAACCGTGAATCTTCGGTGGTTTTCAATGGGTATTTTTTGAACCTGTTTGCTCATTTACTTTTAGCTTTTCTTATCAAAATGAAAAGAAAGACTATTTTTGACTTTATCGTTGAATTAAACTTAAAATTTCACCATGGTTCTCAGCTCGAAGAATCAGAAGATCAGACGGAATTGAATTATTTTTTTAGCAGTTTAAGACCTAAGGCACTGAACACTAGATATAGTTTTCCTCAACCAATTTTGTGGTCAAACATGCAATATAAGTCACTTTGAATTTAAAATTAACATCAAGCACTCGTTCATTCATTTGAAAGACTGGATCACATGCGTCTAAAGAAGAAAGGAATTGTAGGTTATTGGGTTGACACGACTGCAGGCTATTTTCAGTTAGTAAAATAAACAAGGCAACATGAGTAAGGATCAAATCTAATAAACCAAACGTAAAGTAACACACAAGAAAAGGATATGGCCACGAAACCAATTTCACAAACAGAAGTCTTGGTAATTTTTCCCGTTTTAAGCAATAAAACACCACTGGTTGAAAGCCCTCCATGAGATCCCATTCATCGACATTTTCATCGCCATCATGCCGTTCAATATGATGTTTTTCGTCCAACTGGTAGTCCTTTGGATCTTTAAAATTCCCAAGTTCGATGGCATTTTCTGGGTTTGAATTCGTGTTGGTATCCTCTGATTTTCCTTGAAGCATGTTTCAATAAGGTTGTTTTTGTCAGGCCAAATTGAATGGCACTGGCAAAGGCAATGCAATGGTTGCCTATGTCTTCTCGTCTGTAGACAAAATCCTCAGTGCTTTGTTTTGAAGATGTGATGTCGCCAAGTAAAAAACAGACCCGGCGATTCCCCAGTTTTTATGGTCCATTTCCAAACCTGAATTTCGTGTTCCTTTGTAGCTTCTTTAACCCATGATGAATAGTTTCCTTTTTTAGTTTTTCGTTGAATCCTATGGAGCTATGGAGCGTGACTGTATTCTCTACGAAAGGCAATTCACTGATTAATATGATATAAATATATTCTGATTGTAGAGATAGCCTCGATCCGATTGTCCAACGAGTGGCCGTGTCGCCTTAGCAACCCTCGACGATCGTTTCATAGAGTAGCTTAATGCTGGGGCGTCTTGCTGCGAGATAAAAGAGCCGGCGATCTCGACAGCGGTAGGTAAACACAATCTCTGTTTCTGGTCCTTATTATCACGATGCAACACAACTGCATATGCTAATGAACTGGCCCCTACCAAAAATATCAAAGGATGCAATTATTAACTATGAAGAATAAATATAAATTTGGAAAATAAACACTTTTGTTCGAGGACAATCAATAAGCTGTCAAAAGGCTAGGTGTACAAATTATTCAAAAACTTATGAACGCAATTGAGCCAAGGCAAACAGATCACAGTGCCATTGAAAGTGTTCCAATCAAAAACTGCAAGTCTCTTTCTACAAACCCTTGACTCCGAAGTCATGACGTAAACCTGATCTGAGGTGCGCACATTAAAAGAGCTCCTCAACTCAAAACTTGCATTTATTATTGTAATTGAAATTTTGGCTCAACGCAAATGGCATTAAAGCTGCCGACTGTATTAGATGGATGCTCAGTAGATCATACGAGGCAGCTTGGCGCCAAATATAATAGCTTAGTTTGGCCGACTCGTAGCTTCGCTTCTTAATCAATTATTAGAAAACACGGGTGCTCTGGTAATTCTTGTATTACAGATGCAGTGAAAAGACTAATTCATTGCGGGTAAATGTCGGCAAACTTTTGAGTTTTGAAGCACCTGCTGATCAGGTGATCGCTACTGACACTTCAAACGCGCTAACCGTCAACATGAAAATTTTAATAAAGTTTCCTCAGCGCTGATACACTAACAGTATATTTTAGAGGCATGTTATAAAACACCTTTTGGACACAAATTATGACTTTTTGGGGATTATCGTTGGGTGGTTGCTTGATACCAAAGCTAACACGTACAAAGCAGCCAGCCTGGCCAGCATTTCTTTTGTTTCATCGATGCTACCCTCGGTATTAAGTAATTTTGAAACTGGTAAATACGAAAATTTTCATTTTTAAAACCAAAAATCTACTGTTAAGATGTGTAAAATGTTAAATTTATGCTAATCTCTAAGTCGATATATGAGATCACTTACAAAGGATGAAGACAAAACATTCTTTATACACTCAGTAGTGATGTGAACGTTTCAGTTCCAATAATATACCATTGACATAAGCACTACACTGAAGTAAACAGGACAGATAACCAACTGAACTGCATTTTATTAAGCTTTCCTCCCTTCATTTCTTGAATATTAATGAATGCACCAATAAGCTTTCAGAAGACAAATTTACAAATTATATTTTTGTCACTTTTTCTGGCCAGACTCATCAGTTATAATTTGGCTAATGTTTACGACTAATTTACATCCCCGTGTTTCTATTTTGAACTAGACGGATACAAAACACTAACAACAGGATAATCAAGGATTAAAGAACCATTTGCCGCCTTTATGTGAACTCAGCTGCATCTCTCGCTTAGGGATATTCAAATTCTCGTCTCCGAACCAAATCCCTCGTATAACATTCCGCTTCAAAGCTAAACCGAACAGAGATCTAAACAAAAGTAAACAACTTCGGTTTCGGGCTTTTAACTTGGATTTTTGATAGTTGTAGTAAGTAGTTAACCCACTAACAAGTTGACGGCTCAAACATCATAGTGGTCAGCGGATTTACTCTACTCTAAATAGAAATTCTTCATTTGTATTCAAGGGCTCTAAGAATATATAACGACTGATAATAATCAAGAAGATTTAAAACGTTGTGCAAGATATCTGTTCAATCGATAAAGAGTTTTATCTTGTATTCAACCATTAGTAACTTTGGGGAAATGCTATAGGTGGACAACAAGAGGTTTCTGTTGAATTGTATTGAATATTTTTTATTACCTTCGATATGTTTATATTGTAAAGACAAGAAGGAAAAATTCTGTTTGGGACAATATCTATTTTTGGCATAATTATTCAGAGATGGTTGGTAAAGAAAAATCTACCAGGATAAACAACTAAAGTGACCTGCTGAAAATTTCATTAAATCTGGATGTTTACACGCTATTTATAGTCCCTCCAACGCTTTAGACAAAGTTTAAAAAAAAAATTATACGAAGTATCTTCCAAATAGAGCATATTTCATAATATTGCTTCAATCGCATCCAAAAAGAATAAAAGACAATCCAAAAAATATATACTTATAGTATTTGGGGTTCCGGTTAATATGTCTAAAGCGAAATAAAAGGTTTCGGTTTTATGAAAAATTGTCAAAAATCTAATTTCAGATAAGACAATGTTTGTTCAACACAGGAATTTGAGATGTTAGTGACGTCATATGACGTTAATAAGTGACGTCAGTAGAGGAGAATATCTTGACTCTTACTGGTGGATAAACCATGGATAGATAGAAGAAACTGTCTAGAGATTGTTTTAAGAAAAATAAATGTGCCATCGGAAGTAAATCAAAAAAAGCATCAGTTTTACGTGTTGCTGTATTGCATATTAGAAATCGGAACAAAGATAAGCAGCCCAAAAAAGAGAACAGTCAAAACAAACAAACAAACAAACAAACAAACAAACAAACAAACAAACAAACAAACAAACAAACAAACAAACAAACAAACAAACAAACAAACAAACAAACAAACAAACAAACAAACAAACAAACAAACAAACAAACAAACAAACAAACAAACAAACAAACAAACAAACAAACAAACAAACAAACAAACAAACAAAAAACAAAAAACTACGGAACAGCAAAGCACAGCAAACAGAGAAACGGAGAGCTAATGATTAAGTGGAATTAAAGCACTAAAGCTAGAACGCAAAATGATGGCAGAGGAAAATGGGAGAAAGATAAAAAGATAGGAAAAGCTCCTGTATGGTTTGTGCTGTGGATGCTCAAAGCAGGAGTCCCTGCCCAAAGACACTTAAATTTGTATGGTGCACGGATGTCCATTTATAATTTATAATTGCAATTATCGATATCACTTTGTAGACTGACAAATTTGGCAATTATTGATAAGTGCAAGCGAAGGCGAATTGATGCTGCGAGAAGTCCCTTTTATTTATTTATTTGTTTGTTTGTTTATTTATTTATTTATCTATCTACCTACTTATTTGTTTGTTTGTTCATTTTTCCGGCCTTCGTGTATGAAGGCAGGGTTACCACAACACAGCTTCCGCCAATTACTGTGGGCCCTGTAGTATAGTAGGTCAGACCACACACACCGGCAACTTCATGGCCTAATCTCCCCCTAATTCTTGGGTTGCATGTGACGTCAACAAAAGATTTCTCATTAGCGTCTATTGTTTGTTCATCCAACATGGCTACCGCTTCATTGTCTTTGGATTCCCGGAGGAATGTATGAAACCCAGCAATAGTGGTGTGGGTTCTTTAACGTCCCTCCAATTCGCCATTCCGAAATTAGAGTTCCAAATGAATTATGGGACTGTTTTTTGGGACACAAAATTTCAAAATTGACGGAGAATGAGGTACAGTTTACCAAATATGAAACAAGAGGGCTAGAGCATAAATAAGAGAAAAGTTACCAGGATCAGGTGTTAACGATTGTTTACAAGCACTTTGCTCTAAATTGAAATTAAATTAAGTGGCGTCCCCAAAAACCGTCCCAGAATTCAACTGGAACCCTAATTTTGGAATGGCGAATGCAAGGGGTACAGAATACAGCATTAGAATCCAGCTCCTGTTTTATTACCTGCCTTGAAAGTGGGTTGAGTATGTAGAAAAACCTTTCACGTTTTCTGCATCTAATCAAAATGATAAGATGGTGCATGTGACATTTCAGGATCTCTCAGCAGTGAAGATTCCAACCTCCCGCTAGCTCACAAGATGCATAAAGATTGTCCAGGTTGCTAGTTTCAAAGAATGATTAAATAAAAATGAGAAAGAAAGAAAGAACGGAAAGAGGGTAGTTAATGAAAGACTGAAAAGTAGCTGGGTTGCAGCGTATGACATATCCTGTATGTATCATGCAAAATTCATTGCGAGAAAATGAAATTCAATAACGGCGATGCTTTTTGGCCTTGCGCCCTGCAAAGGTTTGCAACAACGATTGTGAGACAAGTTGCGAAAAATATTGTACCGTGTTACATCGCCTTAAAACCACGTTGGCTACTTCTGGTTTATACACTCTCATTTAACTAACGTTGTCGGCAAATAGGACTCAAGCCTATGCGACTCATCCCAAATGGAGTATGGGTAGGAATTACTAAAAGCTATGAAACCAAATAAATATCAGCACGACAATTCTCAACCAGCTAGTATTGAGCTTGCAATGAAGTCCTTTATTCACGTTGATGCTTAAAATAAAGACTAAAGCCAAAAAGAGAGTAATTTTTTTCAACTACCCATACTCCTTTTGTGGTCTAGTCGCGTAGGTTTGAAGCCTCTCGTCCGACAACAGTTTTTGGAATAGGTGTATCTATAGATATTATACGACTTTGCCTACTTCTCGTATATATAACTATAGAGATATTATACGACCCTAGACTCGACTTATTGCGCAAGGTTGATGTTGCGCAACTGTCGAGGTACCACGGAAATTTTACCTTATTATTTCCCACAGATACAAATCCTGTTCGTAAATCGATGTTACACAGACAAGTTGAATGATAACCAATGCAGTAGACAACAAGCAACTAATGGGTCACTATAGTATGGTCAATTGAACGAGGCTTGAGAAAGTAGATCCCAATAGAGATCTTAAACACTAACCCGATTCTCGCTTCGAAGGACACTGTTAAAATCTGTTTAGCCGCGAACCTGTTTAAAACCCCTTTAGAACGGCAAAGCAAATAAATATATATGTATTCGGTAACAGATATCATTAAAAGGCCAGTGCCGACGCATTTTAAACTGACGGATAAAATGAGACAGGAAGGCCAAATACAAAAGCCTGTTTAGCGCTAAGTAGTTCAGCCTATAGGGGGTGTATAACTGGATTTGTCCAAAATCGTTTCATATCGGGGGAAAGTTTAGATTACTTAAGTAAAAGGCAATTTGAGATAATTCTAATACAACATCTAAAGTAAAGTGTCGGTAATGAGACTGTTTGTCTTGAGACCTTCATAGGAATTTTCTAGAAACATGCGCAAGGAATATCCATATGACCACTAGCTTTTACGGCTAAAAGTCGTTGGATCGCGACCTCCAACTTCGGTAAGGTTTTTGTCTTTTCTGATCCGTGGGCAGAGTTTACATGAAATCGTTCAGTGATTGGTTGATTTGAAACAAACTCCGCCCCTAACAGATTGTCGGATCAGAAAAACCCGAATTCAAACCTAAATTCGTAATTTGATGGTCGCGCTGCAAGGATTTCGGCTGTAACATTACTGTTCTGTTCATGTAAAGTCAATAGCCGCCTTTGCAAGACCTGATCACCAAGTCAACAAAATGTTAGCTCTAAGGACAGAATGGTTGATATACTCAGCAAGAGCAACTTAAAATAAGTGCTTTCGCCGAGTTGGAACCTTACTTGATAAACTAAAGAGAATAACGATTTTTGTAATTGCAAATTTTCATGGCAAAGAATATATTACTGACTGGCAAGCCATGCCAGGCAGTAGCACATTTCTTCCTAAACAACGGTTTTCAAAAAATCTATCCTTTGATCGTTACAATTAAAACAAACAAGCAAACAAACAAACAAACAAACAAACAAACAAACAAACAAACAAACAGACAGACAGACAGACAGACAGACAAACAGACAGACAGACAGACAGACAGACAGACAAACAAACAAACAAACGAACGAACAATCAAACAAATAAACACATTAGCTAAGTGAGTAAATAAGTAACTAACTAACTAACCAACTAACTAACTAACAAACAACTGACTGACTGACTGAGCGACTGACTGACTGACTGAGCGACTGACTGACAGACTGACTGACTGACTGACTGACTGAGCGACTGACTGACTGACTGAGCGACTGACTGACAAAAACTCAGGAAAAATATGAATTAGAGGATGCTCTGTCCATTTTGTCAGAGTTGATATTTCAGGGGCCGTTGTGAAGCTCCCATTCATGTAAAGAGAAAATACACCGATATCAAAAATATCATCTACCAGAGGCCTCGAGCCAACGCAGCTAGACCGAAAAGGAGTATGGCCAGCTATAATTAACCCCACTCTCAACTTTTCGGCGGCTTCGGTCTTGATTTTAACACCAACAAATGAAGCTGAATAAGATCAGAGCAATCTACAGATGCGAGTTGTCTTATGGATATTTGTGTGGTTTTATAACTTGAGTCATATCTATGCTTCCTTTCAGGTGAATCGCGTAGGCTCGGGGTCATTTGCCCGACAGGACACCGCGGTAAGATGTTCCACGCATGCGTGCTATATTTAATCGCCTCCCCAGTCCTCCTCAATGAAAAAAATCTACTGAAATAAACAAAACTTTGTCGGCGAAATTCAAGTCACAGGAGCCAATCTCAGTCCTAAACATTCGGTTAAAGACTTTGTAGTATATTCTATTGCCTCTCTCTTTGTCCTAGCATTTTTCTGTTTTCTCCCGTGCTCGAAATTAAGATTAAAGATATAATATGGGAAAATCTAAAGAAAACAATTCTAAAAATATTGTTTGGGATTCCTGTGGTAAGGACGCGACGCATATAAGCACGCGAATCTCGCGCATGCGCAGTCGTTATGCCGAAGTGTCGCCCGACACTGTCTATTAAAATAGTTGTATATTTCCGTTTTTATTATAAAACATTTCTTTGACACGCTCAAAATGACACGCACGATGGTGGCGGGATTCAACTTGACGCTTATTGACCGATTAGCAACCCTACCATTTTATTATAATGATTAGTTATTTCGATATGAAAACATCCCCTCAATCAAATCAGTTGTAAAAGAAAAAGGCTATTTTATTTCTCTGCGGTGACAAATACTGATTTAGTGACATACCATGCACGTGCATGAGCAACCACGTAGTCTTAAGTGCACGCATTGTAGTTTATAATCGGCGGCAACCAGGTACATATAGTTTAATGTGACGCCCTCGCTTACACATGAATAGGATGGAATCATCTAGGGTCTAGTTTGCCCATATATGAGGCCAGAGGGAAAACATTTCACCAACTTCAAAATATACTGAAACATAATTCGTGTAACAAAATGGGTGACTCATAAAACGTGGGTGAAAGCCCTTTTTAAAACGAATAAAAAAAGTTAAAAAGGGTTATAATTAGATCATGGCTGTCAGCCAGATCCGATCCAAAATGGCACAGAAAATTCTAGTTTCACATCCCGGAAGGTTGGCGGGGATGCTTTTGTAAGAATGATAAAAATAACTGCAAATTATCCTTAACTAGCACAGTCGCAGGCTTTTTTTAAATTTACTTCAAATATTTGTCGCTTTTTATACTAACCGGAATGGTTATGTGATATTTATAGCACTTTTTACAAAAAATAATTGCCAAACTTACCTTAAATCAACACAATCACTTGCTGTTTTGACTTCTACTTATTTCTACCAATTGCAAAAAAGGGCGAAAACTATCATATTATACTTAGATACTTGAAGTTCATTTCCATGACAGATTATAATGGTTTACTTTTCCAGAAAGTTCTTCAGCTTATAGTGGTTGGACACAGTGTATGTTGTATTCAGATAGTTTATGTTGTTGTCTACTTGCAGTGTTCTTTAATTCACGGCTTAAAATATGCCAAAATACATGTATAGAACCGAGTAAAAACATTGTAAAAGTATCTGTTAAGTTACAGTTGTAAGTTCAGAAGGATTAGTGAAAAAAGAAGCTGTTTTCATGTGATTGAGTGGTTTTAGATAACACTTCCAAAGAGCTGTGTTGAAAGTTTGCAGCCTTAAGGTATCAAAGGGAGAAAACAAAAGTGACTTGATCGTGTCTGTATACTGTTACACTGTTTTAAAGATTTTCTATATTGGAAGGTAAATTAGTCAGGATAATTATTAAGAAGAGGATTTAAAGAAGAGAAAAGACAAAACAATATTTTAAATAACATCAGAACACATATGACTCTAATTTGAAGACACTTTGACAAACGAAAGAGAAACAAAACGAAAATAAAAATGAAAGTTGAGGGAGATATAGAAAATGAGGCGAGAAAAGGATAATAGACAAAACTGAACTGAATTAGCGTAGAAACGTTCGTAAGAACACAAAGAAAAGAGCTTGACAAATGGTGAATATTCAAAACCGAATAGGAAACAAGAACTTCCTGAATGACAGGTGTTTGTCAGTTCAACTTACTAAAGTCTTTCGACAACGAATTCAAAACAATCCCTCATATCTTTGCACAATTATAAACGACACCTTTAAAAACCCTACCAGATTTTCGACTATGAATCACTGATTATTTATGATGCTTTACTTTGGCAGTAAAAGCGACAGAAGACAGTAAAGATATCAATCTAGAACGAACGTACCTTTTTTTGCCTTCAGTATATCACACAAGTCAAAAACCAGACAGTTTATGGTCTGCTCAGCGAGGATGGCTAATAAAAGAGCATATCAAGTAGGCAGTGTTTGGCCACCAGCGAAGAGTTTGTCGATATATCTCGCCACGAGCACTCAAAAATTGGGATCTAGAGTGACTGGTGGTACGAGTATTTCAATCGCATTCATGAAACACCGGGCGAAGAAAAAACTAATTAGTCGTCTCGTCAATTCCAATTAACTTTATTTTTATTAATATGTCTATATTTGAAACTATTCTATGCTAAAGGGTTTCCTTGTATATATAGTTGTTGATTATAAGTCATATTTTGTGTTGAAACCGTGTTTTGTTTACAACAATAATCGCTAATGACTTTGTTTGCCTTGGGGCCAACACTGTTGCTATGCCAAAGCTTGGAGGGGGTCCAAGAGACTCATGCCGAGTTTTTTCGTTAATGACAGTGTTGGTTAAATTTTGCCCCTAGAGAAATTAATGTGCTGATGTATGGCAAATAAAAAGCTTATTAATGAGGAAGAGGATTTTATAATGGTAGATTTATTGAGAATTTCTTTTCACACTCCCCTCTCGATAAAATCTTAATAAAAAGACTACATATAGCGAATTAACCTCACCTATTCACGGCGAAAATACTGCTCTAATTTGTAAGGATGAAATGGTGTTTCCGTTGGAGAAATAATAAAAAAAAAGAAACGTTTTGTTTGCTGCTAAGCACTAGTCCTATACCCTGCACTGCTTTTGTTCTGTAGACACGGAATTCGATTATTTGCATCTATTAACAATAGATTCTCACCCAAAATGCTTTGAATCAAGAGTCGTTTTAGCAATCGTTTCCCGGCCGCCTCCAAATTTTGCAGATCCTACAAAAAAGCAGCACAGCTAATGTATACTGCATATAGGAGAAGGCATATAGGAGAAGAAAGCGAGACTTGATAGTGAGTAGAATAATCCTTCACTGCAAGAAAATTAATCAAATGTACTAGAGAGTATATACCACCCCTTGGAAAATAATGACGCAGAACTGGTTGGAAACATAATTTCGAATTCTGAAAAGCTTCGGCTAAATCTTCTCGTAATCCTATTCATCATTAGACTAAATATTAACCCCGGATATTAACATTTTAAAAAAATAGTGCTAAGAAGGTTAAGTTCTGTTTAATGTGGGGCTGTTAGGTTGCATGAGGTTGAAGGTTGTTCACGTTGTTCACGTTGAAAATGATGAAATTATAAGTGATACCGCAGGGTGTTTTCTGGAGTCTCATTCAATAAAACGACATACAGCCAATCTCATTAACGTTGTCCAGATAAAAAGACATTTAGACTATTCCAAATATCTCATTAAATATTCGTTTCTAGCTTGAAATATAGTTTGTGCACATGGAATTCACAGCTTTACAGCCGAAAAATTGATGCAGACTTTTTTCTGAATGCACTAGAATGATGAATATTTAATGAGACACGTGATATTTGGAATAGTCTAAATGTCTTTTTCTCTGGACAACGTTTATGAGATTGGCTGTATGGCAAAATACAAAAAAACAACAAAAAAACAAGCAAACTAAAACAAACAAACAAACTTGAAACAAACAAAAACAAAACAAAACAAGGAAACAAACAAACTAGCAAGCAAACAAGGAAACAAATAAACAAACAAACAAGGAAGCAGGATATGTCGATGAATATGACGACGAATATGATAGGATAGATGACAAAATTTTAACGTTCTTTTGTTGTTGTTTTTTTGTTTAAGTGTTTGTACGTTTTTTGGGTGGACTATAGCTCGAATGGATCATATGTTCCCTTCTAGTCCTTCCCCACTGCATATTTTTCTTAGTATTGAGTAGTTTTTTCGTTGTATTTATTTAATTTCTGATTAGTTTTCTTATATATGTATGTACATTTTCCATTATGTTAAAATGCAGTGTAAATGGATTAAATTAAATTAAATTAAATTAAGCAAACAATTACTAGTACTGAAGCAAGCAAGCTAGCAAACAAACAGGCAAACAAACACAAAATAAACAAATAAGCAATCAAGCAATCAAGCAAGCTAGCAAACAAAAAAACAAATAAATAGAAAAACAAACAAACAAATAAATAAATATACACGGAAACAAGCAAGCAAACAAGCAAGCAAGCAAGCAAAAAACTAAAACAAAGAAGCAAGCAAACAAACAAACAATAAAACAAAAAAAAAGCAAAAACAAAAACAAACAGACAATTATTGAAGCAACCTAGCAAATAAACGAACAAATAAATAAACAATGCAAGGAAGCAATGGCTGTAGCATTGCTTCTAAGTCAGACACATTAAATAGACGTTCGTCAAATCCTTTTGAATCTAGAAATACATCATATAAATAAACGTTTTATATATAAGTATTTCTGAATAAAATCAACTCCTGAGAATTAAGCAATTCAAACCTGAAAATGCAAATGAGATGACGTCAAAGCAGGAATTTGCTTGATATTGATTCTACTTCTGAAACAAGTGCATTTCAGTTAAGTAGCAAAAATACTCACCATACCTTGTACTTTAGCAATGAGATTGTTTTACAAATGGAAAAATAGTATAAAATTCGTATCTAGTGTATTTGTATATTTAATAATTCCTACTTTGACGTCATCTCATTTGCATTTTCAGATTTGAATTGCTTAATTCTTAGAGAAGAGTTGATTTTATTCAGAAATATCTATATAAAGCGTGTATATGATGTATTTCTAGATTCAAAAGGATTTGGCTAGGCTTTATAGGCACTTTATGTTAAGACAGGGATTTCCACCCCACAAGCTAGGTGAGACCAACGTAATTTCTTTGCTACATGATGTTATTTCAGTGTAGCGCGGCAAATCGCGTTCGTCAATGTTCGCATCTGTAAAGACATTTCTCCAAAGCATTAGCTTTGATTAACGTCTTTCTTTGACTTACTGATCAGAAAGATCAAGCGAGAAACAAAAACTTGGGTTTGTAATAAGAGCTGTACTTAGAGAAGTTCTTTGTACAACATATGAGGGGGTAATTCACAAGAATAGCCTGGGCACAGAGGGCAGAAGGGGTTGGATCCGGGGCAAGAGTGGCGTAGTGGTTCACCGCTCGCCTGACACCACAGTGGTCCGTATTTGATTCCCGGCTCGGGCCATACGTTAATTGAGTTTGTTTTAATTGTTCTCTCCCTTGCCACGAGGGTTTGTTTCATTCTCCGGGTTCTCATATTTTTCCTCCCTCAACACAAAACTAAAAATGTGGGTAGAGCGTTGTATGTAGAGTATATCGAATTTAGTTGTAGTGAGTGTGGAGTATGTGTCACTGAAAACCCCTTTCGGGGAGCGTGAATTATTTTTTTTTTCCATTTTTTTTGTAATGATAGTAACGAACCCGGGGATCCCAGGGTCCGGCCCGGTTGTTCGAAGACGTATTAGCGCTAACCTAGGGTCTGAAGTCTAAAGAAAATCTTCGGTTTTAATTAACCTTAAGTTAGTGCTATCCTACCCTTGAGTAACCGGACCCAGGGTTATACGAGCCACTGTCCCCCCAAAAGAGCGCTTAAAGTCGTAAACACTAAAATATAAATGCTAAAATATGCTAAATCACGAAGAATATCATAACAAAGGGGGAGAGCTAGATTATTCTAGTGCAATATTTATTTTAGAAATAAGGTTGGAGTTTCTTTTATACTTGAAACTAAAACAACAACAAATGATATAAAGGACGAAGAAATTCTTTTGTTTGTATGCAGTGAAAGTATCATTTTATCCTGTTTACTTTAAAAGAAGGAAAAATAAAAGGGAAAACAAAATAGAATATTCGAGTTTGATCGTGAACGTTATGTAACCCGACATTCAAAGTTTCGATTTTTGATAAAAAATTCTTCGATCCTACGGCAAATGGAAAAAATTTAAAAGATTCGTGTTTATATTTGCAACATTGTTAATCGGAACTTCAGCTTTTAATGAAAGTTTTCATGCATGTTTTAAAAAGGAATTTAAAAGGTTTTGTTTTAGCGAGAAAGACTTGTGGCTGGGTCCTTTCCGTGTTGCCCTACATAATTTATAGCTTGGAGGCATATTTTTCTGTCCAATTCTTTTCTAGCCATATGTTATAAATTTGACGGTTCAAAAAGCCGGATAAACTACAATTAGCAAATGAATGACATTGAAAGGCTTTTCAGCCATCACACGAATAGTGATATAGTTTATCTGTCACCAATAAAAGTAACTTCTAATTAGGCTCCAATCTGCCGCTTAGCTTTTTAGCCGAAATATAGCTGGACACCAAGTTTTTAGTGCGCTCTGCGGCACAGGGTCAAGTAACGGTGCATATTGGCGCAATAAAAATAAGTGACAGCAAACCAAATCATAACATTTTAAGTGAAAAGACAAAGGTTTTGATATATAATTAAATCTAACTGGTTTTCAATTTTTTTAAAATTGCTTAATGTGACTGTAGACAGTTGGAATTGAAATGGTTTCTCAGCGACCGCATTCCGCACAATGACTTTCATTTTTTCTTTAATAATCCGTGTCTTATAGAGATTCCAGCGGCTTTTTATAGTAAATTGGTTGGTATAAAGCAATACTTACCATTCACTGGATTTTTATTTCATAGAAATTCGGCGGCACAAATTGAAATGGTTTATCGGACATTGAAATGGTTTTTAGACGTGCACTGAAATGGTTTATCAGGCACTGAAATGGTTTATTAGACGTGCACTGAAATGGTTTATCAGGCACTGAAATGGTTTATCAGGCACCGAAATGGTTGATCCGATGTGGACTGAAATGATTTATCAAGCACTGAAATAGTCACACACTAATATGAGCCAACCAATAGTTTCTTTTGTTTCAAATTGCGAAACAATATTTCATGATCGGTATAGCTAGTTGATAGCACCAAAATTTCAATAAACTAATAATTTATTAAATAGCTTTATAACCTTGCTCATGCAAAAGTACTTCAAGAGATTTTCAGTTACATCAAAATGACTAGTAAATTGTATTATGTTTTGAGGTTTATTTAGGAAACAACCGAAAAAGTGATATGTGGCGGGATTGTAGATCTTAATTGAAGAGTCCTTAGACACAAAAATACTGCATTAAAGCCAGACACTCAAATGAAATTGCTTTCGTGAGGGAAAAAAAGAAAAAGAAATAATCTTTTCTCCTAAAAATTAACGTTACTACGGCAAGGAAAAACACGTACTTTCGTATGTACAAGACAACGTCGGATTTTTGACTACAATACCGTCACAGCTCGTCTGTGATCAGACTGTTATGTAGCTAAAGAAAATCGTTAACTCGAACAGAATACAATTTTGCACAAATGACTTTGTACGTAATATTTAAGGCGAATAGTCTTCCCCAACTGATAAACACAGATTGGTTGTTGTTAGTGTTTCGATCAGGCTTTGTCGCTTAGTTTGCCACGCAGTCGTGTGATTTCGGATTTGTGTCGCCTTTTTCAGCGAGAAAACGAAGAAACCTTACACAATACGATTGCAGCAAAAATCAGAGACTCTTTACTCTATCAGTTTACTTTAACACATTGAAAAGGGACTATAAATTTTAACCTTAGGGTTACACTTACCCAAATCACAGTCTTTTGACTCCGCAAGAAGCCGTTAGCGAGGAATGGTTTTCTTTAAAAAAGTCGCTTAGATTCAGGACGTTTTCCTTGTGATATTTTCATGTCATCCAACCCTCGGCAAACACATTTTAGTAACTTTTGTTTGAGGTCGTTTCACACCTCAGCACATTTGCATTTCCAAATTCGCTTAAGAAAACAATGGAAAAGCTTTATTGCCCCAAAGCTGGGCAAATTATGCACACAACTAATCCCGTCGCACAATAATAGCAATCAATATAAAACGTTTAACTAATTTTATGCACAAGCGGAAACTGGTTTGCGTGGAAGGTTTTGTTTCAGACCAACCACACGTTCTAAAAGGATAAATCGAGACAATTATTTGCGGATTACAGCGTATGAAGTACACCCTTCCATCAAAACTGGCTGTTTTTTATTTTATTTTTATCTTTTTCAGAAACAAAGCCAAGATTATAGACCATGTATGTACTTTTTTTTTCTTTGTTTTGAGAAACAAGGCCAGGATTTCCAAACACGTATTTTTTTCTTGTTTTCTTTTTTTTTTTTGAGAAACGAGGCCAAAATTTTGCGTACGAATTGCTGGATATTATTGCTTGGTGAGCTTTCATTCCAAAATAATTGCCACTGTTTAAAAATTCACAGGGTTTAATTTGAGTAAAGTTTACGATTAGAGGTAGTAACGTTTTCCTGTTGGTAGGAAACGCGAGAAAACGTTAAAAATGAATGCTGTAAAGTTTAGAGCATTCTTGGTTTTGAGAAGGAATAATTTATTGATGTGGTGTTCTCAACTGACCACGCATCAAATTCCATTCCTACTTCTTTTCGTCCCCGCACTTTTTCTCTCTTTCGCGCTATTGTCTTTAATCCTTTGCTTTTGTCATTTAATACTCTGCCTCCATTACAGCAATTTTAATTGAATGTTTAAATGATCATTCTTTCTTCCTGGTGTTCTAATGGTTATTAGTACTGCATTCTAAACGAACACCTTGTTAGAGTTTTATGGATAATGGCTACTCAATGTCCACTTACGTGTTATTATCATGAAATGCGATGAATCAAACCAGTGAATATACAGTGAACCTCTTTAAATCGGACAACGACGGGGCGGAGAAAAGTGTCCGTATTATAGAGGTGTCCCTAATACTGGGGTCGGGCTTATGACGTCATTTTAAAGTTTCTTACTACAAAAAAAGTATTTAGTCTTATTTTTATGATCTAAAAACGCAAAAAAAAAAACCATTTGTTTGTAGATTTACTTGATGACTAGTGGGTCCAGTACTTTGTATATTTTACAGTACTCCTTTTTTGCATCGCATTTTTACAATCAGGAAAATATTCAAACTGACAAGATGTCAGTAAAGCACATACTGCCCATAATAAAGAGGTAGAATTGCCAATGGTGCTTAGTGTCATGAAGCATATATTATGGGCGTTTAAAACCTTTTGGCAATCAGTTGTCAGATGTTTTAATTTTCAAAATTAATCGTTTTTCGGTAAGTGATGGTACAAAACCTTATTGTTCACTAATCCAGGAACAATAGAGCACAACCTGTACAAATATACTTTTAATTAAGTTTGATCACTTTAATTACGGTAGCTTGTAGATCAAAACCAAGTAAGCATTCACTTGCAAATGACCTTGCTGGAAAACCAGTTTGTCAAAAACACAGCCATCTTGTTTACAAACAAGATAGGCTCCTCCTTGGTCTATGCAGATTGTTTGACTGCACAACGACTATGCATAGTGAACTGTTTGTTCGTTAGCAAAAATAGACTGAGGTTGCATCTCAGGTCACCAGTCTCCTTCGCAGCCGTTATTAGTCTAGGGGAATGGGAGCTAGACTAATAACGGCTGCGAAGGAGACTAGGACCTTGGTCGAGTAAGGAAGTCTTTGACAACCACACCTAATCATGGCGAGGAAAGTCTTGAGCTCCCCGCAGAACCCTAGCGACATCTAATAAAGATATCGAGAGATTTCCGGACCACTTCGCGTCGTTGTTCTTTCCCCCGCTAACCACCTCTAAAGGCGGTGTTACACGAGACGATTTTTAACGACGATTTTCAGCGCAACGGCGTTGCGTTAGAAATCGTGTAACATGACACTTGAAACGATTTTCCTTGCAATTTTCGCTTCGGCAACGCGTTGCGAGTTTCTGACTTGGATTCAAAAACTCGCAACGCGTTGCGGAAGCGAAAATTGCAAGGAAAATATATTGCAAGTTGTTGCAACGTTGCGCGGAAAATCGTCGATAAAAATCGTCTCGTGTAACACCGCCTTAACAAACGAAATTAGTTGTCAGTTGTTTGTAATAGATAGAGTCCGTAATATAGAGACATTTTTAACAAAGATTACAAGTATATGGAGATTTTACCTGGAGCTGTTATGTAATATGAAGACGTCCTTATTACAGGTGTCCGTACGGATATTGTATCACGAAAACCAGTTTTATATTTAGTTTATATTATAGTTAGAAAACCTAGAACCAGCATTGAAGAAACTGATGTAAAGGAAAGTCATTTTAGACGAGAAAATGAAAATCTCATCTGGAAAATTTTGACAAAATATTTATGTTGTTATCACATATATTCGTGCGCGCCATCATCAGTTGATTTAGTGGAAACACGTTTCCTCTATTTAGCCAAGACCTTAGATCTACATCTAAGTACTTACAGTCTATTAATAATGCACCATGAATAATCAAGCATCTCAGTTTGAAGAAAACGTGTAGATTCTATTAAGACTTATCACGGAATCCTTATTCTTAAGTACAAATTGAGCAACACTGATTGAACAAATGGTTTGGAAATCTAAGCTGAGCTTGACAGCTTTTTCCTTTTCTTTACAAGTTTGTTCTTTAGTTCGCGAAGTTGGCTGAGAAATTACTGTAAACATAGAAATCTCGATAGTCACCTTCAGGAATTCCTCACCAGTCCAGAAGGACAGGGATATTAACAGCCCAAACCAAATCTCTTTTAAAGATGACAGGTCAGATATGGCTGGGCCCAAGGTGGTATTAACTTAATGAACATGTCAACGGGCGGTTGATTGTGTGGGGGAGGGATAGAGAGTTAAGAACTGAGAAATTTGACATTTAAAAAAATCATGACGCCCTGACCGCGGGGAAAATTTTCCATTGTTAAAAGGTCAAAGAACAATTTGAGAAGATTGAAAAGTTTGGGCGGGAGAGAGGGTGGGGGAGGGATACAATGTTAAAATGAAATTTTTAAAAATCAAACGCCCTGCCCTTGGGGAAAGATGACTTGGGAAAGATGGCTGCCGTGACGTCACATGCAACCCAAGAATACTAGGGGATTAACTAACTACCGGTCAAAATCCTCTTTCCCTCAATGGCTGAATGACTGTTGACAAGTTTACAATATCATTGACAGCGTAGATTTACAAATTTTATAATGACTTCCTCATATTGCGTTACTGTGATAGAGTCGCTTAAAAGTTGCGTCAAAGTAATGAAGACCATAAGGACTGAGTTACAAAGGGTCTATCATAGTCACGGGGACCAAAGGTAGCGTTACTGTCACGCAATCATCGTGTTGCGTTACATTGATAGAGTTTCTTAAAATTTGCATTAAAGAAATGAAGACCATAAGGACTGCTACAAAGTGTCTGTCATGGTCAGGGAGGCCAAAAGGTAGCGTTACTGTCACGCAGTTATCGTGGTCCAGAGGCAACACCCATATCACTACTTGAGCTTTCGCGAGGAGGACTCTATGAAAACCCATAAAAATTATCATTACTTTAGTGATGTCTTCACTGTACATACGTAGCCTTCTCCGCGGGTAACTCATTTATTGGATATCCTGTGTTGCCACAGGAAGCCCAAGGCAATGCTGATGAGACTAGTTCGTACGGACGTGTTGCAGCTTGTTACAATAGAAGCCCATTAGGGTGTGAGTTTGTGGCCATAACGAGGGAGGAAGGGGGATGGTTGATGAAAAGTCTAAGACAAAAATAATCCCAATTTCCCACTACTCCACTTCCTTTCTTTCTCCACAATCCCATCTCAAATTTCACACACTGACTACATGATCTCTTACCTTGACAACTATTTGGTTGCGTAAAATCGCGGCCCGTAACACAAGTGCCTTAGTTCGTTTCTTGTATTCTTTACCCATTTCTAAAGCTTTTGCAAACGTAGAACTCCGGTGATCGACTTCACGGGCATATAACACCTGTCAATCCAACAGAACAAATTTAGCTTCAATTAGCCAAACATGACGTGTAGCCACTCATGTGATCTACTTTTGAAATCGCTGTGGTTTCGCAGTGGCTTACGCTAGAAATTCAGTGGTTACTCGATGATGTTACACTGAACAAAATAAAAGTGGGCGTACTTGATCACATGTCACGCGTGGCTACAAAAAATAGATTGCAACAAAGTTGTGAGTTTTTGAAGAGTGTTTAAAACCCTCCATCACGTTGCCGCAGGAATATTGCGCTAAAAATCGTAACCGCGTTCCATGTCACACTACGACAACTTTGAGCGCAACAATTGTTCCGCTAAGTTGCAACCCAGTGTAACACCTTAAAAAGCGGGACAACACGTAATATCACGTGATTCACGTAAAAGTTGCATATAACGTAACGTCGGACGTAACTGCTAACGTTAGACGTTACTAATAGTGGTTCAACTGAGCTGAACGTCTGACGTTAACAGTTAAATCCTATGCATTGTTATGCTCTTCTTGCCTGGAAACACTTTAATTATACCTTCTGTTTAAACAAATTGTGAAACGGCTGTGCTTTGAAGACGTATAAAAATCTGAATGCACTTTTCTTCTGACACAGGAAGCCCAAAAGAAGTAGAAGACGGACAAGATTACTTTACCTTGTTATGTGAATCGATCCTTGCATTAATTTGCTCATCAAGTATTAACTGAGACAGCTCATCTTCTAGCCTCGGCACCGACGTATTGAAAGCGCGTGCCATTTTACTCATGTCCGCTGACAAGTAAGGACTGAAGTACTAGAAACAAAAAGAAGGGTGAGAATCTGTAAGAACCTTACTAGTAAGGCTACAGTTGGCAGCCTATTTGTGACTTATTCTTTCACTCATTTAGGGCCTTCTAAATAATTATCATCATCATCATCAACAACATTATTATCATCATCATTTTTATTACCTGTACAAGAGCTCTTTTACGAATTTGGCTGTACAATGTATTGACATGTGGAGCCAAGTATATGTCAAGCATGAAATTATCCTGAAAGACAACGACGACAGGGTTAGATATAGCTTCCTTCACAGGCATCTCTATTTTCTCTCTTTAGGATTCCTGTGGGATTCTTGTCGAGAAGAGGGGGACTGAGGAGTGGGGAGTGGAAGGGAAGAAAAGCCCTAACTAGTGCCTAGTCCCTCTCTATCAGCAACACAGGAAACCCAAGATATATAAAAAATCAAATTCTTAGATTATATAGACTCCTGTGGAGGAAGCTACAGGTTAAATACAACACTACATGACATGTACACTATTTCAAAATGACATGTGACACTGCAAGTAACTTTCTATTACATGCAACATGTACACATCAGATGTAGACTTTGCAACTATTATGTACACGTCATTACATTTTACATGGCTGGATTTATGTATTAGTTTTTGTATTACATTTAAACTTTTTAGTAAATAGGCAGTAATACCTTCAAATCATCCAATAGTTTTAAACATGTTGCATATTGTGATTCATGGAACTTGTAAAGTACATCACGCAACTGTGGTTCAAGCTCAAGGAACAGTTTAAAAGAGCTGAAAGAAGATGAGATTATACTGTTAGCATTTTACAGATGTTATCAGAAGACAGTGTAGGGCATTTGCCTTTAGAAAAGTGGATAGATTCCAAATATTTACTCAACCTCATCTAGCCTATAGTCCAGTTACAAGATATGCTTCATCTGCCACTTACAAAGGACTCAGAACGAGGCTATGTGCTAAAACTTTTGTCTTGTTACGAATGACTTAGCTTTATGCATGTAGCCTTGTCTTGATACTTTTGTATGTGGCAGGAAAGTGTAACTCAGAAGTTGGTTGTTGTTTTCCCTCTGCTCTATATTGCAGGTGATTGCATGCTGCTATTGGTGAACACTGTGTTAATAAAATCTCCTATAGAAAATAAATAAAAATTGTACCTGCTAGATAGAACTTTTTTCTGTAATTCTTGTCTATCAAATGAAGCTAGAGCACACAGTCCACCATATACTGCTACATTGTTAGCTGACAGAAGCTGATTATTAAAAACAACAGTAATATTATTGCAATATTATTGTAATATTATTGCAATATTATTGCAAGGCAGAATTGGCAAAAAAACAAAAAAATACATTGAAAAAAAGTGACTTGCATCTAGACAAATACAGTAAATCAGCTTGATGTACAAACCTCAGGACAATCAGTATTATCAAATTGTGCCTGTAGAAAGTAACGAGCAGCTGATTTGTATTTCTTGGAAGCAAGTTCTGCCAAACCTAAATAAAAATGTTTACCATCAAGTAATAGCTATGTGAGGATCCAATGGTCACTCTGTGTACACAGGAAGCCCACTAAAAATAGTTTTTACCTGCAGCACACTTTAATTTAGTTAGTGTTGTGGTATTGCGACCTTTATCTTTCTGTTAAATACAAACAAAAATCAATGTATAAGGTTACAATTCCATAAATCATTATTATAACTTAAATGGAAGTCCACTAAATTAGAGACCTTAAGATTAATGTTTACGGCAAATGGCAACCGAAAAATGACAAACTTTATCTGTCTGTCCTCTGCCGTTTGTAAACTCAAGTGAAAATATTTGTATTTTCTGTTGCTACGAGATTTGCTCTTTATTTGCTTGTTGGATTGATTTAAGGATTAGAGTAAAATATAAAATCAAAATCAAGGTCAATTATTGCCGTTTGTTGTTAGTGGTTTGCCAAAAACGTCAATCTTAAGGTCTCTATTATTGATTATATACCTCAGTGAGTTCTGTAGTGTTCTCTGCTTTGTTGACATAGTTTAATACATGTGCCCAGTTACCCATATGGATACTGACCTGATGAAAGTAATAACTCAGTTAATATGAAGTATTCTAGGACAGCATACGTGTTCCATTTATTTTGTTTTTGAGGGACTAAGAATAAAGGGTGATGGGGTTGGTAGAAAAATGTTTAAATGATGTCTGATTTTTTTACTGTGAAAATGCTTGTATCACAACCAACAACTTTAAACTTTCAGTTGGATTGTGGGTTTCTCTGATCTGTCAATCACATGAAGGGGGCAAAGCTTAGGGCATTTGCATAAGCTCTGCCCCCTTCACATGATTGGCAGATCAGAAAAACCCAAAAATTCAACTGAAGGTTTGAATTCCTTGTTGGTCATGATACAAGTGTTTTCCTAGTAAATGTATTATTGTTTCTAACAACTAACATGATGGAATGTTTTTTCAATTATGTTCATTCATTCATTCATTTAATTATTGTCACATATAACACTTACTTTGATAACATTCCAGCACATGTTAACAACATGTTTTGCACTAGTGCAGTAATCTCTTGCTCTTGAATAACACTTTAATGCATTGCTAAACAAATAGTGCCCATTGTAAGAATAAAGTATTGACAATAGACAATGACCATTG
This sequence comes from Telmatactis stephensoni, assembly GCA_029948255.1. Classification (NCBI taxonomy): domain Eukaryota; kingdom Metazoa; phylum Cnidaria; class Anthozoa; order Actiniaria; family Isophelliidae; genus Telmatactis; species Telmatactis stephensoni. The sequence continues at coordinate 119,284 of JALIZF010001538.1, forward strand.
TTAAAATGAGGTACAGACAACATAGATAGACAAAGTCTATTGTTTACTTACTTCAGATCTCCACATTCAAAGTAATGATCTCCAAGATCATCATGACCACGTCTATGAATGTACAAAAGCCAAGTTTAAGAAAACAAGGACAAGTAAAAATATTATGTACTACACAATTAAACCGCGCAAAGAACACAGGCAACCTCCACTCTTGGCATATGAAAGTTTAAAAACATTTTTATTACCTTACACTTTCCTTGATAGAGTTAGTTTTACAGTTTTTCAAATCTGTGTCCAGTTTTTCCAGCTATACGAACAAAAACAACACATATAAAATTCATCATAAAAATCATACACTCAGAGTCTTCTTTCAGTCTCTTGAGAGCGTATACCACAATACCTTACCTTTAGGGCTGCTTTCTTGCTTGTGGTCTCAACCCAAGTTGCTTCAACTGTAGGTGGCTCAATATCCCCATGTCTGTTACTGGATGAGAAAAACTTAATTGATTAGATGCACAAATGATACAGAATAAGGAAAAGAAAGTAAAAGAAAGGTTCAGATACAGTATACACACAGAAGTACAACAATGCAATACAAGAAATGGAAAACATGATGAATAGGAAAAGAGATGGATTGGAAATAGAATGTATGGGATGAATCGAAAGAGAAGTCAACATAAAAGGATAAAATCCTTACCATGCATCTATTAATCTTTGTACAATTTCTTGATACAGTTGAACATTGAAAGTATGTTTGACATAGTTTAAGGCTATTCTGTAACAAAGAAAATCAAAACAATTATTTAAAAAATAAATTGCTAACAGTTTGATGAATGTAGAGTCCTATAAAGTGCTCAATACTTCTTCAGTGTTCCAGATAGAGCAGCTTCCGTATAAGTGAGAAATGAACCAAGCAGTGCTGTGACTGCGTCAGTACTATGACGTCTATTTAAATATTCAAAGTTCTTGTCATAAATCAAATCATCTACTCTAGACAAGGGTCTTGTTTCAAAAAGATGGACATTACAATCTGACCTAGGAACTAAAATGGAAAAATTTACATAAAGTATCAAAAAAGTACTTGCATGAATTCTCTAATAAACTGCTTGACATCTTGCTTTTAAAAATTAAATTAACTGGAACACTGCTTCATTCATGGTCCCTTACCTCAAAGCATCTATTTCTAATGCTGGGCAATGCTTGGCTACAAACATCAATCTGTTTAACTTAGTTAAACCAACATAGTTGGAAGCATACACATCAAGATCCTATAATTAAAAAATAATTTTCATTAGAAAGATGAGAGCCAATGGTATTACAAAACCCACTGTAGTGCTACACCAAAATGTACTGTGACCACTGCTCATACTTGCTGGGTCTCAAAAAAGCTGATGAATCTCATTATGTGTCTCAAATATTGATCAACTATTGACCACCATGTATTCTCAATCAGATACTATGCTATTGTAAACTTGTTATAACACTCTCATTGCCCAATTAGGATGCGCATACTGTAAACTCTATGCACATAGCAGTCATATATATGCACGTGTACACTTTTTGAATTTTTGGTCAGTGTAAATAAATACTCAATGTGTTTGAAAACAATGTTGTATTTTATAAAAGAAATAGAAAACTTGCCTGCTATTGGTGATTGATCAAAACACTTGAGAAGCACTGAGAAGCACTCGGCTCTGCCTTGTGCTTGACTCTTAACACTTCCTCCTTGTTCTGAACAATCCCAACATGCTTTAAATCTCCACACAGCAGACATGCCCATTTTCTATTTCTTCGTCATTCTGCTACAGTGGAATGAGCAAATGCAGAAATAGAAACCCTAAAAACTTTTTCAAACTGTTCTGTGTCCAAAATACACATACAAGCTAGCATACATGTAATTTCAAAATTTGAGATTGCACATGAAATTGTGTATGGGAGCAAGTTTTATGACCCATAGTTGAACATCAATTATCCTTTCTGAAAATGTTTCCTGACTGGTTGAATAACGATGTCACACCAGCCCAGAGAGCTGTACTCACAATTGTTGCAGCTTCGATAATGAAATTATCTTCCGCAGCTTGCTGGTCTGCTTCGGGTACAATATCAATTTGCATAGGTTCTACAGGCTGAAAGGACAACAGAGATTTGTACACAAATTTCATTTATACTTTGTGAGTGAACAGATTGACAGTGTTGGGAAAGTGCAGTAGAAATTCCACCAAAAACAAAGTCCAGACAAAAGCTAAAATTCCAAAGTTTACCGCTATTTATACACACCTCATTCTGCCTTGGACCTCTAGCCGGTAACGGCATCTTCGAGGAGTTGTATCACAGCTTTAAGAAGCGATTTTGATGTGTTTAAGGACTGAAAATTGATAAAATACTCCAACAAAATCCAAGATGGCAGCTCAAGAAATACGAGGAGATCTGGGTTCGAAAGCACAGGAATCCCATAGCTACCCGTCAGTACTCATGGTGGCAGAGTAGACAGTATGGTGGTGCTGTTGTTATGGTCAGGTGGCAATTGAATAACACGGCAAGCGACTTAGCAATTTTATTGCTAATACAAAAACATTTTCGAACTATCACTGCCTTTGATTTATAGAAAAAGGTCTTATAAATGACACCCAAATGAAACGTAAAGAAATGAGAGAACAGCATTATTTCCAATATTTCTAAATGGTAAAATGTCACTGTCCCTTACTTTGAAGTGAAGAAATGGATTTCGTTAACGTTTTGGTAAGTAAAATAGCTGTATTTTGTTCCTTTTTGTCCGCTGCTGAAATACGGATGTATCCAGCTGAATAAATAAAAAGCTAATTTTGTCAAAAAGTTTTTTTCTATGATCATTACTTTTTTGTGTAATAAGAATATCATTACCGTTGTTTGGCACAATAAAAGGATCACCAAGCGTACGATCGCAAGATAAAACAATACTTTAAAAGGCCGAGAGTCCCCCGCTGTGTCCGTTGACTGCTAACTAATGCACACGAGTGATGTGGTATCGCTATTCAGTTTGATTCAATTCAGCCGTATAATCATTTAAGCTCCGCCATACATAAAAAGTAAATTAAGCCACATGCATATATAACCTTTGTGCGTGCTCGATCAGGATATGTACCTGTTCGTGCAATGACCGTAGAGTTCAACGATCTTTGGCGCAGTTACGAACCCGATGTAAAGTTGATCTTAAGGTGATTCCCTTGAAATAGAAGAAGAAATGTCCTGATTATTCCCAAACTTTGTTTATTCGTTCATTGTACTGTTGACGTCTTAAATATGCAATAAAACGAAGGGGTAACAATTCTCGTTTTTGTGATACATAACTTCAAATTATGACAAATACTGGCCTCGATCACTGATATGTCTGTAACTGGAAGTCGAATAAAAATCACCATTTCTTGCAAAAACTATATTTAAGCAAGCTACAAAAGGCAATCTTAATTATTTACATTAGCTACTCTTATGATTACCAAAAGATCACAGAAATATTTTGATATTAGATTTTTGGAACACTTTCCGACCAGTGGTCGATCTCACAGGAAGATTTTACGGTCGTAGCAAAAGACCACTGTAGGGGGGGGGTCTTTTATAATAAAGCTTTCTGTACTTATTCCCATGACACTGTTAGCCTGGTTAGTAGTTTTCCTTCACTTGTCTCATACGCACATCGATAAATGACTGCACCCATGGTGGCATGGTTGGCCGAGTGGTGAGAGCGCTGACCATTCACCGCTGTGGTCCAGGTTCAAGTCCTACCACTTCGGTTGATTGATCATATGTGAACTGAGTTTGTTTGATGTGTTGTTCCAGATCTCTACCATGCCACGAGCGAGTTATTTTTTATTTAAGTGCCTAGTCGTTCTAGCGCTTTCGCACTAATTGGGGGCACTATCCACTCACACACACTACCACTACATTGACTGTTTTAAGCATACAACTCTCAGCTCACATGTTGATTTTTACGGAGGGAGGAAAACCGGAGAACCCGGAGAAAAACCCTCGTGGCAAGGGAGAGAACAACACATCTAACAAACTCTACTCACATGTGGCATCCGCAGGGCTCGAACCAGTGACCCGACCCGTTGGACCACAGCGGTGAGAGGCGAACGTTTTACCGCTACGCCACCCAATGCCGCCCATGAGTGTCGTGTGCTGTAAATACTGAATGTAGTGGTAGTGTGTGTGGAGAGAAACCTCACACAGGGAGTGGTTGTAAAATATGCGTTTATTGAAACGCTTCAGATAGAGTTTAAAACAAAGGGTTTTTTTTTCCTAGAAGAAAAACAATATTCATCCACGCCGTTTCACGGTTTAGAATGGTTAGTTCTCTCACACATTTTGCCTTTTTGCAGTGCTTTTATGATTATACTTCACCTTCCTTTCTAACAACGACAAAACCCTGATGGTCTACGAAAGTCATCATGAAGTCAAACGACAAGCAAACAATTGGTTCCCAAGTATAAGTAAGCAATATGCAACATAATTGATGATAATGATGATGATGATTATCACTGGCATCATCAGCTAATCATAGTACATCATATAAGCGCAATGCAAGTTCCCCCTGGAGAGACCCTGCCCCTATCATTAAAAATTTTAGGCGAGGATGCTTGTCGTATTTTTTAGGGATCAAAATCAGCGATCTGGCAACTTTTCGACTTTTAGGGTGTCTCAAATTTTATTGACCTATCAGAGACTAAGCTGGTACCTTTCAGGGTGTTTTTCATTAAATAAGATACCCTCGTAAACTTTAGAAGTATGAGGTGTTCGAAGATTCAATATACAATTATTGATTTTGAGTTGGTGCAAACCTTTTGTGCTGTTACACCCACCTGGATAAGACTCAGGCACCTTTTAGGGATTATTTTCAAAATTTCTGACAAGCATTCCCGCTCTTCTGTTTATAGGAGTTCCCCCCGGGACAAGTAACTTTCACCGTGCGTGACACCTGTCAATAACAGCAGCTAGTTATAGTGCATCATATCATTATCACTACCACTGTAACGATTATCGTTTTCGTCATCACCATCATCAACTTGGTATCTCGTGCAGTGATGGGGCATCACATGTGGCTTGAGTTTCTTGTTCGTTCTCTCCCTTGCTTCGAGGTTTTTTTCTCCGGGTACTTCGTTTTTTCCTCCCTCAATAAAACCGAACAAGTTTCGATCTAAACTGTGCTCCGTGATCAGACATGGGTCGTATGGTATGGTGGCTGCTACGCGTGTGTGTGTATGTAAATTTGTATGTAAATGTGTAAATGTGCAACTGTCTCGTAATGAAAGTGCCCTTTTATACCTTCGACTCGATCACGTTGAGCTGCGCACTTCATAATTCAGTACTTGGCTACAAGGAAGGGTGATGAAGTACCCCAAATTTACATTTATTTAGAGCGATGTTTTAGGAAAAAAATCAGAACAAACTTTTCACGAAAAGCCTTAACGTTCAAGATTTACTAAATCTCCAGTGGTTATATTTAAAACCTCCGAGTATGCGCAATGCGGTTTTCACCCGTTTTTGTACCAGTACAGTCGGGTGTTTTGAAAAGCAGGATCTGACAGCAGTTTCATAGACAAAATGGCACATGCCAACTGGTGTTACATACAAACAAAACTGATGTAATATTTTGCTTTTGACACAGATCCGAAGAAGATCCCTCCAACAAAGACTACGACTCTTTACAGGGTATTTTAGATGTCTTGGATGACAACACTGCCAACAAAGTAAAAACTCACTTATTAACAGAAGCAGACATGCGTGATAACCAAGAACCAACAGACTACCCGATGAAGGATGGAGATAAACACTACAAAATCGGTGAGGACAGGACATCGCAAAATGAAATAGAAAAGGATGACGAAAATAAATGGAATCCAACGCCAGACCAACCTGCTAAAGCGTGACATAGTACAAGAAAAACACGATAATGTCAAACTATTTGGTAACTTGCTATCAAGACGTAAAAAGAAGATGAATTTGCTGGACAAACGTCGTTACAAGGACCCAACAAAGGCTGCCATGGAGTTACTATATCGTCTATCAAAGCGCGACATGAAAACCCCACCGCAAGACAAACAAGTAACGCAAGATAACAGAGAACATCAGCAGCGTCACAAGGTACTATCGAGGAGAGGCAAATATTCCCCGCAGTTTTATAGCAAACCATTACAACCTGTCCCTAAAATCACTCAAAAGGATCCATTTACAAAACCCTCTAAGAAAAGAAAGGATCAGTCATTGTCACGCAGGCCTAGTCAAATGTTATTGTCACGCAAGCCTTACCATCAGTCATTGTCACGCGAAGATAGTCATCAGTTGTCACGCAAGCCTAGTCATCAGTTAATGTCACGCAAGCCTAACCATCAGTCATTGTCACGCAAACCTACTCATCAGTCATTGTCACGCAAGTCCAGTCATCAGTCGTTGTCACACAAGACCAATAAATCAGGCGGCACTAGTAAATCTTCCAATAGAACTACCGCAAATTTGAACTGTCCATATGAAGGCCTTGGTACAGAAGAACCGAAAACCGACATGATTACATGCATTCCATATCCTAGAACGAAAGAAATCTGTTATAAAGCTTATGAGTATATGGAACCACAGGAATCCCGTCCCGTAAAGTGTGTTGGTCAAACTGACGAACCTATTTGTGTTATAAAAACTAAATACCGTTACAGTATCAATGATAAGGTTGAAACAGAGTGCAACCCAGACAATTGTGATGAGGAAATTCTTGTCGGCTGTGTCGATAAGGAATATGGCATCATTCATAAGGAAAAATATTGGAAAACATATGACTCTGTGGAAAGTCTAGAAACAAACTTGCCAAAAATCATCAAGGAAAACTCTAAAAATGGATTCAACTTTTGCTTCTTAAAATGTGGACCTGATGATAAAAACTACCAGCCTTTGATTTTCCCGCCAATTCTTAAACGGAGAAAAACTGCTAAAAAACCTGGAATAAACGTCAATATCCTCCTCGAGGACGCCGTATCGCGGGCTCACTTCTATCGCTCTCTACCAAGAACTGTCGCTACACTGCGACGACTTGCAAAAAATGCCAAATCAGGAGTCAAAGTCTTGGATTTTGAGCTGATGCAGAGTTATGCTTCATTCACGCTTAGAAATTTAAGGAATTTGTTTAACGGGAGAATGAAATTGGAAACAAGAACAGGCCGAGAAAGTGGCATAAATTTAATGATGAAGAGTTTTCAGCAAAAGGGATACCAAACTCTAGTTCAAGAAGATTTGTGTTTTTTTGACATGTGGGGGACGCTTCTCTCAGAGAATTATAATCAAAAGCTGGAGCCATTTTCTCGGAAATTTAAAACGTTCTACCAAAAGTACTGGAATTCGACCAGTGAGTATATAGACAATAGAGGTCTGACTACTCTCGCTTGTGAAAGCCTTCGGGCACACGGCTACACAAATCCCTTCAAAGGGCCAAGTAAGCTGTGTCTAAATGGAAAGTTTATTAGCAAATACATGTTGAAATACGTAGAAGACTTCTTGAAGATCACGGAAGGACGGGACGATATTGCCCCTTCGATAATTTATACCCATCTAGATACGGCGCACGAGAGTTCAGGGAAACGAATCCGAACGGATGATGTTTCTTTAGAAGAACATATCAGAGCAATGTCAAAGCTTTCAAACACTATTACAGTTATTCTCTCTGATCATGGGGCTAAGACAACAGAGTACTCAATAAGTAACTTTTATGGTCGCTTAGAGGTATTCTCGCCAATGATGTTCATGATAATACCACAGAAAGTTGCGGAGCTACTCGGTAAGACGAGTATACAAAACCTGATGAACAATCAAAAAAGACTTGTTGCTTTAATTGATTTACATGGGATGCTGAATGCAATAAAATCATCCAGGCCCGCAGTGCATGATTATCGCGTCAGCGGTCTTCTCGCCCCAATCCCCGTCAATCGTACGTGTGGCGATATTGAAGGTTTGACCAGCGATGTTTACTGTAGATGTAAGGGATGGAACCATTTTGTTGACCCTCGACATCAAACCACTCGATGGCTAGCTGAAACAGCTTTAGGAGAAATAAATAATAAAATAACTCAACAGTTCACCAAGAAGGGGAATCCAAAAGCCAAATCTACATCACTAGGTTACGGCGCATGCTCAAGATTTAAAGGTCAATCCATCGAGCAGGCGCGGCAAACATTCGAGGGAGATAACGTCATAACAACGCTGTTGTTCACAGTTGTACCAGTTTATGGCTCCAAATCAACGGAACGATTTCAAGTGCGAATGAACCACTCTTCAGTCGGTGAGCCCAATGTACGAGTGATTGACATCACAAGGGTCAGCGTCTATAGCAAGTATGAATCATGCGTAGACAAAAATGTTGATATTAAACTTTGCGCATGCGCTCCGGGGTCTACCGGGGATAAAGTAAGACCTCGGATAAATCTCCGTAATCTATTGCTGCAGACGAACTTTGGCCTTAAAACATCGGTACAAACTTTGCCGTTATCGCCTTGTTTATTATTTGGAGAGAGAACATTAAAGAAATTGACAGTTCATAAAATGCAGACTCGAATTGGAGCTTATGAGATTGCAAACAAGTGCAGCAACAAATCATTAAAACTTAAAATCACTGGAAAGTCAAGGAAATCGTCAATCTCAAGGAAACTTCCGTTTACTCTGACAATCCAACCTCGTTCAGTTGTGTTTCTATATGCTGTTGACAATGCCTGGAAGTATGGACGGTTTAAACCGCTGGTTAAGTTAATCGAAGACTCATCTGAGAACGATGACGGTGATGACGATAACGAAGACTTTAGATGACTAAAACATCGTCGGAAATCAAGGAGTATTAATTATGTTCAGTCGTTCGTACCAGCCAATAATACAATTAGGTCTCTTTTGGTGGAGCTAAAAAGTGCGTCAGGATCCCAATGTAAATGAGCGCGGTCGATAAAAAGAAAATGGACAGAAATAAAAAAAGAAAAAGTGAAAGAGAAAATTTTATTTTAGTTAGTAAACAGGCAACGTTCATACAAATGAGTACGAAGACGAAGACGAGATGTGGGGAGACATTGAAATAAGTTTAAAGGATGCTGTGGTTTTACTACAGCCTAAAGCCACAAATTCCAGAACATCTTCGAAGGAAAAAAACGTTTTTGGACGTACATTAAGGAAAAAAGGGCACAATGGAAGCCTCAATTCTGGCTGCAAATTTACAATTCTTCGTAAGAAAAAAAATAATTGAAAGAGAAACGTTAAAATTAGTTCGACCTAGTGGATCCACTTCATTTTGTGAACGACGAGATGTTGAAATTCTGGTGATGAATTATCTACTATCTCAGTACTACATGAGTCATCCCAAATTTGTTATTGTACAATGATTAAGCCATCATTTAGTACAATGAAAGCAAATAGACTTATCAATATATAGAGCATAGAGATAACTGAAAGAAATTCAAGAAAGAATTCATGAGAAAATAGTCATAAAAATATTGCTCATAAAGTTTTCAGATAAATAAATAAATAATTTATTTTTGAAAATAATGTACATTTTTTTTTAAATTGAAAAGTTAATTCAAAACGTGACAGCAGAGTAAGGAATATCTTACTTTTCATCATACGTTTTCTGTCCGCGCACGTTTTCTTTGTAAATACCGCTGTCTTGCAGCCTCAATAGCGTCTTGCGAATTTCTTTTAGCGATCGACACAGGGATGGTTTTTCCTATAATAAAAGTATTATCATTTAGCTGCACCTTATCAGTACATTTGGCGTAAAAATAGATCGTCATGCAATGCATTCTACGTCAAGGTTGACATCTAGCTTGCTTCAATTAAACCAAAGCCGGACCTATGTTCCTTTTCGGGATAGTTTTGTAGACTTTGGGCCTCTCCTCAGACAACGTTTTCTCAACTTAGGTGTAATGCTAAATCGGTGGTTTGGGTCAATGAGTTAAAATTACCTTGTTTATAGTTTCTACCGTCTCTTTCACTGTTGTCTTTGGCACCAGTCCCCTCTGACTCGCTGTGTTTATTGGTATGGTTATCCGCTGACCATCCTGATAAAGTATAAACGTCCACTTCATGCAAACGAGGAAGCAGATCTTTAATCCAGTCATAACGGATCTGATTATAAATTATTCATAGTAAGAGTAAATAGAGACAGTACAGAGACCACGTCAAAATGCATGTACCACGCACGCGCGCCTTCCCAGTCCTCCTCAATGTTGATCTCAATGACAACATTCGCCAGTCAAACAAACAAAACTTTGCTGGCGAAACTCAAGTCACAGAAAGCAAAACTCAGTCCAAAAAACTGAGGTCAAGGACTTTGTAGTATATTCTATTGCCTGTCTTTTTCTTCCAGTACTTTTTTGTTTTCTCTCGTGCTCAAAATTAAGCTCAAAGATATATGGAAAATATCTAAAGAACACATTTCTAAAAATATTGCTTGGGATTCCTATGGTCAAGACGCGGACGCGCGAAAGCACGCGAAAACTCGCGCATGCGCAGTCGTTTTGACGCGGTGTTTGCTGGCTTACAATAGATTACAAATAAGGACTGGTGACTATTTTCATGGGAACGAGGCCACAAAGGCCTCTTCACCAGAGAGCAAGCGCGATGACACTACTTTAGCTTTCAAAGAGGATTTATTTCTTGCCCTTTGAGATACCTTTACTCTATGCACTAGCCACAGGATACATTTAGACTCATTTGACGCCATGTTGCAATAGTCCCCTTCACAGTTCTCTGCGCCATCTTGAAAGGTAGCCATGCCTTTACATTGACGCGAGACGAACGGTGAGCTTGCATTGATAGAGACCTGTGAATAATTGTCCTAGGTGTTAAAAAAGGTATCTATCATTGCACGCTCACCGTTCGTCTCGCTTCGATGCAAAGGCAAGGCTACCTTTCAAGATGGCGCAGGGAACTGTGAAGGGGAAAACCTACATAGCACTCAGCTGATGTAATATATTCATAAAATCTATTGTATTCTATTTTCGTTCTATCTATTGTTTTATGTGTTATTCATTATATTTTTATGAATATATTACATCAATTGTATGTTACGTAGGTTCTCCCAACTGTGAAGGGGACTATTGGTCTTAGAGGCCTATGTGGCCTCGCTTCTCATGTTCTTTGATGTTGCTGTTGTTTTGCTTTTAGTAGGTTCTTCCTATAGGTTTTGGACCTTTTGCCCGACAACTCCTTTTGAAACAAGTGTACATATTAATTTTACTACACATAGGCCTGCATTATAATTCTTCAATTATCGGGTTTCCTGTGGTTCCTACGGAAACGTAATGGTAGAATAATATCTACTCACCGGACACACGGTTCTTACGTATATCTTGGATGTCCAAATGATGTCATGATATATTATCCAGTCTAGTTGATCTTCACAGCCAAAAAGCTGAAAAGAGGGAGAAACGCGATTTGAGTAGGGATTTTTTTGTTCACTTAGAGAGATCCTAGAGAGAGACAGAGACAGAGACAGAGACAGAGACAGAGACAGAGACAGAGACAAAGACAGAGACAGAGACAGTTGCTATTACGGTTACCTATCGATGTACATAGAATCACTAACCGTTGATGAGGGATGGATATAGACTGTGGTACCATGACCATCCATCGTTCGAAAACCGTTACCGGAGGTGCACCTTCCAGGAAACAAAACAAATCACATCATAAATACATTACGCTCCTCCGCACTGTGCACAAAGTAGTCTGGACAGCTCGAGTCCACGAGTCGTTAATTCAGGGAAAAAATACGAGAGTGCGCGAGCACCCGTAAACTGGCCTGTAAAATCATAAAATTGAAATCAACGTGCGCTTCGAGAAACACCTGTAAACTTTATCGGGTAATATAACGGGCCCGTAAAGTTGTTGCGTCTTTTGAGAAACGGGTCTCTGCAGACATTCCCAGTGTTTCCCAGAACACTTTACGCTTTTGCGCGCGCAAACGCGGTCTGCTGGGGACAGAAATATTAAGAAATGATGGTATTCACTGGAAACTCTTGCATTTACAGTATATGAGTAAAACGTTAATTACGGTCATTTCAGAAGAAGTAGGAACTTGAGAGAATTTCCTAATAGCCGTTCTTATGCATTTTATCGGAATTTGAAGGTACTGCCCAGGTTTCTGCTGATTTTTTCCTGTATATCTAAGGCTTACTTTAATATTTTTTCGCCCGACCTCTTTTGCTCGCACTAATTAGTAATGAATTTAAGAAAACTCCGGGAGGTGAATTTTCATGTACCTGCGAGCAACATTACAAAAGTAACCCCAACATAAAGCCTGTCTGAGACGTTCTCGTCCAGTAACTTCACCAGTGTCTTTTCCTTGTGTTTTTGACTTCGTTGAGTGGGAATACCTGGATTCCTACAAAGTGATTCAAGGAATCGAAATTTTAAAAAGACATTCGTGGAAAGGTATATGAGAGGGGAAAAGAGAGAACTAAGAGATGTAGGAAAAATGGAAGGAACAAAAGGAAGACGAACATAAAGAGAGAAAAAATGGAAGGAAGGAAAGAGGGATGACAAGAAGGTGGAAAGAAAGAAAGAAGAACAAGGAAGGAATGGGAAAAGTAGAGCAGTACTGTGAATAAATCTAACCTGTCTATCAAGAATATTTTCCAATTGTTGGTGGATACTGAAAGCCATTTTCACTGCTCTCCAGTGAATATACCATTCACGACACCATTTTGCCGGTGATTTACTGTCAATCAAAATCGTCACGTTCAGAAAGTTAAAAATACAAATGAAACTATTTTATGTAATATTTGATGTAATAGCGCGCTTTGATTGGTCGAGAACCATGTGTGATTACAGTACACACACATAGATGGCGTCATTGAATCTTACGCGCGCTCTGATTGGCTGGAATGTGTCGATAAATATTATATAAAACAGACAGATTTCAGTTGCCATGCGTGTACTCTAACTGATGCACAGACGTCAAAATGTGGCGAGAACAACAGTCATGCAACTCAACTTCGTCTCGTGGCGTACATTTTTGTTCTCGCCACATTTTGACATCATCTGTGCATCGATTGGAGTACAGATGCACGGTAAAATGGAATCTATTTGTTAATTACCTTTCACTACATTCCTTAAATATATACAACAGTGTTGCAAAGTCGTTTGTTCCACCAGCTAACTCAGCAATCTCTTTGTGAAGGCGCGAAGCTTTCGCCATGTTGGTTTTCCCGCCACTGCTCGCAAAAACATTCTCTACAGACAACATGGATGCTACAGGTAGAACAAGGTCGACGCAACCAGTATCTGCCGAGTTGATAACAGCTCGCGAGAGTCCTGGGGCGAGAGGCAGTTCGACCATTCGTTGACCTAATGTAGTCACGTGACCTTGTCTATAGGACAAAAAGCATAGATTTTTACAAACGATGTAGAACAGAATGTAAAAGGTTGTATTTGTATATAGCTTGTTTGTTGTGATGTGGTTATTGTGAATTCTTTCCAAGTGGATGCTTTGCTCTGTTTGTATGCTGGTCTTTTTAGTCAATCTCCGTCCGTCCGTCCGTCCGTCCGTCCGTCCGTCTGTCAGTCAGTCAGTCTGTCTGTCTGTCTTTGAAGCTTGGAAAATAACAAAAATGTACCTATCTATAGCTCCAAAGTAATACAGCTGCTTCAAAGCCTCTAAAATCATTCTTTCTTCAGGTGGATCGATGTATTGAAATCTATGAAGAAAACACAAATTGCTGAGCCAGTTCATAGTGGAGAGTATTTGCTTTTAGAGCATTTATGGTGCAAACACTAAGCATGAGACAGAGTTAACTAAATAGTGGAAAATACTGATCGTCCAACAATGTAAACCAATTATTTGGCAACAATAACTTACTCTGAATGGATTGTCACTCGGAAATGCGTTAGTTAGAATTGTATGCTTCTTCGAGTGCGAATTTTTCCTCGAAAAAAATCCGAGCCCTCAGCGTGGTTTGAATCCACGTCCTTCGAATTTCCGGTGACAATCCATTCATAAACTTACATATGTTGTAGTTCTGCAGAGTTTCTGTACGAATCATTCCGCTCGGGTTATCGAACGTCCGTCCCGCGCGCGCTCAGCATAAATAACGAACATCGACCTACTCGCCACTCGACCTTCAAATAGCTCAGTGGTTGAGCGTTGAAATCCGAAGGTTGTGAATTCAAACCATGCTGAGGGCTCGAATTTTTTCCGAGCTAAACTGATTCACACTCGAAGAAGCATGCAATTCTAACTAATAAGTTACCAGGTTGTTTTCATGGCTTGAGTGTTCGCGCTCCAGTATTAAGAAGACAGCTACTAAGCCACTATCTTGGGCCTGGACATATACATTATAGAGACTACAGTTTAAAACACACCTAACAACATCATTAATGCCCATGCATTTTAAATGTAGTACGACTCTTGATAAACTTGTTCGCTGGATTTCTGGAACGGTTTCTTCAGACATAGACTGCTCGTAAACCTCTCTGAGAAAACAATACTTATTGGTTAGTTTGGGATGAAACTTCTGAGTTATTTTACAAGGAAGTGTTTGATTACCTCTTATACATCCGAAAACAAGACCCAGGTGCTGTTCTTCCTGCTCTTCCACGCCTTTGTATGGCCTCAGATCTAATTAATGAACATAACGACTTCTTCACGAAGCGTTGAGAGTGTGCATAGTGCAGATTTCATATGAGTGTGAAAAGGCCGCGGCACGGTCGCGGCGCGGTTACGCAGAATTTTCGAATGTTTTGATAGGAAACACGGCACTGACACGGTCACGGCACGGCACTGTCCTTTTCACACTCATACGAAATCTGCACTATAACTATAATTTTAATACAATTTTAACTTACAGTGGACCATTACTGGGTGAGATAGGAACATCATTTTGTTGCCCATAAGTCACACCTCAAATTTTATCATAGTGCATCATTCTAACCTTGATATCAGAACCACATTAAGTGAATCAAGACCTGTTCTTGCATTGTAAGACAATTGCTTCACAAAACCACTGTCAACAACATATCTAGAAAACAATTGTTCAAAAAAGATATAAAACATGTATAGTCAGTGTGGAGCTCTTAAATTATTTCTTAATTTTTTTGTGTGTGTGGAGCTCCACTTTCATGGGCCTTTGGACCACGAAGAGCACCACTAAAAATGGATGGATGGAGAGATCCGAGAAGGGAAAGAAGTACAAACTGACTGTTTTTGACTGTAGTTTTATTAGTAGTTTTCCTACCTAATGCCTTCTATTGTTAATGAAGTTGCTGCAATGTTTGTTGCAACCACTACTTTACGAATTGAAGGGTCTGAGGGGTCAAAGACTTTTCTTTGTAAGTCTGTAGAGAGAGAAAAGAAGTGAATAATATAGTTTATACCCTATTTGATGAAAATCTTTATTCTAATAATAATAATACTGATAATATATTTTGAGGGAAAGTCCCTATCACCTTAAAGTGCTTTTCAAGAGATTCCTCATACAATAGGTATATTACATGATGAAAATTAAAATTCTCACAAATTAGATGTTCAAGTTGCTAAGTACAAATTCTGTCATTTATGTTATCTTGTGCCATCTCAATGCTTTGTTTTGGCTTATCAAAATAAACTGTTGAGACACACCCTAGAGTGACATGGACTTTTCCATAATCATAGCTATCTATTGGTTAGCCTTATTGTTATTGTAGATATGCTTATGCAAAATGTCAGTACAGTGAACTCCCTCTAAGGTGGATACTTTCAGTACCATTCTTAGTGTGCATCTTAGAGAGGTGTCTGCTTTAGAGGGATCTTTATTATAGACAATATGGGGTTTTTCAAAGACCAGAATCAAGCAAATGTGTCCACCTTAATTAAAGAGGTTTCCACCTTATAGAGGTGTCCACATCTAGGGAGTTCCGTAGGGTGTTCTATATAATCTTATCTATTTTGTAATGTATAAAACATGCAATGTTCAATGCACTAAATAAATGTAATGTAACATCAATTTACCAAAAGTGGCTCTTCTGGGATCCCTGTGCTCACCTGTAGTCATTGATCCATATAAGGGTAGTATCAAGATGCCTTCCAGATCTTTGCTCTCCATATCATAGTCATAATCTATGTCTTCTGCTTTATTAAACAGTCTGTCACAACAAGTTTCAATCTCTTCTTGGCCTGTAAGAAATACTAAAATATCCCCAGGGGGATACTCTAGGTGGATTGTCATCACTGTCTCTACAACCTGTCAGAGATTGATTTTCAAGTAGTTAAAGATCTTTTAGAAATTAATAATTATTAACTGCAACTAGCCAGTGTAGCCAACCCTAGGAGAGGGAGAGGGCAAGTGGAGGGGAAGTGACTAGGCAAGAGTAAAAAGAGAGAGTCTGCAGAAAATGCCTTCAGTTGGTATTTGCAATTTTAGCATTCTAGTAAGGGATATGCTAAATTCCCCTTATTAGGTCAATCTAGGCTTGAAGTTTATTGATTATATTTATATTTTATCCTAGTCAAATACTGGATAACATGTTTATGATCATTCAAGAGTAGATGGGGGGTGTCTGGACTGTGTGTTTACATCTTTTGACTGGAAATGATGGCCAAAACAAGACATTGATTGGTTGGTTCTTAATCTGATGATAGACAATAAACATGCCCATGTATTAGAAACGTGGATTTGTTCAAGCCCTCCCTTTCCCTCTCCCCCCTTCCCTCCCCCTTCTCAGAGGACTGACCATGCAGGCTAGGCCACAACAGATATCCCATCATACTGTCCCATATTTTACCTTGTTTAAATAATTTGGTGTTTCTAGGTCACGAATCCCAATAAAATCACAATTAATTTCCTTGACAGGGTAGACTTTTCCTGGTATTTCTATAACTGGACAGTGAGATAGGAAACTGGAGAACTTTTGATGGTTGAGTGTTGCAGACATTACAATGACTTTAGGACTCTTCTTCTTCTTTTTGATGAAAAACTTCTTTACAAGACCAAAAAGTATGTCCTGTATGAAATCAGTGAATGAACTGAATATAAATATAAGTATATTGCTCAATACGACTTATTGAAGAAAAAATAAATCTGTATCACTGTAAAGACATCATATTATCAGATAAATGTAGCATGTAAGTAAGTTTTGACTCATATATGTGTCAGTGGGGATCCCATTATTGGGAACAGAGTTAATCTCTGTGGACAATCCCTGCCCTTGGCCAATTTTGTAAAATAAAAAAAATAATATGGTATATACCAGTACCTAGAATAAGATGCAAACAGTTAGACACACACATACATACAGGTATGATTGTGATTCCTCTTATATTAACTTCATTTCTGTAACATCTCTTCCTCCCTCCCTCTCCCATTCAATTTTGTTTTGAAAAGGATGTCACAACAGTTGAACTACTGCAAAACATCAATGATAGTAGGGTGGTAGAGAGCCAGAAAGATGATATTTTATAATGGGATTTATGTTCCCAATAAGTGTAAAGGTATCAAGCTAAATAATTTATTGCATCTAATGTAGTATTGTCCTTAGAAAAACACAATAATAGACTTTCCCCACAGTTCATCAATTAATCCATAAGATATAACATGAATCAATGAAGGAGTTTGGGGGAAGGGGGAGGGGAAAGGCTACTCACAGTGTCTAAGCTTCTTTCATGGGCTTCATCTAGTATTATCATGCTATATTTAGAAAGATCAGGATCATCAAGAAACTCCCTCAGTAAACATCCATCAGTCATGTATTTGATAAGTGTTTCTTCACTAGTGCTGTCATCAAACCGTACTTGATAACCAACCAGACCTAACCAAGTCAAATGAAACAGTGTAATATTTTATTTATTGAGCTAGAGATCTGTAGAATTATTCCTGAAAATGCTATAGATTGGTGAAAACTTGGATGCACCTTCCCAAGGTAAAACACAGTACTCAACATAATTCTACATATCTCTATAAATAAATAAATAAATTAGGAGTAGCTCATCACCCTTCCTTGCAGCTAAGTGCTGAATTGCGAAGGGCGCAGCTCAACGTGATCGACTCGAAGGTTTACAAGTGAAACATTCAGTTTTTCCATTCAAGTTTACGGACTTACCCACACACCAAATGATGATTTTACCAAAATACAACAGTACTGTTTACTCTCTCAAAGCTGACACCTAAATTTCACTCCACCATACATGTTTTCATTGTTCTGAAACTCATTCTAAGAAGGCAGATGATATCCTTCAATGGCAGATAGCAAGAGCTGGTTCTAAGAGGGTGTGCTACAAAAGGGGTTTCTCTAGAGATTTTTCTCTAGATTTATTTTAAATTTCCATGTAGTTTCCTGAAATATTTTCAGCAACAATGTGTACAACACAGTATTGTACTATGTGTCCACCCTTGCAATGCTGTATGCAATGTTGTGTGCAACTGACGAAGGCCCAGTTCAGACATATATATATAATAACTTTGTAATAAATAATAATAATAAATAACATTATTATTAGACGTCGAACTTTTGCTGCATAGAATCTAATAGTTGCATTTTGTAGATGAGAAGTGCGGCTTCTGAACAAAATGAATTTGACAAATTTAATTAAAGTGAATTTTTCAATTTAATACTTAATCAAATCTGTCAAATACAATAGGTTCAGACACCGCACTTCTCATCTACAAATGCAACTATTGGATTCGACACAGCAAAAGTTCGACATCTGAACTTGGCCTAAGGTTCAGAATCAAGTTATACTTCTGCAACATAATTTCTGCAAATATTGCATGCAAAACTGCAGGGGTGGACACACAGTCCAACTATCAGCGATTGTGATTTCAAATCTTTCTGGTACTTTAGAACGAATCGTATTTTGTGTAACTAACCTCCCACTGTAGTTTTCATTTCTTCTGCTACTCTATTTGCTACAGATATCGCAGCAATTCGTCTTGGTTGCGTTACACCGATCATAAGCCCATCGCGTGTCAACCCTGCTTCATGTAAATACTGTGGGAGTTGTGTTGTCTTACCGCTACCTGTTTCACCTACAACTACCAGGAATTCATTTTCTTGTGCAGCTTTTACTAATTCTTTCCTGAGATTCTCGATCGGAAGCCGATTTGTCCATTTTATTTCACTTTCTTTACGACGTCTAAATCCCTGTCTGTGCGCCGCCATGTTTGTTTTGAGGCCCATTCTCCTGGGTCCACAGGAAGCCCAAAGAAGAGGAGGAAAGCGCAGCTTGGCTGGGTTAAGTGTTTTGTGTACCTTATCTTGGTTATAATTTATTTCAACGACTTTCATGTACATTGCAATCTGCAAGATGTGGCGAGCGGCATCTAGACTGGGTCTGGAAAATTTTCACGAAATTTATAGTTTCTTTTAGAAGTTTTCGGGGCTTTTGAGATGTCAGTTCCAATCCTGTAGAATCAACACACATTTATAAGAATCATATAAACATTTTTCAAACTCCTCTTCAAAGGCCGTACTTATTATAACTTTGCTGATATTTGAAGCCCTTGGCCTTCGTTTGATGTGCAGTAGGGCATAGGATCGGAGATGTGATCATCCGGTAAACAAAAACTGACAATCCACAATCTGGGTACTGATGCTTTGAAACGTTTCGGCAAAGACGCATTATCTGTGCACTAAAATATGCAGACTATAATTGTTTTTTATTCATTCTCTTATTTATTCTGTCTAATCTTTCATAAAATCATTCTTTAGATGACTGAGCTTTGATTGGTGCTGTTATCTCCCCGAGGACACGAGATAAACCAATGGGGTTCTTGGAAAATTCATTTGCATTACAATCAAACTTCGCCGAATAGACTACCCCGATTAGACATTATAATTATTAAGTGTCTAGATAGCGCAGCGGTCTAAGGTGATATCTAAAGGTATGGATTAGGGTCCGGATATCGTCTCCCTCCCTGGCCTTCGGGCTAAGATAACTGTTTTATATAGCACCGGGATAGCGTGGATGGGGCCGAAATCTTCATCCGTAACGTAAGTCGATTCGATGTCTCAGCTTCACTGAATGTCTCGGGAGAATCGTCCCAAAATTTATTTATTTTTTTTAATTTTTCAAATTTGTATCTATTTTTTACTTTGAATCCGGGGGGGAAATTTTGGTATTACAGGTTCGAATCTTCGTGACGCCAGGAGTTCATTTTTCAGTTTCTTTTTTTATTCATATTTGTTTCTTTTCTTTCATTTTTCCTCATATCATAACTATTTAGGCTACAGTGGTTTTATTTGTACTTTTAATTATTTCTGATCTATTCTTGAAATAATATTAAAATTAAATCATTATTAATCTATGCATAAAATTTAATATAAGTTTTTGAGCATTTTTTTTACTCGGAGACTGAAGCTAAGACTGGCGTCAAAATAGGATTTGTTAGCCCCAAATTTAGGAGGGACTCTTTCCGTTATTTCAAACGAATAAAAGAAGTTGTAAAAAGCCCAAATGCACTCCGTCACATCACGTGCCATACGTGTCAAGCGGTCCGTTTCTCGAAAGAGAAGATAGTTTTACGGGGTGGGGGGTGGGGGATTCCCGTCAACTTTACTTGAACACGACAACAGGAATCCAGAAAGCTCAACTTAAAAGCCGACATACTGACTTATGGAACCAATCTACAATTAAAGTTATCAGGGGGAACATTTCTCGAAAGACTCGATAAAAAATTCAGATATATAGTTCGCGCGGGCTTCCTGTGTTTTTGCAATTGGGCCTCCTGTTTATCGAAATGCGAGGTTTCTAAGCCATTCTTTGTGGACAATGTGAATGTGTTTAATTTCACCGCTACAGCAGCAGTAAGTTTTGATTAAATTTTTGAGACTCTAAATGGCAGAAAAATCAACAATAATGGATCTACATGACTTCTAAATAAGGTAATGCCTGCTCAAATATGGAATAGAGCTGATAGCCGTGCGAACGACACCGTTTTATTGGGAACTGTTTGATAAGTTAATTTAAATTTCATAGGCAAGTTTACGGGGTGCTCGCGCATACACTCCGGTAATTTTTTTCGCAAAGTTATTGGGTGTTTCGAGAAAAAGGCTTCCCAGGTCTTTGTAGAAAAGACGGTTCCAGTTTAATTACACTTGATCTAGAAGCCCTAGCGTGACAACAAAACTGCGGCTGCGTAGGAGACAAGCTGACCTTTGGAACGAAAAAATTGGGTTGGCCGTAATTAATACGGGATGGCAAAATCTAAATTTCTATTATTAGGCGTGAACATACAATTTTGATGTCAGTGTTTACTTTTCACTTAGTATATATATAAAGAATGTTAAATTTCCGCTGGTCCCGGATGTGCGCTCGCGCTCGCTTTTTTCCCGCCTTTTCTTGCATTATTTGTCGCTTGTTTTTCAAATAATATGGTGGCTTTTCAATTTGTCGTCGCGATCGAGATTTCGGACGCCGATTTTGTTAGGTTTTCAAAAGAAAATGAAAACGTTAAAACAGCACAGAAAACCGAATTCAATACGACCTTTACTTGGAACCTTCAAGGAATACCTGGAAGAGATAAACACTACGTTTTACGACTCAAATTATCCTAATGAAATTCATCTATGATCTCACTGTTTTACGACTAACTGAGAAAAAAGGGAAGGGAGAAGATTAATATAGTTCGGTTCAGCCAGGACAGAGGTAAGAACATGAGTGATAGGAGACGTTAAGTTTATATCTCATTCAGTTTTTTAAGTATTCAACACTACATTAAATTTAATCCAAATACACATATTTCAATCTTTCATGATCAGGTCTTTGATTGTCCTCTATCTTAATCTTTCTGTTCTTCTATATATATATCTGTTTGTTTAAGCTTTTTGTAGCCTTAATGAAAAAGAAAATATTTTATAGGATTTTGAAGCATGAAATGCGGTTAAGGTAGAGGAAAATACAAACACTTTAAGCTTATGTGCATTATTTGACTTATTTGATGTCAATACTGAGATAAGAAATCAGATAATCTCGAATACAAGTTTCAAGTCTCCAAACAAAAAAATTAATTCGCTCTTGGGTTTATCTCGCTGCGCTCGTTCATAAAATATTGTTTTATCACTCGAAAATAAAATTCCTACCTTCGGGCCACCGTAATATCCTCTATGTATTATTTTTTTTGGCCTGAAAATGATTGTTGGTTATGCTAGTATTAGGCCGGAAATTAAACAATGACACATGGACCGAGGAGATAGGGGAATGAGGGACTAGAGGAGCCTCACCCAACTATTTACGGGAAATGATATTTTAATAAGAATACAGACTACAGTTGTAAAAAGCTCCGTCTAGTCTCCATTATCAGTGACTTAGCCCTCACCCTTCCAAAAATGCTCCGCCCGGCGTCACTGTGCACGTGGCATCTAGCAGATCATGATTGTTCTTTGTCTGAGAGTTCCTAGGTTTCCTTGTACTAAACAGAATACATTATTTACCAAGACTTATATTTTCAATAACATTGTGAAAGTTTGTGAAAGTATGATAGACCACCGAGTAAAACCATCCATCCATCCATCCATCCATCCATCCATCCATCCATCCATCCATCCATTCATCCATCCATCCATCCTTTAAGTAAAGTAAAGCGACCATATTTTACGTCATAACCCGTAGCAGTTATAAGCCCCTGGCAATTGCCCCTAGCACTGATGACGTTTTTGTCCCCTCTCTATACCAGAATCCTTTTCTAGTAGCTTTTGTTTGGTAATTAAAACTCTTGTGTTTTTATTCTCGAAAGAATATAAACTGATTTGAATATGAAAGGCTCTTGAAAAGGATTCTGGTATAGAGAGGGGACAAAAACGCAAAAACGTTATCATGCTATAGCGGCTTATTTGAGTAACTGATATACTCGAGGTCGACGTTGCGCTCATTTTACTCCCCTCATAAAAATATGTTCCAAAAAGTTTTTTAATTCGAAGATGTGCTGATGTCTCAAGTGATCCGGCACTTTTATTCTCCTTGCTGCTATCTGGTTCATCGTTGCTCTCGTAAATTTCAATTTCATGGCCGTTTTCCTGAGAGTTTGTTGTGTAGTTAGCATCAGATCTTTCCACAGCAAGCAAATACTCTTCAAGTAATCAATGCCGTCTTCTTCCGGTTGTCTTCTTTTGCTAGTACGATCGATTTTTCATAAATTAAGGATCAAATGGTCTGTGTATGAGCAGCTAGTAATTTAATAATCAGTGCAACATTTGATAATTTTAACCTTGTCGGTTTATTTGGGACATACATGTTTCGACGTGGCTCACGTGGTCGTCAGTGTGGCTGACTAATTACAGATCTAGAATGTACTTATAGATATACTAGTGTAGTGGCACGTGCAATTGTGCGTAATAAAGGAAAAAAAATTAATTATGAGGCTAAAGAAAGTTTGACATGCGTCACTTGTATTTTGCCTCTTAATGTGCATTGCCTCTCAGTGCGCTTATAAATACAATGGATTAAACAATATACCAACTTAAACTCAAAGAGGCTCAAAGACACTTTTATTATAGGAAAGACCATCCCTGTGTCGATCGCTAAAAGAAATTCACAAGACGCTATTGAGGCTGCAATATTACAAAGAAAGCGCGCGCGGACAGAAAATGTATGATGAAAAGTAAGATATTCCTTACTCTGCTATCACGTTTTGAATTAGCTTTTCAGTCTAGAAAAAATTGTACAATATTTCACAAAAAATAAATTATTTATATATCTGAAAACTGTATGAGCAGTATTTTTATTTACTATTTTCTCATGAATTCTTTATCTGAATTTCTTTCAGTTATCTGTGCTATGGACTAATTGATAAATCTATTTGCTTTCACTGAACTGAATGATAACGTATACGTAATCCAATTATACAATACCAAATTTGGATGATCTCTTGTAGTACAGTAGATAATTCATTACCAAAGTTTCAACATCTCATTGTTCATAAAAACAAGTGGATCCACTAGGTCGAACTAATTTAAATGTTTCTCTTTCAGTCATTTTTATGAATAATTGTAAATCTGCAGCCAGAAATGAGGTGTCCATTGTGCCCTTTTTCTTTAACGTTCAAAAACGTTTTTCATTCGAAGATGTTCTGGAATGCGTGGCTGTGGTGAAATCACTGCATCCTTTAACATTGTTTCAATGTCTCCCCACATCTCGTCTTCGTCTTTGTACTCACATTCATATGTCTCAATCGAGTTACATGTATTCTCCTCGCTGCTGTCTATTTCACCGTCGCTCTCGTAGCCTTCGTTTTGTCTGGATTCCACAGCATATGTCTCAAGTGAGCCGGCACTTTCATTCTCCTTGCTGCTATCTGGTTCATCGTTGCTCTCGTAAATGTCAATTTCTTGGCCGGTTTCTGGGGTCAAAGGTTGCTGTGTAGTTAACATCAGATATCTCCATAGCAAACAAATACTCCTCAAGTACTCAATGTCTTCTTCGTTGTCTTCTTTTGCTAATGCGATCGCTCGTTCATAAAGAATGGACCCCTTTTTTTCGGTATCCCACTTTTCTTTTACTGGATCACGGACTTTAACTTTATCTATGCCTTCCCTGAAGTTTTTCACGGAGATTATTTTGCGAAGACATGATTTTAAAGCCTTGGGTTTTGGTTGATTTTGAATGTTTAATGTTGGATCTGGTTTTTCTTGTGGGTGCAGTCCATTTTCTTGGCTTATTTTGTTTGTATACTTCAGTGCTTTTGGATGATGTTCTTCCAACTGAATTTCATGCTTGATTCCTCTGACTATTTCAAATTTAGGCGATTCAGCATGTTCTTCTTGATTATAAGCAAATATATCTTTCTCTACATTATGAAGTCCATTTGGTGCGAACGTAACTCGGCCACCTTCCATTTGCCTATAATTATCAATAGCTGCTATTATTGGTTCTTCTTCTGTCAAATCACGATCACTTGAATTCTTGACATATTTTTTTGGTTCAGAAATTTTGTCTCTCTTCCAAAGAAACATTTCTTTGAGTCGGTTAATTATAAAACCCAACATTTCAAATTCTTTTGCGTTTCGATCAGTCGTCGAGTTAACGTCCTCGTAGGAGTCGTTGATGACAGCAACGTAAAAGTTCAAAAAGATAAATGTCATTAACATCTTGTATGAAAAATGAGTCAATGGCCCTAGAACAAGACTTGTCTCCTTCAGAGTTGTCATGCTGATTTTTGTTCCAAGAGACAAAAGTACTTGTGTGTAGATGGCTTGCTTGAATGTACGATACTCACTCATTGAGGCACCCAAGGACAGTTTGCTAACTACTGCAAATGCCATTATTACCACAAAAAGGATTATTGAATAAGAAGAAAGTATAGACCGAGCATTCTTCAAGGATGAATTAAAAATGATGATATGAGGATTGAAACGAAGAAGACGGAGAATTTTTACAGTTGCAAGAAAAACAGCTATCGATAACACGACGTCTTCTGCATACTTCCATGCCACTGCTGAATGAAAGTTCACCAAAACGTAGGGGTTGACTTGAACGAGCTGAACAGCATCCAAAATCATCTTCTCCTTGACGACATAACAAACTACCACAAGACTTGCCATAATGATTTGAAGAATTTCGAACCAATTCCAAAACTCTTTAAAATAGATTTTTCTCATTTTGTAAGCTCTTCTTGCTTCACGAGCGAGCATAAAAACTACCAAGAAAATAAACAGCAGTTTACATGCAAGGAAAAAGCTGTAAGAAGCAGACTCCGATCCATACAATGCGAGGGTCTCGACTTTCCTAAAAGGATAGCCCAACATGAATGGAAGAACCTCGTAGTAGAAGGTCATTGTACTCAGTAAATTAGAGCTGGGATTAAAGATGGAAAATTCCACAAGTAACACTCTTGTTCGTGAGTCGATCCATTGATTTTGACTTAAAGGTGTGGTAGCATAACTTAACGTGGTATTTTTATATCCTAAATCTGCTACGTAACCTCCACCACTATAGAGGTAATGGTATCCCCATGATGGAAGAAGTGATAAATCCTTTGCTGAGTTATAACGCCATGGTCTAGGACATAACTTTGTTATATTGACCCAGTTTAAATGTGAATTTGGAAGAGGCTTCCATCCAGGTAAGTATAAAGTGGTAGTGTCTTCTTCATCACTGGAATATTCGTCATAACATTTTGAAATCAGAGGTCTCATTTTGTCTGGAACAATACAGGTATCTGCAGAATGAAGTTTTGTAACTCTTAGTGTATATATTTGGTATATGATATGAAATAGTGCTTGAAAGCCAATCCTCGACTACACATGACAACAACAACAACAACAACAACAACAGCAGCAGCAACAACAACAACAACTGCACTGCACTGATTTAATACTAAAACAGCATTCAACTTTGTTGACATTTGTCCCAGTCCGATCCTTACCTGATTGTATTCTCAGTTGTCTAATACGCGGCATTCCTAACAAAATAGAGAATTTATTTCCTATGTAAACCTCGTTAGGTTCTTTTGCATCGTTGTACCACTTCCCTGCGTAGGCGCTATCCACGAACTGTGAGCCAAGCCATTTCCAGTAGGCCTTTCCGGTACGTATCTAAAATAACAATGATAAAGAATGATTCTTTATTACCTTTTTCCCCCTGACTGTTACAGTGCTCCTATTACAATTATTCTAACTGAAAACGGATCTTATTTTCCTCTGACGCCTTTTACATTGAATCGATCTCAACAGGGCCGTACACCCAACTAGCTGGTGGTCCACAATGTAATCAATTAATGTGCAATAGCCTTTTGCAACATAAATCACTTGGATTTCGTTTTCCATTTTTACCTTGGTAAATTTGTTGAAGTCATTTAGTATAGTATTTGTTTGTGCGTATCCTAGGTAACTGCGGTTGCCATAGCAAACGATGGTCAACAGAATTAAAAACAACCCGTATATTGTAGCCTCTCTAACAAATGAAAACATCTTTTCTTCCTTGAGTTGGTATTCTCTGGCTTGTTCCAGTTCTTCTTCTTCAATGATGTTCATCTTAATCTCAGCCGTCGTTGTCTTGGTGCTATGAACCAGTGGATCCTTATTTTTTAGCGCATGTTTTGGTGACTTCTGGATTTCGTTTCCCTTACTTGATTTGCCCTTTTGTAAGAAGCACGATAGAAATATCGCCACCAAACAAATCTTCACAGGTTGAATCAAAAATAAGTCTTCAGTGAAAGAAACAAGAATTGATGTTAGCCATTGGTTGGCGATTTCTTTTCCCCACTGGAGACTGTAGATGAAAGTGAAAGATGCTGAAACGAGAACTGTGACGAAGCAGATAACCCATGTTACGTAAACACAACTATGTGGTAATGAAAATCCACCATCTTCGTCATTTTCATTTTCTTTTTCGCTGTTCTCATCAAGTTCGCTGAATATTGCAGAACTTTGTGGCCTGGGTTGCAATCCATTAGTAGTACTTACTGAGTTTGTTGTTTTAGAAAAATGAATTTTTTTGGAAACATCTTCACTATCATCTAGCTTTATATTCCTCGCGGAATCTGATAAAAATGTTTCACTTGTCACCTCACTGATATTATCAAAAACTGTTCTTGTTGACATGTTCTCTATTGAGGCTTTGTCTCTTGTATACGTTTCGTCATGATCGTTGTTTATATCCGAAAAACATCGCCTTTCTATGTCAACAAAATTAGAAGTTACTGGTATCTTGCCATCGGAAACACTTCGTCCACTCCTTAGTCGGACGATTGATACCCTTTGGTCTTGATCATCCACGTGATCGGACGCAGTAATTAATCGTTGTGTCGAGTCTGATACCTTATTCTTTTTTGATCTGTTACAGCACCAACAAAAACAATTTGTTATTTTCTCTTTAAGTTCTTTATTTCTTCCCTGGCTTGCTTTCCTTCGGCTGTTGTTTACATTAGAATAACCTCCCCTTTCTATGTCAACCAAATTAGAAGTTGCTGGTATCTTGAAAACACTTCGTCCACTCTTCAGTTGGACCATTGATACCATTTGGGCTTGACCGTCCAGGTGGTTAGACGCAGTTAATCGCTGTGTCAGGTCTGATATTTGATTCTTTTTTGATTTATTACAGCACCAACGAAAACAATTCAATATTTTGTCTTTTAGGCCTTTAGGTTTTCCCTGACTTGTTTTCCTTCGGCTGTTTTTAAACAAAAGAACTGTTCCCATGCCAACGGGAATAACAATTAGGCTGCTGTAAATACCAACTATAACCTGTCTCCAGCTAAACTTTAAGGGTCCAACTTGAATTCTGGGATCTGGTGTTCTATCAGTTTTATAAAACATGGCATTTACAACCATGGACGAGAATAGCACGACCAAACAGCATGTAGCTCTCTGCAGACGAGTAAAATTGCTGTAAGGTGGTTTAGTGACCACAGACAACCAAATATGGTCTTCAGTAAACTTTTTAGTGGTTCGGTAATTGAAAGAGTATGTGAACGAGCGCATTTCAGTTGGTGATGTTGGTAAAAGGATCTTGTTGATTTGTCCATCTCCCTTCTCCAGTGCCAACCAGTCTTGATAGAGAAAAAACCAAGATGATCGAGTTTGCATGTCTTTTATGGCAATGTGTCTAAGATACCAAGAAGGACTGTGTCCGCTGTTGTCATGCCACACATTCAAGAACTCTACTGAACCTAGAGAAACTGGTAAAGAAACAATAAATTTATCGGCGTTCCCTGTTGCAAAAATTGACCGTGATGGTTCCATTTTGGGAGATAATACAATTTGAGCACTGGTTGCATCAGCTCCATGGATTACTATGGCAACATTGGAAGTTGTTCCACTGTTTCTCCAGACACCAGTTTGAATAATCATTTCATACTGAAAACCACCTTCTATGGATGAGACTGTTACTGGTGGACCAAACTGAAATGACAAGACAAGACAAATACTGGTCTTATTATTGTGTCGACAAGCATAAAAACAATAAAAACAGTCATGCAATCATGCAAATCAGCAATCAACCAGCATGAAAAATATGGTAAGGTATCATTGAAACCATTGTTCCTTTCTCTGTGTATCTAAAATTGTTTGATTAAAATAATGCCCCATGTTCTTTTCTAGGATATGAAGGGAAAGGAGATGAGGAGAGAAGGGGAGCAGAAGGGAGGGGCGGGCGGATGAGTACTTGTAAAATCATTACAATTTTACCTTTTTTTCGTCACGTCTGTCAGCTCTTCTTGCTATTATTGCAACCACTAAGTATATAAACATAAAGATTAGTAGAGTAGTCAAGACTGCAACGTTGCCGGTCTCGTCGAGTCTTGTCAGCTCTAGCAAAACTTTGTCGAAGTCGATAGGGTTCGGTTCAATTAACAGGCTACCACCAAAGGATGTCAGATGGTTGCAAAGGCACTGAAGGTTTGTAGTTGTAGAGTTTGGCCCTGCCTGGAAAATCATCAAACAACATGAACTAATAATAATGATTAATAACTGAATAATAGCTTTATTTATCCATCTTAATACAAAAATACAATGGTTTTATAGAAGTTCAAACAGGAATTCGAGTCAAACTCCAGTAAATTTTATTCAATGATACTACGACTGATTACATTCATTATGACCACCTCTTGGTTATTTCATAGATCGAATTTTACACATACGCTGCAACAGAGCTGATACTGATGATCATGAGTATTTTGATTGTCGTAAATACATCAACAAGCCAACAGGAAATTGAAAATATTTTCGAAGATCTCAAACATGATTTTAGACGTCATCAAAATATAATCTCGAGGTGTCTCGAAATAGTTTTGTAGTAAAGAAACTTCCTCATTTCTTGAAGATGGATCGAAACGCCTTTTGCTCAAGTTATCAGGCTTATATATGAAGTTTTTGAAGGTGTGGTGGTGTCTGGCATCCCCAGTTGGTATTTTTCCACTGGCAACCATCAAAACACGTCTATATCTACGTTGATAAATTCTATTGTTTGTAGATACTGTCATACCTTGCACCCACTACTAGTCCACTGTGTTCCACTCCAGTACATACATCTGTATGTCCGTGAGCTTATTGAATAGTTCATATCAGTGTTGGGGTCGTAGACAGGGATGATGGTGATATTCTCGGGTTTTGGTGGATCTTTGGGCTCAACACAGGAACGTTTTTGACGACCATGTCCAAAACAAGACCGTTTTCGTCGTGAATGAGATTTGGAAGTTTCCATAAGCAATCCAATGTAATACACATCTAGAACCCAAATTACGGATAATTATTACTTTGTCGAACCATTCTAAATAGCCTGCAGTTTGCATTGTAGAGATGTATCTGCTGATGCATTCTTTACCTTTTTCTATTTTAGCAAAAATACAAAACGAACGAGTACTTAACCTTTTTCTTGGAGTAGTTTTGCCGAGATGAACACCTTATCATTGGCTTTCCTGCATGCTTCGAATAATTCATTCGATGATTTGCAGTATGGAAGGTCGGTGATGCGCGAGCTAAAGTCACTGTTACTCGTAGTTGCCTTTTTTCGTCGACGAACCAAGATGCTCAAAGCTGTTTGGTCTTTCGCTGTTACCTGGGTATGTAAATCAAAACTTGGATTATTATCAAAGAAATCTCTATCCAGAAAAATATGAGGAAAATCGCCTTTTTAAAACGTTGCATCAATTTAGGAAGAAATGATAAAAATCATAAGCTTGCGACCACAGTTTTGGATTTTTGGATTGGCCTCTTGATGATCAGTTGATAGACATCAGCAAAAACTCTGGCGCAGTTTAATTTCGACTATATAAGAGTCGACCGTGTACCCAGAGACGGAAAAAAAGAGACACTTGAGTTGGGATTGACATAAAGCCTTCCAAAAAGGAGACCGAATTTTTGGCTATTTACATCAGTCCAAAAATGGAAGGTGGTTGACCCAAGGGTCATCACAGGCTCATAAAATTTGAAAATCAAAACTGACTGACTGACTAACATTTTAGGGATACCATTCGAAACCCCTTCATCACATGACAGTGTTCCTGGGTTTCCAAACAACAACAACAACAGCAACAACAACAACAACAACAACAACAACAACAAAGAAACACGTACATTTAACTCCAATGCTGTTCCTGGATGACTAACATAGTATCTGTAACTACGGATGCTCCCGGGTTTCATGAAAGACTTTTCACCAAACGTTGTATTCGTTGATGGTTCTGATTGTGAAATGCTGATTTGGATGTCTTTACTGAGATCTTTGACGGGAATATCATGGCCTTGATCGTCCCTTAGCACCATGCTTGTTACATCAGACTTGATGTAATTTGCGGTGTCATCCCACGTGAAAGAATTAAACTTTGTAAAGGTCACCTAATAAAAAACAACACTTAAGATCGTACTTTTCAAGCACGGTTTGGCGCTAAGATAATTGGTGCTTGCTCTTCAAAGTGGAGCTAGACTATCTCAATTCGACTCTAATTCCCACTCCTGAAGTGTATTCCTCTATTTCACATTACATTGATCGGAATACGCCTTTCTAAAATACCATTGGAACTAAGCTCTGTAACTAAGCTCTGTAAGAGATTTTTCGCTCAAGGAACAAATTCCTTATTCATTACCTGGCTGTCGACAAACTTGAGATGCTGCACTCCGTACTCCCAACACATCTTGAGATGGTAACACAAAGCTGTTTCCACCCTCTGACAGCTTTGTTCCCTTCTAAGTCACTTGGTCTTTGTCTACTGAGAACCAATGATAGCGAGGCTGTTTGGACAACACTTGGCTCTTCTCCAACTACTTTTCTCTTTAGAAGACTTTCACCAACCGTATTGACAAGTCTGACAGAGGTCTTGGCTACCTGGATACTCTAAATGTATAAATCATTACGACGGTTGGTATATATTTTCCTTTCAGTAAGTCGACCTCACCTGATATTTACTCACACCTCGTCGGTTTTTCCTTCTGTTTTAATGAACATACCGAGCTAATATAAGCTCAAAGTACAGCTCCTCCTTACCGACTACTACGGAAAAAATCTTTAGTTACAGTGGAATAATACTTTCCAACGGAGTCTATCCTACCTTTTCATTTCTTTCATTTTCATTTTGGCTTTTATCAGTAACTTTGGCTTTATTTGATGATGATCGCATCACGTTGCCCAAACACAGAGCTAGATTTTCACCACTAGCGTCTACTAAGAAATCCTCTGCAGCACTGCTGTCTTGTGATTTCTTGGCTAAAAGAATTGTCATTTCATCCAAAGCTTTTATAGTGTCTTCCTATCGAGCACATAAAACCTATCATCAGTACATTTTCTAGAACGGAAGAGAAAGAAAACCGAGTTCTGATCTCGTGATGAAAAGCTGCAAACGTTGCCGAAAGGGAACTGTTAAGCTGAGATCCGCTCCATGCCCTTGTTTACTGAGAGGAAAAGATCAAGATACGAACACATCACTGACCCAGACCCAGTCCATACGGCGTTTTTTCATGTACTTAATTGTTGCCTACATAATGTATTTGGTTGGGCACTACAAAAGTACGCCGTACAAATCAGTTGCCGTTCCTCTGCCGTTTAACACGAAAAGCCCTGTCGTTTTTTTTTTTTTTTTTTTTTTTTTTTTGCCTTTCTTAATTCTGAGTTATGTACGGCCTTTCTTAATTCTGAGTTATGTACGGCAGCAATTAAGGACATGAAAAATACGCCGTATAGATTAGGCCTATCAATCACAGACCTCGGCAGATTGGGACACCTCTTCGGGATTTGTCGTTGCTCGTCCAATGACTGATGTAACTTGAGTAAGAGTTTGAAGATTGTTGGGCTGAACGTTGGAAATGGTCTGTTCCAGAATATCATCAATGATCTGGCGACGAAAAGAAAGAAATCAAATGCTGTTCTAAATTAAAGTAACAGCAGAAAAACGGTTGAGCAAAGAGAAAAAAGTATGTATATATTTCGATTTGAGGCGACTGGTAGCCTTGTAAACGTGCAGCATTGCGGAGTTTGGTATGGTGAATGTTTGAACACTGTGTGGACAGGGATGCAAAGGTTCTTTTTTCGTTTGCAAGTCTAGTTTTACCCTAGGTGCCACAGATTTGTCTCTCATTACGTTTCTTTGATGAGGTAACTATAAACGAATCGTAAGATGTACCTTTGTTTTTTCTGTAGAATTCAGAACACTATCAGATGAACTAGGACACCATGTCCAATACTGCGTTGGCCAGTTGTAGTTGCCCCTTTGACGTCCCCTGTCTTCAGTAGATTCTCCACTTGTTTTGACGAATCATCTAGTACCTTTTTTGCTTGATTGTTATCCAAAAGACTGTCTAATGTTACCTAACACAACAGAATATCAATTCAGTGCGAGACAGCCACACACAAGCAATATGTGGACACCTTTCTGAATGTATATTACTAATAAAATGCATATGGATGGGATTGAGTGCACGAAGCGCACTTATATTGTAATTAAAACCTAACCAAAGAAACAAAGTCTATATGGTACCTTAATAGTTCGTGTAACTTGTGTGAAAGTCGACAGCCCGTTAATGATTCGAAAGTAGATCTTCACAAGCATAGTCTTCTTTTTCCTTTCCAAGTGGGAAGCTTGCTTACTGCTTTATTTGACGCTCCATACTGAGATGAAACTAGTCAGGCCTACTTCAGGCGCGTAGTAAAACTGATACTTCAAAGGAAGTTCCGCATCTTGCCAATTCTACAATAATGAAATAATAAATAAGCATTCGGCAATGCAAGACGTAAGATCATCAGAATGATGCTCTTCAGTCGCATTCTTGTTTGTTTCTTTGTTTGTCTGTTTTCAAAAAAGAAAAAAAAAGACAGAAATGGATACAAGTTTGATTTAATCAGTAACCTTGCATTCGAAGACAAATTCCGTCTTCAACCCAATTCCATTGGTAGGCGTCACTTCACAAGTTCCACTGTGTGGTGGGGAGTTGATCTGGAAATCGTAAGATGATATTCCTGGAGTGATTCCTGGAGCGCTAGCGACTACACTTAGCCGATATTTTTCACTGAGACCAGGGCCAGAAGAAAAGGAATGGGCCTTAACTACAGCATCGGGAGAGTCAAGGGAAGTTAAAAACTTTTCAGCTAAGTTTGAGACCGGTTTCCACGAGCTTGTGGCTGGGTACCATTTTGTCATTGACCATTGGTATTGAAGACTAGGAAGCTTGCATGTCAACTCTGGTGAAATGCACTTGGAAGTGACTTTTAAACGAGAAGATGGATTCACTTTGACACCACAGTTGATAAGGCAGCTGTAAATAGTGATGCAAACGATGTGCTTAGAATGGAATAATAATGTAACCTTATGTCACTGAGGCATCATCAATTTGTGACTATAGTGCAATTCCTTCTTTTTCAATGTCATTTATTAAGTCATTATTTGTTTTCTCTTTTATGTCCAACTATTGATAAGAACAGCAAAGTAGCCCAGCAGGCTGACACTGGGTTTGCTCTTCCTTCCCAAGGCGAGTGCTGTGCATGATCCTGCATCGCATCAAATCTGTTTCTCAGTATTATGAACATATATGCACTGCTGCAATATAGGTATTGCCCCAGAAATCAACCATGGTCATTACTTACAGTCAAGAGATTTTATTGCATTTCCTTGTACATACCTAATTGACATCTGTTGTGGATCGCCGGTGACTACATCCAGTAATTGTTCATAAAAACTAGTTCTGCTTGCTTTACTTATAACAAGCTTGATAGTGTATGACTTATCGACCTGCATATATCCTGTATTTATAGTAACTGTCCGTGTTGTTTCGCTTAATTTTCCAATCCCAGTATCAAAACATCCTCCTTTACTCTTAACTCCACCTGGATGAATCACTGATATATTAGACACAGGGAGGGAGGGAAAAGGTTTCCTCTTTTTTCTTACACAACCACGTGAATGTCATTCCCGAGTAGTCCCCTATCTTGAGATCGGGATCTTGTGAAGGAGAGGCATCTAAGTCAATTATTTTATTAAATCCACGTTTGACGTGCGATCCTCCCAAGATCTGAGCAATAAGTGCTGACTCAACAATTCTGAGGTATTTGTAATCAGAATTGGATATTCCTGTTTTGGTCATAATGACGTGGAATTCCACAATGTATAGACCATATTCGAGCGTCTGCTTGGTCATTGTCCATTCTGCTGTGCCATTAGCAACAAGTTTCATTTTAGACGACGAAACATATTTGCCTGCTACTTCCTCCAGTTTCCACACATACCACTCAAAAACAGTATCAGAGTCATTGCAGCTGAGTTTTAAGGAAGTCTGTATAATGTAGGATTCTGAACGTTTGACTAAAGTTGGAGAAGACACAGAGAATCCAAGATTTGTAATCTTAACATCCGGTGCTTTGCATTCTTTCCCTGTTAGTATTTAAAGAAAAAACAAAATCAAATTTATAATCATAACTAATGGCATGCATTTCTTTTTTAAAAAACTCGACGGCTGATGACGACCTTGGTGCATCAAACCGACGTTCCACCCTAGTAACTATATAGCATGCAGTATGCTACTCCTTCCTCATGAATATCCGAATGAAAATCAAACCCATCTCGCCGGTGACCATTGTCACTTTTGGGACTGAAAACTCGAATACGGTTTGGGATAGTAAGCAGATGCCATGCATAATCAAATTAGTATTCTGCATAAACTCATACCTTGAAATCGGAAAATAAATGCAGTTTTGTCCACTTTCAGGGCCCCAAGATATCCTGAATTAATCTTATCCTTGAGTGTACTGTTGACCTTTGAGACTGAATCTGCTTCTTTCTTGATTACTTCAAACTGTGCCGATACGTAGATACTTCCTTGGCTGCACAAACAGTTTAGTGTTTAGTGTATGTTTAGTGGTAATCTCATATGTCTCAGGAGGGCTTGCGTAGCGCTATAGTATAGAGCTCAAAAACTATCCAGCGGATCCAGACGATATCTTGAAAAAGTATTGAGACGAAAAGGCCTCAAAATTGTCTCAGCACAGGGTGCGCACCCCTTCCCTGAAACCATCCTTGAATTTCTATAGTTATAACAAAATGACGAGAAGCCATACCTGAACCATACATTGACACCAATGTTTCTAATCTCCGATGGAAAGATAAAGGATAGCTGCAAAATCATATGAAAATATGAAATGAGATTTTCAATTCTCCGGTGGTCTCCTCTTTTCTTCCTCCTCCTCCTCCTCCTTCTTCTCCTCCGTTATTCTCAAACATCTTATCATTAAAAAGTAAGAAGTCCACATCTTTTGAAACTGCATATACGATAAAAGAATTGGTCATTGTTCGGTTGAGAATTACGAATCTATCACTATAATTATTTAAAAATAACAATTATTAAAACGCTCTCACCTCTTTGGTGACATTCGACTGCAGCTGGATAAATTGAGATGAAGCTTTGTCGAATAGATCCAGGACAAATGGTTTGTTAATGAGTTTGAAAATTGTCTGGACAGCAACATCTGTGCACGTGAAGAGATAAATGACGTTGTAACAAAATGCACTCAAACCAGAAGCAACCATTTCTGGGTTCATACAATTCTTCACTGCAGCATCACGAACGAGGGGTTTTCTCTCCGCTACTCTCCTTAACCACTGGAACAGCTAGATATTCAATTTACTTCATTTCTGTTTAATGACCAGTTTACTCCATAATTCAGTCTGAACTGCTGCAGTTCTCCAATAAAGAAACTTAATCATCATCATCATCAACATCATCATTATTGATTATCATCATCACCAACACCAACACCATTTGAACCACACAATCAGCTTATTCACCATTACAACCGCAAATTCAGCTTATTCTCTCCACACCTCCCATCCCTCCTCCCAACCCCCTCCCCGCGATGAATAAGTTTTGAGCTAATGGGACGTTCCTATTGAATGTATTCATACTTACGATCATATGGAATTGTAGTCGTTATTGGAGTTGCTGTTGATACTATGGAAATGTTTGTGACAGGACTAAGGGTTGTTGAACCTGTTGTAGCTGTGGAGACGTTTGTAAGCGGGTTCTGGCTTGTTGGAGGTGCTGTTGTTGCCAAGGAAGCGTTTGTAACTGGGTTCTGGGTTGTTGGGCCTGCTGTCGTTGCTAAGTAGGGGTTCTGGGTTGTTGGAGCTGCTGTTGTCGGTGAGGAAGCGTTTGTTACTGGGTTCTGGGTTGTTGGAGCTGCTGTTGTTGCCAAGGAAGCGTTTGTAACTGGGTTCTGAGTTGTTGGAGCCGCTGTTGTTGCTAAGGAAGCGTTTGTAACCGGGTTTTTGGTTGTTGGAGGTACTGTTGTTGCTAAGGAAGCGTTTGTTACTGGGTTCTGGGTTGTTGGAGGTGCTGTTGTTGCTAAGGAAGCGTTTGTTACTGGGTTCTGGGTTGTTGGACCTGCTGTCGTTGCTAAGTAGGGGTTCTGGGTTGTTGGAGGTGCTGTTGTTGCCAAGGAAGCACTTGTAAATGGGTTCTGGGTTGTTGGACCTGCTGTGGTTGCTACGTAGTGGTTCTGGGTCGTTGGAGGTACAGTTGTCGGTGAGGAAGGGTTTGTAACTGGGTTCTGGGTTGTTGGAGCTGCTGTTGTCGGTGAGGAGGCGTTTGTAACTGGGCTAATTGTTGTTGATTGGTTAAATGCAGAACTAGTTTGACACTAAGAAGAAAAGAATAACATAAGTGTACTTTTTTATCTTAACTTCTGTATTGAGAAAGAGGATTGGAATTTTGGTCACAAAAATCCAACGGATTTTCACTATATTTGCATGAATAGGGATGGTGAAATACATGAATAGCACTACAGTGAAGAGATGTTGCATCCTACTAAACCTACAAGTCATTCACTTATCACTTATATGGTTTCTGTTGTTTTTAGTAATTTAGCTAGTATTTACATCATTTCAGTCTTGTCAAGAATTGAAAAGTAGACTTACCTGTACAGTTGACAAAATTACAGAAAGGAAACAAATCTTGAACGTACAAACTGTCATACGTTTGGCTGTAGAAGAAATAGGGAGCAAAATATAGTTAAACATATCTTTATTTTATTTTACCATAGCACGTATCTCTTCGTTTTCGGTGCCCCCCGTAGTGCCTTTGCTTCCTTATACTAACATCAGAGACTGGCTCAATGTGTGAAAAGGTTAGAAAAGTCTTAATTTCTGACTAGGAAAAAGAACTAATTTTTAACTCTGGTTTCTATGACAACGATCTGTCCTTGAGAACTTCATAATTATAAGAACAAAAGGGATTAAGCTGTTGGCCTTGTACAACACCTCGTGTCAATAGGTCAGTAAATGAATCTTGATCGGAACTTGAAAGGCTTAGAATTGAACTTTGTACTTCAGCTGTTCTTCAGTCCAGTTTTGGACGCGGTATTGACGCAGGCGCAGTAGCAGACTTTCTGCCCAACTTATATGGATATGAAAAAGTCTCTAAATAAATCCTAAATAAACCCATAACCCCTTTTGTATTTTATGAAATCAAAAGAAACTGATAATGATAACAATAAAATAATGTTGAGCTATATATAGTAATTCAATTATTCAATCTTTTAACGCTTTTGAAATGAATGAATGTTGTGGTGAGAGATATATTTAGTTTGAAGGGTATCCTGTCAGGTAGGCTCATGCAGACTCAACGATTTCCAAACCATCCCCTGCCGTGATGACAAACTGAATCCATATCCATCAAATATGATAATAATTTATCTAAATGAGATCTAATCATTAAATTCATATCATTTAGGATGAAGAGCCTTCATCAAGGTGTTTAAAAATAGATTAATTTGTTAACTAAGTCGCAAAACAAAGAACAAGATTAGAATAACCCTAATTAAGGTTTAGTAATAATAAAAACATGCACCTTTGATCATAAATGAGGAGCTTTCTTTGCGAAACCTAAAGTTATTAATATTTCTGTAGTCTTTTACTTTTGTTGAGGATAGCGGTCTATGTCATCATCCCTCTATGCTTTAGCGAGAGTAGGGCATAATGGCATACACAATACAAGACCTTTAAAATGGTTTTGCCGACTACAAACAACACTGGATGTCTTATCACTAACCCCCGTACTATTGGGCGAGAATATACTCATTTCAGGTATTCTAGCTTGGAATGACCAACCTCCTATCACCTATCGCCTATTCCCCATCGCCGTTGGCTCACACAACCTTTTTTGAAATAGGGAGCTTTTAATTAAGAGCTTTAACAAGACAACAAGTTAACACGACTTTTTAATTTCTTGATGCCACGTCTTCCAAATAAGGAACCCACGCATGTGTGCTTTGTTCAAATAAAGAAAAGAACCAAAAGGTTTATTTTGAAGCAGTTTTATCCCTAAATGCCGGTTCAAACCTTGATTAAAAAACTCATTAATAATTCATAAGGCAAACACAATGAAAATCGCCACCGTGACGAGTGTCTTTATATCTGATAAAGATTCGGCCTAATTTACATCAACTTTAACCTCGATTTTCTCCAAGATAAATGAAGATATTTTTGATTTTCTTTTAGAGAACAACTCTAATATGTGTTGGAGTTTTTTAAGCCGTATAAAGAACTCGAGATCGTGTTTTATCGGTATAAAGATCCTCGCCTACGGCTCGGATCTTTATATCCGATAAAACACTCTCTCTCGTTCTTTATACTATACATAGAAAACCCTTAGAGTCATTTGCGTACCTGCACTTATGTTGGCGATTCCTTCGATGATTTTGAAGAACAAAATCATGTCTTTTGTCTAAGAACACTTATTGGAAGAAGACGTAGTCCGGTAGTGTCCTAGGTCTTACCTCTTCTTCAGATCTCTTCATTACCTAACAATTGAAGTTATAAACAACAGTCGGGGTAAGAGAACAAGTAACGGTCAACATGAGGCAGCGACTACGGCGTAATAACTAGTCTACATTTTTTCTAATAAAAAATTGATTTAATTAAAATTAAGTCTCACGAAATATGTTCCTTTGAGAAGATTATCAATGACTATGCCTGCCTTAGAGGGCAAGCTGTACCTGGAAGTTCTTTTGACAAACTCGGTTCGTGGAAGCGAAGCATTTTCTCAGGTAATGTGTGATATCTTGATTAACGATTTGAACATTAGAATGGACTTATATCGATGTTACGTTGTTGGTTCCAGTGTTTCCTATTTAGAGAATGGATGTAGATTCAGCTCGCTCGAAGCTCGTGCATCATACTTTGAGAATCATATTTTACGTGAAGTATGAGTCTGAAGGACACTATTACAGTTACCCAAATCAAAGGCAGCGCTGCAATAATCAAAATATTGGTGCAGAAATGAATCGCATACATTAATAAGTATATATCTCTAGGGACTAAATGTCTCAGTGATGTCTTTCATAGCCCTAATTTCGGAATCATGTTTATTTCCTCGATCTCTTGCTCTATAGTGATTAAATGACAGTAATCATCACAAAAAGCATAGTCCACAAAGTCTAGACCCCCTTCAAGAAGTATGAAACGTTGCTCTTGTATTAGAATTCTAAACGCACGGCCATTTGCATGAAGCGTCTTTATTCAAACTGACAGGCCTAGGTGAAACAAAAGTTGTATTACATAATAATCAATTAACGTAACACTAGGAGTATGTTGTTGGCATTCAATGCTTCTATTAAATGATACGTGTTCTGGAACAATTAGATTAGCCTCATTAGATTCAAGTCCCGGGGGACTCCATTGTGAAAGGATCGGGTAAAAATCAGTGATTTGGTATCTTTTAGGGTGTTAAAATTGAAGTTTTAGCATTTCCTGGTCTCTCTTTGGGTATCAAAAGAGCCCCTCGCTTATTATCTTGTTCTTAAATGGAAGAAATTTGCCCAACAAAAGCGTGTCGATTGTTCAATTTTATGTTCACCATCATAAAGGGTTATTAGCTTGTTATCGCTGGTATTTCTTAGGAGTTAAAAATCGTCCAGCCACGCCCTTCTTAAAAGACTTCCGGGATCTTTTAGGGGTATTTTTGAAAATTTCCGACGAGCATACCCGATCCATTTACAATGGAGTCCTCCCCCGGAATTCAAGTACCTCAATTAACTAAAAGATCAAAAGTTGGATAAAGACTTTGCAAATCCATTTGCAAAACGTCGATTTTCGATGAGGAAAACGTTATTTGCTGCCACGTAAGTACTCCATTGTCTGCATTGATGTTAATTACAAAGTCAACGAGTAATGGCACCACCAAAAGCATTTCAGTAGTTAATTTAGTACCGTTTCGGTCCAATGAGTAGTATAAGCTAAGTTATGTTAATTTTGAGACTCAAAACTGGCATTTTGTACAGCCTTCGGGTGTACAAATGGATTTAGCATTCAACACTGACAGCATGTTTGTACCGCAATAGCCGACTTCCGAGATACACTTCACTTGCCACATACAAAATTATCAAGACGAGGCTATGTGCATAAAGCTCAGTCATTCGTAACAACACAAAAACTTTAGCACGTAGCCTCGTTCTGAGTCCTTTGTATCTGGCAAGTGAAGCAACTGGACTATTTTTCTTCTCGACTCACGACGTCATTTCTGAGCCATTTCTGAGTTCTTTTGTGCAAAAGAATTATTTGTGAATATTTGTGAAGTGTGAAGAGCGCGCGCGCACACTGACATCAAACGCTTTATACATGAGCCCGGCCCTGGCTCGGGAGAACTGGGCAACTACTCCCCGCACTTCGAAGTAAAATATATTGCCTTTGCCTTCTATTTTGGACGACAATGCTGAAATGCTGTTATAACGCTGACGTGCACTGTGGGAGAAGCGCGTCCAGCTCAATGTGTGCCACCGCCGATTGACAAAATTCAGTAATAGCATTGATAAAGTTGTGCAATTTTTCTAAAAAGTAATAATTTTTGTTGAAGACGGAAGTTTTACTAACCGAAAAATATGGCGTCCCGGTCCCATGCCCCCGTTTTACTGAGGTGACCCCCCTTTTGTCATGGGTCAGCCAATGAGAGAGCAGCAATCGATCAGGCTTTCACCCACGCATCTATCTGCAAATGAAACAAAATCCCAGAAAGTATCTACTTTAGGCTGCAGGAAACACAAAATCGTCGAGGGGCCTGATTTCAGAACGTTTAATACTTTAGATGTCTTATGACCACTCAGCTAATAATCTTCTACTGACGTAATTGCTGTATAGAAAAATAATAAGAAATAATCACAAAGTTCAAAAGAAATCTAATTTTTGAATTCAAGTGTGGATTTTAATTGGAATGTTTTGTTTCATCAAATTTTGACCATATCCTGGTACAGAATTTATCGCTCTGTTGATTTACAGAGTTGTCTTCTTTTTGAGATTTTGTGGCGTGATATGTCAAGACGTCTGCTCACTTTAGTTTCCAAATTTATTTGTATAAAAAGGGGCGGACTAAAAACCGATAAAAAATTCATTATGTAATTATAATGTACAAATATATGTGTTAGCAAGGACACCTCAAGCAGAGTTGGTACCGTTCGAGCCTATATTAGCTATGATAACAAGCTTACACCAACTAACAACTAACTTACTCTGCGCTAATCACCTATATTTATACTAGTAATTCGTAACAAACATCACAATGTCAATCATATAATATTGTCAACAAGTATTGGCTTTCTGATTGGTTAAAAATAGGCGAATACATCTTAATGAGGCTAAGACTCAAGCAAGTATTTCGAGTCTAAATCAAAGATTACTCATAGAGAAAAACTAGATGAAAGAATACAAATTATACAGAGGTGTGACAAAAGTGAAGGGCTTCTAACTAGTCTAAAGATATTTCAGAGAAAGATCAAAAAAAAGAAAGAAATCTACGATGGAAGTCGATTAGGGCGTAGTCAGGTGTATATGCAAAAGTAGGTTGGACTATCCTCTAAGGTTAGACTTGTAACAATTGCGTGCACCAACACTAATGAACTAATCTTATTTCCAACAAAAGACAGAAAGTCTAGCTTAAGGTTCCTGGTCGGTTATCATTTGAAGGATAATCAGATTGGCAATTCCACATCCGTAAAAACCGAAGATTAATTACAAATCTTCCTAAGTGTCAGTTCAGTTTCTCATAGCGTTAAAAATATTCTTAAACTGTCAACTCTATATCTTTGGACATATCGATTTGTCCTCTCGTAACTTATGCTCTATAGCTATTTTTCCAA
This sequence comes from Telmatactis stephensoni, assembly GCA_029948255.1. Lineage (NCBI taxonomy): Eukaryota > Metazoa > Cnidaria > Anthozoa > Actiniaria > Isophelliidae > Telmatactis > Telmatactis stephensoni. The sequence continues at coordinate 162,272 of JALIZF010001538.1, forward strand.
AAGATGCTCAAAAAAGTTTTTCATTCGAGGATGTTACTGCTGGAATACGCGGCTGTCTTGAGTGTACAACATACGTCTAAAGTGAGTCTTCACTTTTATTCTCCTCGCGGCTATCTGTTTCGCCGTCGCTCACGATACTACAATCAGACTCAAGTCAAACTGCCAAGTTGTATGCGACAGTTGTGGGCAAAACTTGTGCAGTGTAGATCGTCATTTACGAAGCATTCTACTTAACAAATAGATTCCATTTCGCACGGAAAAATGGAATCTATCTGTTTTATATAATATTTATCGAAACATTCCAACCAATCAGAGCGTGCGTAAGATTCGATGACGCCATCTATGTGTGTGTACTCTAATCACACATGGTTGTTCGACCAATCAGAGCGCGCGTAATATGCCAATTATTATATAAAACCCGATCAACCCGCGGTCAATAGTCACAACTTCATGTCCAGATGGAATGTCAAGTTTTGTATTTCTTTAACAAATGTCCCAAAAAGACTAAAAAGTTTGTCATTCGAAGATGTTCTGGAATGCGTGGCTGTAGTGAAATCACTACATCCTTTAAAATTGCTTCAGTTTCTCCCCATATCTCGTCTTCGTCTTCGTACTCACATTCATACGTCTCAATTGAGTCACTTGGTTGCTGTGCAGTTAACATCAGGTCTCTCCATAGCAAGAAAATACTCTGCAAGTAATCAATGTCTTCTTTGTTGTCCTCTTTCGCTAATGCAATTGCTCGTTCATAAATTATGGATCCCTTTTTTTCGATATCCCAATTTTCTTTTGCTGGATAACAGACTTTATCTTTATCTATGCCTTTCCAGGAAACGTTCTTAGTGGTCATTTTGCAAAGACATGATTTGAGAGCCTTGCTTTTGGGTTTTGGTTGATGTTGAATGTTGAATTCCAAGTTTAATGTTTGATCTTGTTTTCCTTGTGGGTGCAGTTCATTTTCTTGACTTATTTTGTTTGTGTACTTCAAGGGTTTTGAATGATGTTCTTCCAACCGAATTTTACGCTTGATTTCTCCGAGTACTTCAACTCCAGGAGATTCCGCTGGTTCTTCTTGATCATAAGCAAATGTGTCTTTCTCTATATTATGTAGTTCATCTGGGGGGGATTTAACTCCGCCACTTTCAATTCGCCCACAATTACTAATAGCTGCTGTTCTTGGTTCTTCTTCTTCTGTTAAATTACAAACACTTAAATTCTTAACTCTTATTGGTGGTTTTGAATTATCTCTACTTTCTGAAATTTTGTTTCTCTTCCCAAGGAACATTTCCTTGAATCGGTTAATTATAAACTCTGACATTTCAAATTCTTTTGCGTTTCGATCAGTCGTCGAGTTAACGACCTCGTAGGAGTCGTTGATGACAGCAACGTAAAAGTTTACAAATATAAATATCATTAACATCTTGTATGAAAAATGAGCCAGTGGCCCTAGAACAAAACTTGTGTCCTTCAGAGATGTCATGCTGGTTTTTGTTCCAAGAGACAAAAGTACTTGTGTATAGATGGCTTGCTTGAATGTACGATACTCACTCATCGAGGCACCCAACGAAAGTTTGCTAACTACTGCAAATGCCATTATCACCACAAAAAGGATTATTGAGTAAGAGAAAAGTGTAGACCGGGCATTCTTCAAGGATAAGTTTAAAATGAATACATGAGGGTTAAAACGCAAGAGATTGAGGATTTTCACAGTTGCAAGAAAAACAGCTATCGATAACACGACGTCTTCTGCATACTTCCATGCCACTGCTGAATGAAAGTTCACCGAAACGTAAGGATTGACTTGAACGAGCTGAACAGCATCCAAAATCATCTTTTCCTTGACGACATAACAAACTACCACAAGACTTGCCATGATGATTTGGAGAACCTCAAACCAATTCCAAAACTCTTTAAAATAGATTTTTCTCATTTTGTAAGCTCTTCTTGCTTCACGAGCGAGCATAAAAACCACCAAGAAAATAAACAGTAGTTTACATGCAAGGAAAAAGCTGTAAGAAGCAGACTCCGATCCATACAATGCGAGGGTCTCGACTTTCCTAAAAGGATAGCCCAACATGAATGGAAGAACCTCATAGTAGAAGGTCATTGTACTCAGTAAATTAGTGCTGGGATTAAAGATGGAGAATTCCACAAGTAACACTCTTGTTCGTGAGTCGATCCATTGATTTTGACTTAAAGGTGTGGTAGCATAACTTAACGTGGTATTTTTATATCCTAAATCTGCTACGTAACCTCCTCCACTATAGAGGTAATGGTATCCCCATGATGGAAGAAGTGATAAATCCTTTGCTGAGCTATAACGCCATGGTCTAGGACATAACTTTGTTATATTGACCCAGTTTAGATGTGAATTTGGAAGCGGCTTCCATCCAGGTAAGTATAAAGTGGTAGTGTCTTCTTCATCGCTGGAATACTCGCCATAACATTTTGAAATCATGGGTGTCATTTTCTCTGGAACAATACAGGTATCTGCAAAATGAAATATTGTCCCTCTAAGTGTATATCTTCGATATATTACATCTATTTTACTTTGATTTGTTTATTAAGCTTTCAACAAGTTGTTGAGGAGGACCTGGACAGGTGGACACCACCTATAATTAAGCTCTCCACTATAAAACCAAAAGAAGATTAAAGTAAATACAAGCAAAATAAACAAACAAGGGAAAACTAAAGAAATTTTAGCCTACAGTTAAAATGCCACCCTAACACCACTTAATAGTAAAATTGCATTGATTTAATACTAAAACAGCTTTCAACTTTGTTGACATTTGTCCCAGTCCGATACTTACCTGATTGTATTCTCAGTTGTCTAATACGCGGCATTCCTAACAAAATAGAGAATTTATTTCCTATGTAAACCTCCTTAGGTTCTTTTGCATCGTTGTACCACTTCCCTGCGTAGGCGCTATCCACGAACTGTGAGCCAAGCCATTTCCAGTAGGCCTTCCCCGTACGTATCTAAAATAAAAAAAAAAGGTAAAGGTAAAGCTCTGTATTTAACGTCGGAAGTTCCTTTAGCTACAAGCAACGCTATAAGCTAGTCTCCCAGGAAGCCGACGGTGCTCTCATTCTACCCCCCTCTTTCCATCAGTGCTCCGTTTTAAGGGTATTTAAAGCTAATTAAAGCTACACGGAAAGGAAAGAAGTCGAAACAAGGGTGTGAGATCTGGGGATCGAACTAGGGACCTCTCGCACCGAAGGCCGCGCACTAACCAACTGTGCCATCCTTGCTCCTTAATAAAGATAAAGAATGATTCTTTATAACGTTTTCCCCCCTGACTGTTACAGTGCACCTATTACATTTAAACCTTCCCGGTGTGTATCTAAAACAATAAGATAAAGAACGTTCCTTTTTTTCCTGACTGTTACCCATTAAATTTAAAGTACCTGAAACAGAACTTATGATTATTTTCTTACGGCGTCTTTTACATCCAAGTGATCCCATCAGGGCCGTAAACCCAAATACTAGTAGCTGGTACACGGTCCAATAAATTAATACTTTCACTGCAAAAACGCGCGAGTTACTCAAAAACTTGAGTAAATCGGTGCATCCGACAGTAACCCACTTATCCGAGTACATATAAAAACTGCGTCCCTTTACTCAAATAACTGAGTATTACTGCTAACGCTTTTGCAGTGTTGTATAATGGCTTTTTGCAACTTGTAATCACTTCAGTCTTCTTTCTTTTGCAACATAAATCACTTGGAATTCGTTTTCCATTTTTACCTTGGTAAAGTTGTTGAAGTCATTTAGAATTGTATTTGTTTGTGCGTATCCTAGGTAACTGCGGTTGCCATAGCAAACGATGGTCAAGAGAATTAAAAACAGCCCGTATATTGTAGCCTCTCTGACAAATGAAAACATCTTTTCTTCCTTGAGTTGGTATTCTCTGGCTTGTTCCAGTTCTTCTTCTTCAATGATGTTCATCTTAATCTCAGCCGTCGTTGTCTTGGTGTTGTGAGCCGATGGATTCTTCTTTTTTAGTGCATGTTTCGGTGATTTCTGGATTTCGTTTCCCTTACTTGATTTTCCTTTTCGTAAAAAGCACGATAGAAATATCGCCACAATAAAAATCTTCACAGGTTGAATCAAAAATAAGTCTTGAGCGAAAGAAACAAGATTTGACGTTAGCCATTGGTTGGCGATTTCTTTTCCCCACTGGAGACTGTAGATGAATGTGAAAGATGCTGAAACGAGAACCGTGACGAAACAGATGACCCATGATACGTAAACACAACTATGTGGTAATCCACCATCTTCGTCATTTTCGGTGGAAATATTTTCAGTCATTATATTCTTAATGGAGTCAACCAATGAAAAATGAAACGTTTTTTTCTTGTGGTTTTCATTTTTGCTGTTATCATCTAGTTCAGAGAATGTTGCACAACTTTGTGGCCTGGGTTGCAGTCCGCTAGCAGTACTTGAGTTTGTTGTTGTAGAGAAATACATTTGTTTGGAACGATCTCCATTTTCATGTAACTTTGTGCTCCTCAAATCTGATAGAAATGTTTCGTTTGTAACGTGACTGACACAATCGGAATCCGACCTTGTTGAAATGATCTCATTTGTGGCTTTGTTTATTGGAGAAGATTCGTGAAGATCGTTTATTACACGACACAAATCTGCCTTTTCTATGTGTCCCAAAGTTTTTTCTGGTATCTTGCCATTAGAAACACTTCGTCCATTCTCCACTTGGTCGGGATGGTCAGACGCAGTTAATCGCTGACTCGAGTCCGATATTTTATTCTTTTTTGATCTGTTACAGCACCAACAAAAATAATCGTAAATTTTCTCTTGCAGTCCTTTATTTCTTTCAAGACTTGTTTTCCTTCGGCTGTTTTTAAACAAAAGCACTGTTCCCATGCAAACAGGAATAACAATTAAGCTGCTGTAAATACCAACCATAACCTGTCTCCAGCTAAACTTTAAAGGTCCAAATTGAATTCTGGGATCTGGAGTTTTATCAGTTTTATAAAACATGGCATTTACAACCATGGACGAGAATAGCACGACCAAACAGCATGTAGCTCTCTGTAGACGAGTAAAGTTGCAATAAGGTGGTTTAGTGACCACAGACAACCAAATATGGTCTTCAGTAAACTTTTTAGTGGTTCGGTAATTGAAAGAGAATATGAACGATCGCATTTCAGTTGGTGATGTTGGCAAAAGGATCTTGTTGATTTGTCCATCTCCCTTCTCCAGTGCCAACCAGTCTTGATAGAGAAAAAACCAAGATGATCGAGTTTGCATGTCTTTTATGGCGATGTGTCTGAGATACCAAGATGGGCTGTGTCCGCTGTTGTCATGCCACACATTCAAGAACTCCACCGAACCTAGAGAAACTGGTAAAGAAAGAATGAATTTATCGGCGTTTCCTGTTGCAAACATTAACCGTGATGGTTCCATTTTGGGAGATAATACAATTTGAGCACTGGTTGCATCAGCTCCATGAATCACAATGGCAATATTGGAAGTTGTTCCGCTGTTTCTCCAGACACCAGTTTGAATAATCATTTCATACTGAAAACCACCTTCTATGGATGAGACTGTTACTGGTGGACCAAACTGAAATGAAATGCCAAATACTGGTCTTATTATTGCGGTGTGCATGGACATGAATAAAACAGCATTCAAATCGGCAATCATTACCGGCATGAAAATATGACATAGTATTATTCTACTTCTGATCCTGTGTGTCTAATATTGTTCGATTAAAATAATGCCTCATGTTCCTTTCTAGGATATGAAGTAAAAGATATGAGGAGAAGGGGAGGAGAAGGGAGGGTGGGACGAATGAGTACTTGTAAAATGATTACAATTTTACCTTCGTTTCATCACGTCTGTCAGCTCTTCTTGCTATTATTGCAACCAGTAAGTATATAAACATAAAGATAAGTAGAGTAGTCAAGACTGCAATGTTGCCGGTCTCATCGAGCTTTGTCAGCTCTAGCAAAACTTTGTCGAAGTCGATAGGGTTTGGCTCAATCAACAGGCTACCACCAAAGGATGTCAAATGGTTACAAAGGCACTGTAGGTTTGTAGTTGTAGAATTTGGCCCTGCCTAATAAACATCAAGCAACATGTACTAAATATAAAAATAAATGATAATAGCTTCATTTATCTATCTGAATATACAAAAAAATACAATGGATTTTTGGAAATTCAAACAGGAATTATAGTCCTATTCCAGTAATTACTCGTGCCAAGGCCTACGGCCGGGGATGAGTCTAAAAATGCAAGCCATTTCTCCATATTATTTTTCTCCGCGATTTCGATCGTAATCTCATGGGCAACACCGCTTACGGTAATAGCCGAAGGCCCATTACTTGCAGCAGTCGGCATCTCTGTGCTCATGAGTTTGCGCATGTCTTCTATGGCGGGAACTTTAGGAATGCAAGATGGCCGACTACAAAGAAAATAGCCTTCAGAGACAGGCTCTTCCAGCACTAAAACAATGTAAAATGGAGCTTTTCACTTGAGATATACCTAGAAACTTATAAGAGCTTCAAATTGGGCTGTTATTCTGAGTATGTTTTCCAATACTTTGACCAAATATCAAACTCTAAATGGAGTACTTGAAGCGAAGCTCCCGCGATAAAGACTGGGTCCTTTGAGCTGGAAATTTGTTGCTAAGTGAACACATATAGAGGCAAGTCAATTAGATTTCTCATTCAATTCAAGAGATCTTGAGAGGTTTTTGTACTGAATTTAATTATCGAAATTCTGGACCAGACCATGGCATGGAACTTGTATTTTGACCTGACGCGTTTGGTCACGTAATACTGTTGTTCATATATAAAACATCTGAAACATGAACGAAACAAAACACGATTTGTTATTGTGTCAAAAACGCCGTTGTAGAAGTCTCTGGGCTCCCTTTCACATGGGCACGAGTGAACGCACGAATGCGTCTAGTTTAATGATACTACGACTACTGAAGATGAATACGATCATCATGATATGACCACGTCTTTGTTCTTTTGTAGAATTATCTATATACGTTGCAACAGAGCTGATACTGGTGAGCATTTTGATTGTCATAAACAATCCAACAAGAATTTAACATACTTTCGAAGACACCATCAAAATCTTACATTCAGGAACTCTTTACTTGGCAAATAACTATAATTTCTTAGGACATTCCCGAGTTGCCTGGCAGCCATCGTTCGAGTTGATAAATTGTATACTGTTTGTAGACATTGTCATACCTTGCACCCACTACTAGTCCACTGTGTTCCACTCCAGTACATACAGCTGTATGTCCGTGAGCTTATTGAATAGTTCATATCAGTATTGGGGTCGTAAACAGGGATGATGGTGATATTCTCTGGTTTTGGCGGATCTTTGGGCTCAACACAGGAACGTTTTTGACGACCATGTCCAAAACAAGACCGTTTTCGTCGTGAATGAGACTTGGACGTTTCCATAAGCAATCCAATGTAATAGACATCTAGAACCCAAATAAGGGATAATTAGTAATACTTTGCCGAAGCATTCTACAGTGCCTGGCCAGAGAATATTGATGCGTTCTTTTACCTTTTTGTTTCAGCACAAATAAAAACAACGATCAAGTACTTTAATTACCTTTTTCTTGGAGAAGTTTGGCTGAGATAAACAGTTCATCTTTGGCTTTCTGACATGCTTTCAGTAAGTCATTCGATGGTTCACAGGATGGAAGGTCTCTTATGGGCGAGCTAAAATCACTGTTACTTGCTGTTGGCTTTTTTCGTCGACGAACCAAAATGCTTAAAGCTGCTCGGTCTTGTGCTGTTACCTGTGTATGTAACTTAAAACTTGGATTATTGTCAAAGAAATACGGCTCTGTCCAGAAAAGTACAAGGAAAGCGCCGTTTTAATTCAAACTTTGTATTTCAGTTTTGGAAGCCAATGACAATCTCGACCCAATTTTCGTGACGTTTCTCAGCAAAAACTGTGCACGGTCAAGCTTAGTTTCGTCTACGAGTCGACCGTACACCCATAGACGAAAAAATGGAGACACTTCTCGAAAATTCGGTTGAGATTGTCATAAAGTCTTCCAAGAAAAGGGTTCGAGTCCCAAAATGGAAGGTGGTTGACCACGAATTTGACCAATATTTTTCCGAGACTAACGTTTTGGGCGACCATTCGATAGCCCTTCATCACTACATGACAGCGTCCCTGCGTTTAAAATATTTCACGTACATTTAACTCCAATGCTGTTCCTGGGTGCCTAACATAGTATCTGTAACTACGGATGCTTCCAGGTTTTATGAAAGACTTTTCACTGAACTCTGTATTCGTTGATGGTTCTGATTGTGAAATGCTGATTTCGATGTCTTTACTGAGATCTTGGACAAGAATGCCATTTCCTCGATTGTCCCTTAGCACCAAACTTGTTACATCAGACGTGATGAAATTCGAGGTTTTATCCCACGTGAATGGGTTAAACGTTGTAAAAGTCACCTAATTAAAAAAAAAACAGCTTAGTAAGATTGTATTTTGGAAACAAAGTTCGCTCAGTTATTTGGTGCGTGCTATTCAAAGTGGAGCTAGATTATCTCCATCCGATTTCAATTTCCAATCCTGAAGTGTATTCCTCTACTTCACATTACATTTATCTGAATATACCTTTAAAAATATCATTGGAACTAAGCTCTGAAAGAGATTTTGCTCAAAGAACACATTCCTTATTAATTACCTGGCTATCGACAAACTTGAACTGCTGCACTCCAACTCCCAACACATCTTGAGATGGTAACACAAAGCTGTTCCCACCCTCTGACAGCTTTGTTCCCTCTAAGTCACTTGGTCTTTGTCTACTGAGAACCAATGATAGCGAGGCTGTTTGGACGACACTTGGCTCTTCTCCAACTACTTTTCTCTTTAGAAGACTTTCACCAACCGTATTGACAAGTCTGACAGAGGTCTTGGCTACCTGGATACTCTAAATGTATAAATCATTACGACGGTTTGTTTATATTTTCCTTTCAGTAAGTTGACCTCTGATACTTTCTCACACCTCGTCCTGGCTCGTAACATGGTATATGGGATCAGGGGTCAAGCTCCAAATTATGGCCAGGATCAGGGATCAAAGGCCAGGGCTCAGGAATCAAATGGGTGGGATCGAGGATCAGGGACATTGGGTCAGGATCAGGGATCAGCTCAGTTTTTTGCACCAAGGATCAGGGGTAAAAGAATTTCTAAAAATATATAATGTGGGCTCAGGAATCAAAATTTCCGTAAAAACCCGGGATCAGTGAGACGAAAATATACCATGTTACGAGCCTGCCTCGTCGGTTTTTCCTTCTGTTTTAATGAACATACCGGGCTAATATAAGCTAAAAGTACAGCTCCTCCGTACCGACTACGGGAAAAAAGCTTTAGTTACACTGGAACAATACTTTGCAACTGAGTCTATCCTACCTTTTCATTCCCTTCATTTTCATTTTGGCTTTTATCAGTAACTTTGGCTTTGTTTGATGATGATCGCATCACGTTGCCCAAACACAGAGCTAGATTTTCACCACTAGCTTCTACTAAGGAATCCTCTGCAGCACTGCTGTCTTGTGATTTCTCGGCTAAAAGAACTGTCATTTTATCCAAAGATTTTATTATGTTGCCCTGTCAAGGATATAAATCTTCTCATTAGCTGATTACTAGAACTGAATATCAGTCACATCAGTCCACAAATCAAACCCGTTGAAAATATGCAAATGTTCCTGAAAAAGAATCTGTCAATTGTGAGATTCTATACATTTTTGACTCGCGTATTAGCTACGAGGTATTGTTTTTTAACAGGTACACTCACAATACTCAGTAAGAATTACAGACCTCCGCCGATTGGGACACTTCCCCGGGATTTGTCGTCGCTCGTCCAATTACTGATGTAACTTGAGTAAGAGTTTGAAGATTGCTGGTGTGGACATTGGAAATAGTTTGTTCCACAATATTATCAATGATCTGGCGACAAAAAGAAAGAAATCAAATGTTGTTCTCAATGTTGTAACCCCATGCAAAAAAAATAACATCAAAGACAAGAAAAAATGTGTACTGAATTTAACTGCCAACTTATATTGGCTCGATGTTAGGCGGCTCCGTTACAGACTATATGTCCATCATTTAATTTCAAACTGTGTGGTACGCAAACTGATGTAAATTTACCCTAGGTGCCAGAGATTTGTCTCGCGCTACTTTTCGTTAAGGCGATATCTGGTTAGATAATCATTAGCGAAACGTAAGACGTACCTTTGTTTTCTCTGTAGAATTCATAACACTATCAGGTAAACTAGACACTCTGTCCAAAACAGCGTTTTCCAGTTGTATGGCGTGTTTGACGTCCCCAGTCTTTAGTAGACTCTTCACTTGCTTTGACGTATCTTCTAATATATTTTTGACTTGGCCGACAGTCAAAGAATTGTCTACTGAGATCTAACATAACAGAAAATCAATAAAAAAAGGTAAAAGTAAAGAGTTCTTATTTTACGTCGGTAGCTCGTAATAGTCACAGATTGATTACTTGAGGTCGACGGTGCGCTCATTTTACTCTCTCTTTCCAACAGTACTCCGTTTTACGACTATTTAAAACTAATTAAAGCTCCACGGAAAGGAAAGAAGTCGAAAAAGAGAGGTGTGGTCACTGGGAATTGATCCCGGGACTTCTCTCACCGAACAGGGGCGGATCCAGGGGGATGTCCATAGGTGTACCAGACACCCCCTAGCGCCGTACTTACTATTTTTTTGTATAGGCTTCTTGAGAGATGACGTCGTCAGATTGCAATTTTAAGAGACCACCATCTTGAATGTGACGTCGTCTCTCAAGAGACCTATTTGGGACACCCTCTTTGCAAAATCCTGGATCCGCCCCTGCCGAAGGCCACTAACTAAGCATCTGTGCCATCCTTGCTCCTTCAATGCGAGACAGCCACACACAAGCAATATGTGCAGACTTTTCGATATTTATGAGATGGATGGAGGCGCTAACATCGCCATGAACACCTAACTAAAGAAACAAAGTCAATCATACATACTTTAATAGTTTGTGTAACTTGTGTAAAACTCGATAGCCCGTCTATGATGCGAAAGTAGATCTTCACAACATAGTCTTCTTTTTCCTTTCCAGTGGGAAGCTTGCTTACTGCTTTATTTGACGCTCCATATGAGATGAAACTAGTCAGGCCTACTTCAGGCGCGTAGTAAAACTGATACTTCAAAGGAAGTTCCGAATCTTTCCAATTCTACAAGAATAAAATAAGAAATAAGCATTCAGTCGAGTAATGCAAGACGGCACATCATCAAATACTCTCCAGTCGCATTTTTGTTTTTTTATGTTTGTTTTCAAAAAAAGAATAAAGAAGAAGAAAACAGAAATGGATACAAGTATGAGTTTAATTAGTAACCTTGCACACGAAGGTGAAGTCCGTCTTCAACCCAATTCCAGTGGTGGGCGTCACTTCACAAGTTCCACTGTGTGGTGGGGAGTTGATCTTGAAATCGTAAGATGATATTCCTGGAGTGATTCCTGGAGCGCTAGCGACTACATTTAGCCGATATTTTTCACCGAGAGCAGGGCCAGAAAGAAATGAATTAGCCTTAAGTACAGCACCAGGAGTGTCAAGGGAAGTTGAAAACTTTTCAGCTAAGTTTGGGACCGGTTTCCACGAGCTTGTAGATGGGTCCCATTTTGTCATTGACCATTGGTATTGAAGACTAGGAAGCTTGCATGTCAACTCTGGTGAAATGCACTTGGAAGTGACTTTTAAACGAGAAGATGGACTCACTTTGACACCACAGTTGATAAGGCAGCTGTAGATGGTGATGCAAACGATATAGTTAGAATGGGATAATGTAACCTGACATTGAGAAACCATCAATTTGTGACTGGTGTAATTCCTTCTTTTTCCATGTCATGCATTAAGTCATTATTTGGCTTTTCTTTTGTGTTTAAGTATTGGTAAGAAACAGCAAAGTGCAGTCCCAGGAAGCTGGAACTGGGTTTGCTCTTCCTCTAATTCCCAAAAGTGACCTGTATCGCATCAAATCTGTTTCCCAGTATTATCAATATGCATTTCTATACAGGTATTGCCCATAGACAGCAAACATAATGGTCAATACTTGCATTGCCTTGTACTTACCTAATTGACATCTGTGGTGGATCACCAGTGACTACATCCAGTAATTGTTCATAAAAACTAGTTCTGCTTGCTTTACTTATAACAAGCTTGATAATGTATGACTTATCGACCTGCATGTATCCTGTATTTATAGTAGCTGTACGAGTTGTTTCGCTTAATTTTCCAATCCCAGTATCAAAACATCCTCCTTTACCCTTAACTCCACCTGGTTGAATCACTGGTATATTAGACACAGGGACGGAAGGAAAGGTTTCCTCTTTTTTCTTACACAACCACATGAATGTCATTCCCGTGTAGTCTCCAGCCTTGAGATCGGGATCTTGTGAAGGAGAGGCATCTAAGTCAATTATTTTATTAAATCCACGTTTGACGTGTGATCCTCCCAAGATCTGAGCAATAAGTGATGACTCAACAATTTTGAGATATTTGTAATCAGCGTTAGATATTCCGGTTTTAGTCATAATGACGTGGAATTCCACAATGTATAGACCATATTCGAGCGTCTGCTTGGTCATCGTCCATTCTGCTGTGCCATTAGCAACAATTTTCTTTCCAGACGACAAAACATAATTGCCTGACACAAGCTCCATTTTCCACACATGCCACTCAAAAAGAGTATCAGAATCATTGCAGTTAAGTTTTAAGGAAGTCTGTATAATGTAGGATTCTGAACGTTTGACTGAAGTTGGAGAAGACACAGAGGATCCAAGATTCGTAATCTTAACATCAGGTGCTTTGCATTCTTCCCCTGTTTGGATTTAAAGCAAAGAAAATCAAAATTTTAAATCATAACTAATGACACTCAGTTCTTAAAAAAAAAACACTCGACGGCTGATGAGGACCTTGGTCATCAAACCGACGTTCAACCCTAGTAACTATAGCATGCAGTATGTTACTCCTTCCCCATAAATGAATATCAAGCCCATCTCGCCGGCGACATTGTCACTTTTGGACTGAAGAGGTTAGACTAAATTAAATTTTTGTCCATTACTAAAGAAAGAGAGGGCGTCGGAATCACGTAAAGTTTGGAATCTGGATTATTGGTCAAGAGTTTTACGAATTTCAAGGTTAAGCTTTGGAGTCATCCCTCTCTTCTGGGGTCAGGGATCGAATACGGAACAAAAAGATTTGGGACAGTAAGCAGTTCCCATGCATAATCAAAGTATTCTACATAAACGCATACCTTTTAATCGGAAAATAAATGCAGTTTTGTCCACTTTCAGGGCTCCAAGAAATCCTGAATTTATCTTATCATTGAGTGTATTGTTGACCTTGGAGACTGAATCTGCTTCTTTCTTGATTACTTCAAACTGTACCGATACGTAGATACTTCCTGGGCTGCACAAACAGAATGAATGTTTAGTGGTAATCTCATATGTTTCAGGAGGGCTTGCGTAGCGCTATAGAGCTTCAAAAACTATCCAGAGGATCCAGACGATATCTTAAAAAAGTATTGAGAAGAAAAGGCCCCAAAATCGTCTCAGCACAGGGTGCGCACCCCCTGCACCCCTTCCCTGGAACCATGCTTGAAATTTCCTAAGTTATAACAAAATGACGAGAAGCCATACCTGAACCATATAACACCAATGTTTCTAATCTCCGATGGAAAAATAGAAGATAGCTGCAAAATCATATGAAAATATGAAATGAGATTTTCAATTCTCCGATGGTCTCCTCTTTTCTACCTCCTCCTCCACCTCCTCCTTTTCCCCTTTTCTACTTCGACGGATTTTCCTTCTGTTATTCTCAAACATCTTATTATTATAGAGTAAAAAGTTCACATCTTTTGAAACTGCATATGGTAAAAGAATTGGTCATATTGTTCGTTTGAGAATCACAAATATATCGCTAGTGCTAGCGTGGTATCTAGCTAATCTTGTATAAGGGACAATTATTATTAAAACGCTCTCACCTGTTTGGTGACATTCAACTGCAGCTGGATAAACTGAGATGAAGCTTTGTCGAATAGATCCAGGACAAATGGTTTGTTAATGAGTTTGAAAATTGTCTCGACAGCAACAACTGTGAAGAGATAAATAACGTTGTGACAAAATGCACTCAAACTAGAGGCAACCATTTCTGGAGCGTTACAGTTGAAGCGCTTTGGAATTTCATGACAATTCTTCACTGTATCACGGAACGAGGGGTTTTCAGTGGTTTTATCTCCACTACTATTCTTATCCACTGGAACAGCTATATATTCAATCTATTTAATTGATTTCTGTATAATGACCAGTTTACTCCATAATTCAGTCTGATCATGAACTGCTGCCGTTTTCCAATGAAGAAACTTCATCATCATTATCAACATCATCACCAACACCAACACCAACATCATTTTAACCGCGCAACCAAAATATTCAGCTTATTCCCCTCGACTGTTTTTGAGCTCATGGAACGTTCCTAATAACTGTATTCATACTTACGACCATATGGAATTGTAGTCGTTATTGGAGTTGTTGTTGATACTATGGAAATGCTTGTGACTGGACTAAGGGTTGTTGAATCTGTTGTAGCTGAGGAGGCGTTTGCAACTGGGTTCTGGGCTGTTGGAGCTGCTGTTGTTGCTAAGGAAGCGTTTGTAACTGGGGTCAGGGTTGTTGAAGATGTTGTTGATACCACGGAGGCGTTTGTAACTGGGGTCAGGGTTGTTGAAGATGTTGTTGATACCACGGAGGCGTTTGTAACTGGGGTCAGGGTTGTTGAAGATGTTGTTGATACCACGGAGGCGTTTGTAACTGGGGTCAGGGTTGTTGAAGATGTTGTTGATACCACGGAGGCGTTTGTTACTGGGCTAATGGTTGTTGATTGGTTAGATGCAGAACTAGTTTGCCACTAAAAGAAAAGAATAACAATGTACTTTTTCATCTTAACTTCTCTACTGAGAAAGAGGGACGGGAATTTCGGTCACTGAAATCCAACGGATTTTCACTATATTTGCATGAATAGGGATGGTCGAAATATCATCTAACGATTAGCATGAGCACATGAATATAGCACTACAGTGAAGAGGTGTTCCATACTACTAAATCTATAAGTTATTCACTGATCTCTTAGTTATTGTATATAGCCGATAGGCATGATAGCATAAACGCTAACAGTATATATATTATTTTAGTACGACTTAAATTCAATCTGTCCTTTCTTTCATAATTTATATATTTATTATTTAAATCATCCATTCACTTATTGATTGATTGATTGATTGATTGATGGGTTGATGGGTTGATTGATTGATTTACAAGGTTCTTCCTTCCAATGAAGGCAGGGACACCACAACAGCTTTGGCAGCCAATTACGGTGGGTCCTGTAGTGCTACAGGACAAACCACAGTGCTACAGGACAAACCAAACATTAGTGTTTTGAAGAACTGTGAAGTATACTTACCTGCACACTTGCTAAAAATACAGAAAGAAAACAAATCTTGAACGTACAAACTGTCATACTTTTGACTGTAGAAACAAAAGGAGCCAAAAAAAATTAGATATATATTCACCTCATTTATCTTATTCTATTTCAATAGCTTCGCCTAATTGGAAAATTCCAAAAAAAAAAAAAAAAAGAAGAAGAAAAAAAGAAGAAGAAAAAAAAGAAAGGAACCATCATTAGTAAAGGTCGTAAAGAAACAAAAAATATAATTCCAATAATAAATAAATGATCTCTGTTACTACAACAGCATGAAGCCAATAAGCCCCAAGTGTGATGACGTTTTGACTTCTTCTCCATACCACAATTCTTTTCGAGTAACTTTTGTTCGGTAATTAGAACTATTGTGTTTGTATTTACGAAGGAATGCAAAATTTGAATATGAAGGGTTGCTGAAAAGGATTCTGATATAGTACATAATAATTAATCAACAAAATAAAATATATGTTTTGATAATTCACAGGAAAAAATGCTATATATAGATACAAACATATTAAAATAGCAAGAGATTGTTACAGTCAGACTTCATGCTGTGATGCAGTTCAGACAGATGGTTTTCTAAAATGGTCCTTTACATCATATATTTTGTTAAGGACGATAAGGTAGGTACACTGGTAGCAACTATAAGAAGTGCAATCTTGAAGGTTGATAACTTGTCTGTTAAGAGATTACCAGATTGCTCCAAATTCTTGTTCTGATGATGAACGACCTCTAGAAGGTGGGTGGCATATATAGTCAATTGAAAAAATGTCGGATCTAAAAACATAGAACATAGAAGCTGAGATCGAAATGGTGCATGGGATAGGTGAATAATTATATTCTGATTTATTCATTTACGCTGCAACCGATAAAGATTCGAAGTCAAACGGACCGCTAACGCAGGTCCTGCATACGCTTTCAGCATTTTGCATATAGAAGGCACAGCGTAAATAATAAATCAGAATGTGATTATTCACATCCCATGCACCATTTCGGTCTCAGCTTCTATGTTCTATGTATTTAGACCCGGTAACGTTTTTTCAATTGACTATATACCCCTACGCACCACGTATTTGCTTGTATTTTGTACGTTAGATCTTGTTATAACTTTCTTGGTGTTTCTTTGTTTCAAGAGAGTTACCTGCCTCCTTTCTCTAGCCTGCGTCACATCCGGACCGCTCAGTTGTCCTCCCGCAGGCTACCTTTCTCCCACTGGTATTTGATAACGAGGTTAAAACTTTCAGCTACTTGGGGTAACTATTTCATAGCGCTAATTCCGGAATTTTTAGAGATATACAACAATACAATACTATATTTATTAACCACATAATACTAAGGATCTTGAAAAACTCGTTTAAACGTGTATGTGAAAATATAATAGACAAAGGAAAAAATGCATGTGTATACGATATAATAATAATATGTTTATTTAGGGGCGGTGACATGGCACTTGCATCATCCTAGCACTAGGATCATCCTAGCAGGCGAATCATTCTACCTGCTATACATTTGCTGCATTCTGTTTACATGGAAATTTGTGTCTTCGCTTCGGGTACTAGGATCATCCTACTGAACAGAATGCAGTAAATGTATAGCAGGTAGGATGATTCGCCTGCTAGGATGATCCTAGTGCTAGCTAGGATGATCCTAGTGTCATGTTAACACCCCTTTACTCTCTTGCAGTAATAGTCATTAAATAACAATGATAGAATCAAAATTGCGTTCAAAGACATAGAGTGGTTTTCATAAACCTGTGAAACAAAAGTTAATTATTAGCTAGTAATAGCCAGATTCAAACAATAGAAAACAAAGGAATTAGAGACTAATAGTACTAAATACACTAAAATGTATTTCACGGGTTTATGAAAATCACTCTAGTGCACAAGTCCAATCCCCTTCAAGCACAGTAAGCGTCTTTATTGGACTTGACGGTGGAACAAAAGGTCTACTTATAACTAGGCGTATATTGTTGACATTCCATGCTTCTAATAATAAGTAAACGGAACAATAGCTCCATTTTTACATTAGATTCAAGTCACCTCAATTAATCAAAAGCTCATAAGCAGAAGAAAGACTTTGCAAAACCATTTGCAAAACGTCGCCGGATTTTTGACGAGGAAAACGTGATTTGCATGCTGCCACTAAAGTACTCCATTGTCTGCATTGATGTTAACTACAAAGTCAACGAGTAAAAGCACCTCCAAAAGCATTTCAAAAGTGTCTTAAGTACCGTTTCGGGTCAATGAGTAGTATATACCAAGATATGTAAATATTTGCTCCTCGAAAATGATATTTTGTATAGCCTTAGCTTCGGGTGTACAAATGACGAATTTAGCATTCAATACTTACAGCATGTAACAGTTTCTCTTCTCCGTTCATGACGTCATTTCTGAGCCATTTCCGAGTTCTTTCGCACAAACAGAATTATTTGTGAATTTAAAGTTTTTATTGAAACGTATAAAGTCGCATCCACAAGTTTTCATTGACGAGTTTTCATTGACAAGGACGACCTTACTCGACGTTTAAACTAGAAAAAATTGCCATTTTTTCTGTCAAATTTCCTTGCTGAAATACTAGCTAGCGTCCAGTTTTTTTATTGTTGAGGAAAACTTGTCAAAGTAATAGACGGACAAGAAGGAAAACTTGACAAGGAATCTTGACTCTGTCTGCGGTTATTGCACGTCCAAGGATAAACCCACAATTGTCGTTATCGATAGTGTTTGTGCGACATATAAGCAGCTGAGGACGCTGAGTCTAGCACACGGACAAAACAATTTCGAGCTTTTTTTCTTTTGACACGAGCCATTTAAGCTAGAACCAATTACAACATGAACCAAAACCTAAGAGCAAGCAAAAGTTCGCCGCTAGTCGACTCAGTGGTCTCCATATATTTTAATTTAACTAAGACAACGTAAGAAAATTGGGATTGAATTTCTTGGTCATTGTATTCCGCCTTGCAAAGTATATTTCGGACACAAAGAAAATTTCCAAGAAACAATTGTTGGTTGTCTAGCTACACACACATGCACGCTTTTCTTAACAAGGAAAAAGAAATACTTTGTCAAGGAAAATTTGTTGACCTACAGCGAGCAAGGAAACTCGAAAGGAACTGCTTGTCAAGTCATGAACTTGCTGGTGCAAATGCGGCTTAAGCGTCTAAGACAGAAAAGCTTGTAAAAACTAACCGTTTGGTAATGTTCAAGTTCATTTGGTGGCAGTGAGTATAATAAATATAGTTTGTCTATGTTCTCCTTTAATCTGTAAACGGATAAACTATTAATCTGTTCTTAATTCTTATTATTCGAAATCATAAAAGTTCTACAATCAGATATATATTATTAATTTTGAATCGGTTTTGTTGTCGCTTACCTAGTTTTTAGATTAATAGGGATCTTTCAAACCATCTTGGATATTAAAGAGAGCTCCAACTGATAACCGAAAGGCTGTTTGATAACTGCAAAGAAAGAGAACTGTTCTGTTTTTGTGAATGACGTTCAAAATGTCAAAGACGTCCTACTGATTCACGTTGAGGGCGTAGACTGAAGTAATTATCCATGCATCTAGTCGGAATATAAATAAAGGAAATAATTAAAAATACATCTGCTCGTATAGGATATCATGATCGCAGAAGTAAGGCACTTTAAGAGGAGATTATAATGGCTAAAAAGTGCCAAAAATTAGCCCTTCGGTCAACTTTTTTAATTCAATTAAATTTTCGTTTTGGATTAACACTCAAATTCTATTTTTATCAGCTAGGAGTTGATCTACTCAAGACAGTAAGATACAATGCCTGTTTAAAGCAGTCTTTTGAATTGCACAAAGTTGTTATCCTGTATTTTTACTCAAATTTAGCAACTTTCAAGCTGAATGTAAAGAATTATATGGCAATGGAGCGAAAGAAGTCCGAAAACTCATTTTTGATTCAAATTTTCACTTTGGATTAACACTTTTATTAATCAAAACCACTTACAAATAACCTAAACTTTCTGAAAGTAATAACTTAAGCTTTGTACAGCAGTTATTCTTTAGCTGAGTAGAATTGTGTTGCCCCATGTTTCAACGTGAAAAAAATCTCCTCTTAATAGAAGACCAAAATGGTCGACGCTCATTAGCATAACGTTTTTTCAACCTTAGTCGTAATGATCCCTGAAATACTAAAAAGGAAGTTTCACTTAGTAGCTATGCAAAAAGTTCCAATGAAAATCCGCAGAGATGATTTTTGCAAATAGTGCGGAAATTTTACCGAAAATGAATGGTGTCTGTAACTGATTAGCAAATTTGAAAAATTCATATCTGTACGGATTTTCATTAGAATTTCCAAATTTTTGCACGGTTTCTAAGTGAGACATACTCTTTAGTATTTCAGGGATCATTACTTCTTATTAGGTTAATAAAAAAATTCGGCCGCCATTTTGGAGAAAGGTTTATTTCTAGATTATCGCGATTAAAAGACGTGAAAGTTAGAGCCGGATCGCGAACATTGAATGACGTGCATCATATAATGTCATAGGGGCCCCGGCTCAACGATTAGAGAGAAGAATAAATGTACTAAAGCTATTTGGGTTTCCTGTTTCGACGCTCAGTGAAACCCAATCGCATACATAACGATCGAGTGTACTTACGTAACTTGATACACGTACTAGAGATTATACTAATTTAACGAACTAGCGTAAGTAAACGCAATCGACTTACGTACTTAGTTCCTTATTAATCTAAAGTGTGAGTGCGTTGATGCTATCAAGTTACGTAAGTACACTCGATCGTTATGTATGCGATCGGGTTTCATTGAGCGTCGAAGCAGGAAACCCAAATAGCTTTAGTTCTTCTCTCTAATCGTTAAGCCGGGCCCCCTGTGATATTGTATCATAATTAAAAACACGGGATTTATACTTTTGAAATGGTGAGCATGCCTTTAACATTGCAGTTTGTACATGTGCTTAAAAAATTTGGTGTTCCTAGTTCACAATTCTAATAAAATCACAATAAATTTCCTTGACAAATGGTCGATTTTACGCGATTTTACGCGATTTTAGGGCCCGGAATAGGCCTGAAGTCGGAGAACTTTTGATGGTTGCATTGGATGTTGCAGATATTACAATAATTTTTAATTTTGGGACTCTCCTGCTTCTTTTTGATAAAAAACTTCAACCAATTTCCTGTTAGCCTGCGTTGCTGGCGGTCTGCGGTTTTTGGGCGGAGGAAGAAATGAAACGCTGGCTAATTTCCTGTATGACTGATCAACTGAATACGTACATATACAATGATATCAATGGAAGGCCGCAATGGATCATGGGTTCATCGTCAAAATACAAGATCCCAGTAATCCTTCGAAGAGCTCTCTTGAGATTGCAAGTGAAATAACAAATCAGCGATTCTTCTCTTTGTGTTGACTTCGAAAGCTTTCTAAGGGATCGTTTGCTACTTTTTGCGACAGCTGGTAAAATAATAAATCAAATACGTTTGTCTCTATCATGCTTACGGCAAATGTACCAATATTGACTCCGAACTGACCTAATGATGTTTATACCCCATATATACCGATCAATCAAATACAAGATACCATATTGTAAGATATGATGCTATTTGAATAACATTCCCCTGTACATGTATTCCTTGTTTTTTATGAACTCACTCTGAGATGAAATCTCTCTAAGGGGCTGTCACAGGGAACCACAGCTATTGGTACTGATGCAGCTGATTGATTTTTTTTTAGTTAATTGGATTACATTATGAGTGGCCGTTTGGTTTCTCCTAATGTAATTCTATAAACTCAAAAAAAAATCATTTAGCTGAATCTTCCGTTGCTACCAGTAGCTGTGGGCTCCTTGTGGGGCTGTTTACATGGAGAAAAGTTGTCCCTAGCAGATGGGTCACCCTACCAACCGAGCTCACTTTACCGAGCGTTTACATGGGAAAATCAGTGGTCGCTATACGTTGATGAACTCTCGGTTTGAATTCCAAAGCGCATGATGACCAAAAATTAACTCATGTCCTATAGGGCCAACGTTGTCTCGATTCCTAGGGTTATGCATATGGCGTTTACATTAGAAAAGTTGTCCCTGTTAGTAGGGTTACCCTGTTTCGCAAAGAGGGTAACCCTACCAGTAGGATAACCCTTCTTGCCGAGGTCAGTGTAAAGTATCTCATGTAAACGCTTGACTAAGAAATGAGGGAAATGCCTGGCTCGGCCAGGGTGACCCTGCTGGTAGGGTAACCCTTCTACTAGGGACAACTTTTCTCCATGTAAACGGCCTCTTAGGCAGAATTTACCCCTCTGTTGTAGACGGTATAAGCTGTATGGTCACGCGAGGGTGTACGTGTTCTCCAAAGATTTCGAAGTAGTCCGTGCCCGTGAAAAGGCAAGGTCCAATGCACACAAATAAACCAGGGAGGTATAAATGATAAAGCAAATTCTTTCGATTTTGATGGGTTTGTGTTTTGTCCATTTACACCTCCCTGGTTCATTTGTGTTCTTTCAAGAAACGCTGTCGCGGTTCAGAGCAACAAGCGTCAATGCCAAGCCCGAATTAGAAATTGATGCTGGTTTTGTTTGTAATGTATTCATATCAGACTAATTTCTATTGAACTAATTACAAAATGTGAGTATTTTCAAGTCCTTGTTAGTATACCGCACTCAATTCTTTTGATAACAAGTCTGATTTAAGGTGACTCGAAGTAGTTGTTTTCAGACACTTTAATGCGCACTAATGGACTTGGTTTCTACATCAAATATGAGGATAACATTGAAGTTTTAAATGGTGTTATAATTAAATCGATCAACGTTTTTAAAATAGCGAAAATCGAACATCGTCAAAAATAGTTTTCCTCTAATATCTCGCAAAATTGATGAGCTTCAGACAAGCGGTAAACTGCATAGAAAAATTCAGACAAATGCTCAACATTTCAAAGTGATTTTAGGAGATTTAATCTGTTTGATTTTCTTTAAATCACCAAAGTTTCCACAGATGCTGTATTTCTATTCTTGGATATAACGACAGCTGGGCGTAAAAAATACTCGAAGTACGCAAAACACCACGAGAACACTGTGGAAATATTGCTAAAATATACACTTACCTTACGTGAAAAAGCCGACTTTCAACTCTTCATCGATGTCAATATTTTTTTTTCCCTTTCAAGTCTCTTGTGAGACATTTTCTCCGCAACTTGCACATGAGAAGTTGTTTTTGAAAATCTCAAAAACGCAGCATTATTTTTGCTTGGCGTTTAAGTAGGGCATTACTTGTTCTATACACAGCAATATTGCAGCAGCTCATTCGAATACAAGCACTAAAACGACCCGAAACTTAAACCTGATGTTAACCCAAACGCCGCCAGCTCAAAACTTGCATTGAGACAACCATTCAACTCGCCAATTAGCATATTGCACTCGCAAATTGTTCACAGCACGTGCAAGTGCGTAGCATAAATTTGCATAG
This sequence comes from Telmatactis stephensoni, assembly GCA_029948255.1. Lineage (NCBI taxonomy): Eukaryota > Metazoa > Cnidaria > Anthozoa > Actiniaria > Isophelliidae > Telmatactis > Telmatactis stephensoni. The sequence goes on from JALIZF010001538.1 coordinate 185,245, forward strand.
AGTTCCACGCTACATGCATCAGGAACCGGAACTGAAGATTAAATTATTTTCTTTTGTTTATTTGGTGATGTTTACTGCTAATTAGTTGATATTATTTCCCAAATATTATGATTGCACTTTTACAAAAATATCATGTCTCCCCAACCTAAAAACATACAAATATTAGAAGTGAAAGTTCTTCTAAAGCGAATTCTTTATTTCCGGTTCCTGATGCATGTAGCGTGGAACTCTATGCTATGCACTTGCACAGCTCATCCTAAGAATAATGAACCCCAATCGTGATGACGTTTTGACCCCCTCTCTATACCAGAATTCTTTCGAGAAGCTTTTGTTCACAAATTAAAACTATTGTGTTTGTATTCTCGAAGGAACTAAATTTGAAATTTGAATGTGAAAGGTTCTTGAAAAGGATTCTGGTATAGATAGGGAGTCAAAACGTCATCACGCGTTGGGCTTAATCCCAAAGGAATAACTCATGCTTCACAAACACAATGTTTGCATTGTGATTTGCCGACAGGTTTCAAATATTTTAGAAATTTAATTTTGACAGAAGGTTAGACTATCAAGCTTTTAAAAAACTATGATACGCGTATTCTTAGATCGAACTTTTTCAATTGCTGATATTCAATGAAATATGATGGCTTGTAGGACATAGCAATGGTAACGAAGGAACAGGGGAACTATGAATGAGAGCACGCGTTAAGCCCTCATCGAGAAAACGGCTTCACATTTGCTTCAAAATCCGTTCGATTTTGTTAAATGCGGGATAGCAAACGGCTTCAATTCCACTGAACACTAGCGAGAACAAAAGAAACGGTTTCAACATTGCTATTCAACAAAATCGAACGGATGTTGAAGCAAATGTTGAAGCCGTTTGCCTGGGCCCTTATATCAGAGCAGGGAAAAATTACTAGGGGATTCCATCTTGTTCTAATTCGCGTTCCATCCTCGACCTAGCTGAGCTATTTTTTAGAATGAGTTCCAATTGGCTGATGGGCATTTTCGTGCGAGGACAAGACACCGCTTTACAAACACTTAAAATGGCCATGAAACGTGAATCTACGACAATTTTCAAGATTCGATAGCGAACAAACACAAATACAAAAATCATTGAGGCAAGCGAATTCCTCTAAGAAATGTCATTGTCGCGTTTTAAATTGTACCATTTAGAAACACGACAATTGAATAATAATTACTACCAAAATATATCATTTTATTCTATCATCTGAAATTAGAATTTAACTAGCATTTCCCCGTGTATTCTTTTGACGAGATTGAGTGAAAACTAGGCAACATGCCATATGTCAAGCTATAGAAGCAAAACATGCAGAAATTGCAAAATGACAAGTGCAAGTCAAAGGCGTGATCGAGTGCAAGTCAAAGGCGTGGTCGAGTGCTTCTTAACTCCTTTTGAGTTCGTACCAGTGCTTCTCTATCTCAATATAGCACTTCTACCGAGTTTTCTATTAGTTTCAATTATACCGTCTCAAGGTAACTTTTCTATTTCATTCGTTACAAAAATTAAACTTTCAAAAAGTGTGCGCTTGTTATTTTGTCTTGTTAAGGACGCACCACACGCAATCTATAGAACAATCAGTCAGCTCATCCTAAGAATAAGCCCCAATCGTGATGACGTTTTGACCCCCCTCTCTATACCAGAATTCTTCGAGAAGCTTTTGTTCACATTTTAAAACTATTGTGTTTGTGTTCTCGAAGGAATTAAATTTGAAAATTTGAATGTGAAAAGGTTCTTGAAAAGGATTCTCGTATAGGCAGAGAGTCAAATTGTCATCACGCGTTTGGCTTAATCCCAATGGAATAACTCATGCTTCACAAACACAATGTTTGCATCGTGATTTGCCGACAGGTTTCAAATATTTTAGAAATTTAATTTTGACAGGTTAGACTATCAAGCTTTTAAAAAACTATAATACGTATTCTTAGATCGAACTTTTTCAATTGCTGATATTCAATGAAATATGATAGTTTGTAGGACATAGCAATAGTAACGAAGGAACAGGGGAACTATGAATCAGAGCACGCGTTAATTAAGCCCTCACCGAACAAACGGCTTCACAATTTGCTTCAAAATCCGTTCGATATTGTTAATGCGGGTAGCAAACGGCTTCAATTCCACTGAACACTCGCGAGAACAAAAGAAACGGTTTCAACATTGCCACTCAACAAAATCGAATGGATGTATGTTGAAGCAAATGTTGAAGCCGTTTGCCTGGGGGCGGCCCTTATGATATCAGAGCAGGGGAAAAATACTAGGGGAGTCCATCTTGTTCTAATTCGCGTTCCATCCTCGACCTAGCTGATCTATTTTTTAGAACGAGTTCTAATTGGCTGATGGGCATCTTCGTGCGAGGACAAGACACTGCTTTACAAACACTTGAATCTACGACAATTTTCACGATTCGATAACGAACAAACACAAATAAGAGGGCATATCGAGCAAAACCGCCATCTTTGATGTCAGGATTCAACATCTTTTTCGAGTAGAATTTTTAAAGTCGGTTTACACTTCACAGCTTTGCCTACAACTGTCGCATGCAGCTTGCTTTCAACTTGACTAGTTTGCGTTTGATTTACACGGCACAACTTTGGTGCTAACAATACTACATGCAATCAGACTCAAGTCAAACTGCGAAGCTAAGTTCCATGCGACAGTTGTGGGCAGTGTAAATCGGCATTTACGAAGCATTCTACAGCCCGGTCACAACTTCATGTCCAGATGGAATGTCAAGTTTTGTAACGGATGTAGATGTTCTCTATTTCTTAAACAAATGTTCCAAAAAGTTTTTCATTCGAAGATGTGATGGAACCCTTGGCTGTCGTGACGCTACAGCATCCTTTAAAATTGCTTCAATGTCTCCCCACATCTCGTCCTCGTCTTCGTACTCGCATTCATACGTCTCAATTGAGTCGCATGTATTCTCCTCGCTGCTCTCTATTTCACCGTCGCTGTCGTTGCCTTCGTTTTCTTGGTCTGTTTCTGTGGTCAAAGGCTGCTGTGTAGTTAACATGGTATCTCTCCATAGCAAGCAAATACTCTTCAAGTAATCAATGTCTTCTTCGTTGTCTTCTTTTGCTAATGCGATCGCTCGTTCATAAATAATGGATCCCTTTTCTTCGATATCCCTAGTTTTTTTATCTACTGGATCACAGACTTTAACATTATCTATGCCTTCTTTAAAGTTCTTTACAGCAGTTATTTTGCGAAGACATGGTTTTAATGCTTTTGTTATTTTATGCTGAATGTTGAGTGCCATGTTTGGGGTTGGATCATCTTTTTGGTGTTCTTGTTCATTTTCTTGACTTATTTCGTTTGTATACTTCAGTGAGTTTGGGTAATGTCCTTCACACTGAATGTCATGGTTGACTTCTTCAACTTTAGGAGGTTCTGATTTTTCATCTTGATCATGAGCAGTTTTATCTGGTGCAAATGAGACTCGACCACCTTCACAATTATTATTGGCCGCCATTCCTTCTTCTTCCTCTTCCTTTAAGCTAAGATCACTAAGATTGTCATCACTTTTTGATGGTTCAGATTTTTTTCTGCTTTGTGAAATCTTGTCTCTCTTCCCAACGAACATTTCCTTGAATCGGTTAATTATAAACTCTGACATTTCAAATTCTTTAGCGTTTCGGTCAGTTTTTGACTTAATGTCCTCGTAGGAGTCGTTGATGACAGCCACGTAAAAGTTCAAAAAGATAAATGCCATTAATATCTTGTATGAAAAATGAGTCAATGGCCCTAGAACAAGACTTGTGTCTTTCAAAGTTGTCATGCTGATTTTTGTTCCAAGAGACAAAAGTACTTGTGTATAGATGGCTTGCTTGAATGTACGATACTCACTCATCGAGGCACCCAAGGACAGTTTGCTAACTACTGCAAATGCCATTATTGCCACAAAAAGGATTATTGAATAAGATAAAAGTACAGACCGGGCATTCTTCAAGGATGAATTAAAAATGATGATATGAGGATTGAAACGGAGAAGACGGAGAATTTTTACAGTTGCAAGAAAAACACATATTGATAACACGACATCTTCTGCATACTTCCATGCCACTGCTGAATGAAAGTTCACCGTAACGTAGGGATTGACTTGAACGAGCTGAACAGCATCCAAAATCATCTTCTCCTTGACGACATAACAAACTACCACAAGACTTGCCATAATGATTTGAAGAATTTCGAACCAATTCCAAAACTCTTTAAAATAGATTTTTCTCATTTTGTAAGCTCTTCTTGCTTCACGAGCGAGCATAAAAACTACCAAGAAAATAAACAGTAGTTTACATGCAAGGAAAAAGCTGTAAGAAGCAGACTCCGTTCCATACAATGCGAGGGTCTCGACTTTCCTAAAAGGATAGCCCAACATGAATGGAAGAACCTCGTAGTAGAAGGTCATTGTACTCAGTAAATTAGTGCTGGGATTAAAGATGGAGAATTCCAAAAGTAACACTCTTGTTCGTGAGTCGATCCATTGATTTTGACTTAGAGGTGTGGTAGCATAACTTAACGTGGTATTTTTATATCCTAAATCTGCTACGTAACCTCCACCACTATAGAGGTAATGGTATCCCCATGATGGAAGAAGTGATAAATCCTTTGCTGAGCTATAACGCCATGGTCTAGGACATAACTTTGATATATTGGCCCATTTTAGATGTGAATTTGGAAGAGGCTTCCATCCGGGTAAGTATAAAGTGGTAGTGTCTTCTTCATCACTGGAATACTCGTCATAACATTTTGAAATCAGGGGTCTCATTTTGTCTGGAACAATACAGGTATCTGCAAAATGAAGTTTTGTAACTCTTAGTGTATATTTTTGATATATGATATGATATGGTGCTTGAAAGCCAATCCTCGACTACACATGGCAACAACAACAACAACAACAACAACAACCGCACTGATTTAATACTAAAATAGCTTTCATATTTGTTGACATTTGTCCCAGTCCGATCCTCACCTGATTGTATTCTAATTTGTCTAATACGCGGCATTCCTAACAAAATAGAGTAATTTATTGCCTATGTAAACCTCGTTAGGTTCTTTTGCATCGTTGTACCACTTCCCTGCGTAGGCGCTATCCACGAACTGTGAGCCAAGCCATTCCCAGTAGGCCTTCCCCGTACGTATCTAAAACAATAAGGATAAAGAAAGTTTATCTCTTAATTCCCTTTTTCCTTTGACCGGTACCTATATTCAAACTAACTGGAAGAGAAGGTATTTTCTTTCGGTGTCTTTGGCATTCAGGCGATTCCAAAAAACATGCGTCGCCCCATGCAGATAAAACGATGACCAAACCCAGCCAGTTGAGAAGGAACTGGGCCGTAATTTATAAAATCCAAACCAAACAATGACCTTTTGCAATTTAAATCACTTGAGTCCCGTCTCTCAATATTTACCTTGGTAAAATTGTTGAAGTCATTAAGTATTGTATTTGTTTGCGCGTATCCTAGGTAATTGCGGTTGCCATAGCAAACGATGGTCAAGATAATTAAAAACAGCCCGTATATTGTAGCCTCTCTGACAAATGAAAACATCTTTTCTTCCTTGAGTTGGTATTCTCTGGCTTCTTCCAGCTGTTCTTCTTCAATGATGTTCATCTTAGTCTCAGCCGTCGTTGTCTTGGTGTTGGGAGCCAGTGGGTTCTTCTTTTTTAGTGCATGTTTGGGTGACCTCTGGAGTTCGTTTCCCTTACTTGATTTTCCTTTTCGTAAGAAGCACGATAAGAATATCGCCACAAAACAAATCTTCATAGGTTGAATCAAAAATAAGTCTTGAGTGAAAGAGACAAGAATTGACGTTAGCCATTGGTTGGCGATCTCTTTTCCCCACTGGAGACTGTAGATGAAAGTGAAAGATGCTGAAACGAGAACCGTGACGAAGCAAATGACCCATGATACGTAAACACAACTATGTGGTAATGAAAACCCACCATCTTCGTCATTTTCAGTGGAAATATTTTCAGTCAATATGTTCTTAATGGAATCAACGAAGGAAAAGTTATTCGCTTTCTTATCCTTCTTGCGTTCTTTTTCGCTGTTTTCATCAAGTTCGCTGAATATTGCAGAACTTTGTGGCCTGGGTTGCAATCCATTAGAAGTACTTACTGAGTTTGTTGTTTTAGATAAATGAATTTCTTTGGAAACATCTCCGCTTTCATCTAGCTTTGTATTCTTCGAATCTGATAAAACAGTTTCACTTGTCACCTCACTGATATTATCAAAAACTGTTCTTGTTGACATGTTCTCTATTGAGGCTTTGTCTCTTGTATACGTTTCGTCATGATCGTTGTTTACATTAGAAAAACCTCCCCTTTCTATGTCAACCAAATTAGAAGTTGTTGGTATCTTGACATCGGAAACACTTCGTCCACTCTTTAGTTGGACCATTGATACCATTTGGGCTTGATCATCCAAGTGGTTAGACGCAGTTAATCGCTGTGTCGAGTCTGATACTTTATTCTTTTTCGATTTATTACAGCACCAACGAAAACAATTCAATATTTTGTCTTTTAGGCCTTTAGTTTTTCCCCGACTTGTTTTCCTTCGGCTGTTCTTAAACAAAAGAACTGTTCCCATGCCAACAGGAATAACAATTAAGCTACTGTACATACCAACCATAACCTGTCTCCAGCTAAACTTTAAGGGTCCAACTTGAATTCTGGGATCTGGAGTTTTATCAGTTTTATAAAACATGGCATTTACAACCATGGCCGAAAATAACACGACCAAACAGCATGTAGCTCTTTGCAGACGAGTGAAATTGCTGTAAGGTGGTTTAGTGACCACAGACAACCAAATGTGGTCTTCAGTAAACTTTTTAGAGGTTCGGTAATTGAAAGAGTATGTGAACGAGCGCATTTCAGTTGGTGATGTTGGTAAAAGGATCTTGTTGATTTGTCCATCTCCCTTCTCCAGTGACAGCCAGTCTTGGTAGAGGAAAAACCAAGATGATTCAGTTTGCATGTCTTTTATGGCGATGTGTCTGAGATACCAAGAAGGGCTGTGTCCGCTGTTGTCATGCCACACATTCAAGAACGCCACTGAACCGAGAGAAAATGGTAAAGAAAGAATGAATTTATCGGCGTTTCCTGTTGCAAAAATTAACCGTGATGGTTCCATTTTGGGAGATAATACAATTGGATCACTGGCTGCATCAGCTCCATGAATCACTATGGCAACATTGGAAGTTGTTCCGCTGTTTCTCCAGACACCAGTTTGGATAATCATTTCATATTGAAAGCCACCTTCTATGGATGAGACTGTTACTGGTGGACCAAACTGAAATGAGAAGTCAAATCCTATTATTGTGTCGACATTAAAAGCAATTCTAAATTTTCTATATAAAGGATGTAGCTTGTCAAATTCTTGATTTGCTCTACTGAAATCAATTTCTCAGTTCCTTAAATTCCCTGCGTTTCTTAATCATGTTTCTTGTTGTCCATGAACAAGGGCCAGAGAAAGTGAAAGGTGTTTCAATAAGTACCCTGCGAGCAGAAACCATTCTTGTATGAGTAAAAACGGATTCTGCCTCCAAGGTAATGAGGCTGTGAAATGGGAAGTGGGAATGAGTACGTGTAAAATCATGACAGTTTTACCTTTTTTTCATCACGTTTGTCAGCTCTTCTTGAAATTATTGCAACCACTAAGTATATGAACATAAAGATAAGTACAGTAGTTAAGACTGCAATGTTGCCAGTTTTATCCAGTCTTGTCAGCTCTAGTAAGACTTTATCAAAGTCGATGGGGTTTGGCTCAATCAGCAGGCTTCCACCAAAGGATGTCAGATGGTTACAGAGGCACTGTAGTTTGGTTGTTGTGGAGTTTGGACCGGCCTAGAGAACAATCAAGCAGCGTGCATGAACGTTTTTGGGATTGTATCACACTTATGAAAGGCGGATCCAGGATTATTTTAAAAAGGGGGCGGAAAGCCTAATTCTAGTTATCCATCATTTGCTTACTGTTATGTGTTACCCCTCAACCCCTCATGATTCCTGTATAGAATCCGCAGCTGCAACAGAGCTGGTGTGAGTATTTCAATTGTTAGAAACACTCCAACATGAATTTAACACACTTTCGAAGACACACGTCATCAAAACTAACATTAAAGAATTCTTTATTCACTTGGCAAATAATTATATTTCCTTATGACATTCCCCAGTTGGAATTGTTTCCAGAAACACGTCCAAGTTGATGAATTCTATACTGTTTGTAGACATTTTCCTACCTTGCACCCACTACTAGTCCACTGTGTTCCACTCCAGTACATACAGCTGTATGTCCGTGAGCTTATTGAATAGTTCATATCAGTGTTGGGGTCGTAGACGGGGATGATGGTGATATTCTCGGGTTTTGGTGGATCTTTGGGCTCAACACAGGAACGTTTTTGACGACCATGTCCAAAACAAGACCGCTTTCGTCGTGAATGAGATTTGGACGTTTCCATAAGTAATCCGACGTAATAGACATCTAGAACCCAAGTTATGGATATATATTAATTTGTGAGAGCAGTCAAACCATTCCACAATACCAGCCACCCTGAGCGGTGACGTTGGTACTGAACAGCGGACTGCCTCTTTACACGAGTAAAATGTGGCGAACAATCCCGGTCATTATAAATTAAAATATTTATATTCATGAATGAAAATAGTTGATATCTTATGAATGAATGAAAATAGTTGGTGTTTTACCTTTTTCTTGGAGTAGCTTTGCTGAGACGAACACTAGATCATTAGCTTTTCTACATGCTTTGAATAACTCGCTCGATGATTCGCAGGATGGAAGGTCTGTTATGCGCGAGCTAAAATCACTGTCACTCGTAGTTGGCTTTTTCTGCCGCCGAACCAAAATGCTCAAAGCTGTTTGATCTTCAGCTGTAACCTGTGTATGTAAATCAAAACTTGGATGACTATCGAAGAAATATCAATGCAGAAAAAAATATCCGAACTGAAAGCTTGTGTTTTAATTTCAAACTTTGTGTCACAATCTCGATACGTCAGTCTTAGATCGAGAAGAAACTAAACTTTGGGCTTGGGATTTCGCCTTGATAGACACAAAACTGTGGTCAAGTTAAATTCTGTCTAAGCATCGTTGGCCAGAGACGAAAAATTTGAGACACTTCCCGAAATTGGGCAGAAGTTGTCATAAATCAGTATTTCCAAGAAAACAGACCAAATTTTGGCATTTTTACAGGTAAACAGTTGGTCACGGGGTTGCTACATCCCTGCTTTTACAAGAAGAGTATAAGAAGTATATACGTACATTTAACTCCAATGCTGTTCCTGGATGACTAATATAGTATTTGTAACTACGGATGCTCACAGGTTTTATGAAAGACTTTTCACTAGACGTTGCATTCGTTGATAGTTCTGATTGTGAAATGCTGATTTGGATGTCTTTACTGAGATCTTTGACGAGAATATCATGGCCTTGATCGTCCCTTAGCACCATGCTTGTTACATCAGACTTGATGTTATTTGCGGTGTCATCCCACGTGAAAGGATTAAACTTCGTAAAGGTCACCTGATTAAAAAAACCAGTTAAACTCATCACAAGTAGATGAGCTTGGCGTTGGTGCTTGGGTGGGAGGTGCCTCGCAACTCGGTGGTCAGCGGTCACCATGGCAACCCTGTCACCTCCCCCCCAGCACCGTCACACTGACACGTCAGTGGAATACCTACCAATACTTACCTCAGAGGCGGGCGGGAGGGCGACCAAATAGCTTTGCGTATAGCGTACAACTGCGAAAGCTAGCGATAGCAAAATCGGATAACGCCCAGCTAGGTGAAATTCAATAGCGACTAGCGTCAGCTCTCTTCTTGCGTGACTCGCGTGAGGCGAAGAACGCTAAGTGCGTTACTGCCGGCCTCGAGGGGCGAGGCTATTATCGACATACGCTTGCGATAAATGGCAACTTGGTTCAGGTTTAACTTTGCTTAAATTTTATTTAACCACATTTAACTAAGTTAAATGGTGTATCGGCTCTTCAAATCGAGGGTTTTCTCCATTTGTTTCCAATTCCTGAGGTGTATACTCTTACACAGTACATATATATCTCAATTTACAAATATCATTGGAACTAAGCTCTGAAAGAGATTTTTGCTCAAAGAACACATTCCTTATTAATTACCTGGCTATCGACAAACTTGAGCCGCTGCACTTCACCTCCCAACACATCTTTTGATGGTAACACAAAGCTGTTCCCACCCTCTGACAGCTTTGTTCCTTCTAAGTCACTTGGTCTTTGTCTACTGAGAACCAATGATAGCGAGGCTGTTTGGACAACACTTGGCTCTTCTCCAACTACTTTCCTCTTTAGAAGACTTTCGCCAACCGTATTGACAAGTCTGACAGAGGTCTTGGCTACCTGGACACTCTAAATGTATAAATACAACAATTCAGTGGTTATGGATCCTTCTCAGTCCTGTCATACTTTCTCATCAGATGATCACCCCTCGCCTTCCCCATTTTCACTGTTCAATCGGCATTTCTAACTTTGGACATACCTTTTTACTCTCTTCGTTTTTGTTTTGGCTTTTATCAGTAACTTTGGCTTTGTTTGATGATGATCGCATCACGTTGCCCAAACACAGAGCTAGATTTTCACTACTAGCTTCTACCAAGGAATCCTCTGCAGCACTGTTGTCTCGTGATCTCTCGGCTAAAAGAACCGTCATTTTATCCAAAGCCTTTATGGTGTCTTCCTGTCGAGCACATACAACCTATTATTAGTAGATTTTCTAGATCTGAAAAGTTAAGATCACTCCACAAAAGCAAACTCTGATCTCGCTATGAAAAATAGCATACGCTGCTGAAAGAGAAAGAGGCTTTCTCGAGTTGAGATCCGCTTCCCTTTTATTACTGAGAGGAACAGATATAGATACGAACACAATACTAAGAATCACAGACCTCCGCAGATTGGGACACCTCCTCGGGATTTGTCGTTGCTCGTCCAATGACTGATGTAACTTGAGTAAGAGTTTGAAGATTGTTGGGTTGAACGTTGGAAATAGTTTGTTCCAGAATATCATCAATGATCTGGCGACGAAAAGAAAGAAATCAAATGCTGTTCTAAAAGCAATAGCAGAAAAACGGCAGATCAAAAAGAAAAGAAAGTATATATTTCGAGTTAAGGTAGCTCAAAGGCAGAATCGTCCAGCATTGCGGAGTTTGGTACGCAATGTTTGCAAACTGCGTGGGATGCAAAGTGATTTCTTTTTCGTTTGGAAGTCTGAGTTTACCCTAGGAGCCACAAATTTGTCCCGCGTTACGTTTCTTTGATGATTATTTGGGAAGGTAACTATAAACGAATCGTAAGACGTACCTTTGTTTTTTCTGCAGAATTCAGAACACTATCAGATGAACTAGACACTGTGTCCAATACTGCGTTGGCCAGTTGTGTTGCCCCTTTGACGTCCCCTGTGTTCAGTAGACTCTCCACTTGTTTTGACGAATCTTCTATTACCTTTTTTGCTTGATCATTATTCAAAGAACTGTCTACTGAAACCTAAAACAACAGAATATCAATACAACGAGACAGCCACACACATAGACAAACAACATGTGAAGACCTTTCTAAATGTTTATTAAATGGATGGGATTGAAGCGCAGTTAAATCGTAATGAAAACCTAACCAAACAAAGACTATGGTACCTTAATTGTTCGTGTAACTTGTGTGAAAGTCGACAGCCCGTCAATGATTCGAAAGTAGATCTTCACAGCATAGTCTTCTTTTTCCTTTCCAGTGGGAAGCTTGCTTACTGCTTTAGCTGCCGCTCCATATGAGATGACACTAGTCAGGCCTACTTGAGGAGCGTAGAAAAATTCATACTTCAAAGGAAGTTCCGCATCTTGCCAATTCTGTAAGAATAGAATAAACAAGTATGCAAGAAAGATCATCGGAACGATTCCCTTCGGTATCATTCTTGGTTGTTAATTGTTTTTTTAGGTTAAAAAAAAAAACAGAAGTAGATCGATACAACTATGATTGAAATAACCTTGCATTCGAAGACAAAGTCCGTCTTCAACCCAATTCCAGTGGTGGGCGTCACTTCACAAGCTTCCACTGTGTGGTGGGGAGTTGATCTGGAAATCATAAGATGATATTCCTGGAGTGATTCCTGGAGCGCTAGCGACTACACTTAGCCGATATTTTTCACCGAGACCAGTGCCAGAAGAAAAGGAATGAGCCTTAACTACAGCCCCAGGAGAGTCAAGGGCAGTTGAAAACTTTTCAGCTAGGTTTGGGACCGGTTTCCACGAGCTTGTAGATGGGTCCCATTTTGTCATTGACCATTGATATTGAAGACTAGGAAGCTTACATGTCAACTCTGGTGAGATGCACTTAGAGGTGACTTTTAAACGAGAAGATGGACTCACTTTGACACCACAGTTGATAAGGCAGCTGTAGATGGTGATACAAACAATATCGTTAGAATATCTTAACGTCCTTATAATATTGAGGTAACTGGTGTAATTCCCTCCTTTCCCATGTCATGGATAAAGTCGCTATTATATTTGTTTTTCTATTTAATTTTTAACTATTGGTGAAAAAGAGACAACAGCAAAGTGACCCACGTGGCTGGCACTAGAATTGTTTGTCCTCCCATGTCTCAAGGCGAGCGTCGAACCGTTATACCTGTGTGACTTTAATTCTGTTTTTCCCAAAATTATTACCAGTGCAATACAGGTATTGCCCATTGCCTGATTTCAAGCCGTTAGGGACTGGTACGAATCTCTTAATTAATATAGTGATAATCAATACAAGACCCACATAATCTGAAAGAGCACATCGATTATACAAAATTCCGAAGTTTGGTCATAATTTGATCAATTTGGAACGGATACAGCAATTCAAAAAACCCAAAATTTACTAAGAAATGTATGAAATACCGGACAACTTGTCTGGTTAATCTCTTAATATAGTGATAATCAATACAAGACCCACATACGAGTGGTGTCAAAGTGGGTCCATCAAAATTTCGAAGTTTGGTGTTAATCGGATCAATATTGAACTAGATACAGTCATTCTAAAACTCCTAATATTACTAAGAAATGTATGAACATATATTAACACCAAACTTCGAAATTTTGATGGACCCACTTTGACACCACTCGTATGTGGGTCTTGTATTGATTATCACTATATTAAGAGATTCGTACCAGTCCCTAACGGCTTGAAATGCGGCAATAAACAGCAACCATATACGTACAAAATTCATTACGTACAAAAATATTACGTACAAAATCCATTACGTTTCCTCACCTAATAGACATTTGTGGTGGATCACCAGTGACTACATCCAGTAATTGTTCATAAAAACTAGTTCTGTTTGCTTTACTTATAACAAGCTTGATAGTGTATGATTTATCGACCTGCATGTATCCTGTATTTATAGTAACTGTACGAGTTGTTTCGCTTAATTTTCCAATCCCAGTATCAAAACATCCTCCTTTACCCTTAACTCCACCTGGTTGAATCACTGGTATATTAGACACAGGGACGGAGGGAAAGGTTTCCTCTTTTTTCTTACACAACCACGTGAATGTCATTCCCGTGTAGTCTCCAGCCTTGAGATCGGGATCTTGTGAAGGAGAGGCATCTAAATCAATTATCTTATTAAATCCACGTTTGACGTGTGATCCTCCCAGGATCTGAGCAATAAGTGGTGACTCAACAATTTTGAGGTATTTGTAATCAGCGTTAGATATTCCTGTTTTGGTCATAATGACATGGAATTCCACCATATATAGACCATAGTTAAGCGTCTGCTTGGTCATCGTCCATTCTGCTGTGCCAGTAGCAACAAGTTTCTTTCCGGACGACGCAACATATTTGCCTGATACTTGTTCCAGTTTCCACACATGCCACTCAAAAAGAGTACCAGAGTCATTGCAGTTGAGTTTCAAGGACGTCTGTGTAATGTAGGAATCTGAACGTTTGACTAAAGTTGGAGAAAGCACAGAGGATTCAAGATTTGTAATCTTAACATCAGGTGCTTTGCAGTCTTCCCCTGTTTGTATTTAAAGCAAAGAAAATCATATTTATAAATTATATCTAATGACTTGCAGTTGTTGTTTCTTTTTTGCAGTTTTTTTTTCAAAAACTACTCGACGGCTGATGAGGACCTTGGTTCATCAAACCGACGTTCAACCCTAGTAACTATAGCATGCAGTATGTCAGTTCTTCCCTGTGGATGGAAATCAAGTCCGTCTCGTCGGTAGCCATTTTCTCAGGCATGAAACTCAAGAGGGCACTAGTCTAAAGTAAAGATTTTGTCAAGTGCTTAGCATAACAGGGTTAAAATTTTTGATTGTTCACATATATAACTGGTTCGTATATTTATAAGATAGAAAAGATAAATAGGGAGTTGGGGATCACGCGTAAAATGTGGAATTTCGGTTGATGGGAATGTGGTTCACTGAAGGGTTTCCAAGGCGAATCAAGTAAGCCGATAAGGCATTTGACTCGACACCTCTCCCTACTCGGCTGGGGTCCGGAATCAAATTCAGAAATTTTTTTTAAATGTTTGAGATTTCCAAAATCGAAAGACTATCCATAAACCCATACCTTGAAATCGGAAAATATAAACGGTCTTGTCCACTTTCAGGGCCCCAAGATGTCCTGAATTAATCTTATCCTTGAGTGTACTGTTGACCTTTGAGACTGAATCTGCTTCTTTCTTGATTACTTCAAACTGTGCCAATACGTAGATACTTCCTGGGCTGCACAAACAGACAGTATATATTTCAGAGTTCATGCATGCTTATCTCTATAGTTATAACAAAATGACAAGAAGCAATACCTGAACCATTTAACACCAATTTTCCTAATCTCTGATGGAAATATAAAAGACAGCTGCAAAATGAGATGAAGATTAAATTATAATAAGATTCTCGAATCAACGACTCTAGATCTGTCCCTCATTGTCGTTAAAAAGTTAGAAGTCCAAATAATAATAAGGGGGTGTTTACATGGCACTAGGATTTATTTTTTATTTATTTACAAGCTTATTCCTTCCAGTGAAGGCAGGGTCACCACAACAGCTTTCGCCAATTACTGTGGGCCCTGTAGTGTTATAGGACAGACCACACACACCGGCATCATCCTAGGATCATCCTAGCAGGCGAATCATCCTACCTGCTATACATTAACTGCATGTTGTTTACATGGAAATTTGTGTCTTCGCTTCGGGCACTAAGATCATTCTACTGAACAGAATGCACTAAATGTATAGCAGGTAGGATGATTCGCCTGTTCCTAGTGTCATGTAAACACCCCCTAATTAAGTCTTAAGAATTTATCCCTGTTCGTTTTAATTGAGAATCACGAATTATTAAGACAGGCTATATTGAACAGGCCGCTATCTTGGATCCATCACTAGTGCTTGCATGGTAACCTGCAACGCAGGCTAGTTAGGTCTACTCCGGGCCCTAAAGTGGCCTTAAGTCGCACAAAGTGGCCTTCAGTCGCACAAAGTGGCCTTAAATCGCACAAACTCGCCTAAAGTCTCATCAACACTTTGCCAATTTTTGCTTAAATTGCCTAAGTTCGCCTCAAGTTTCCCAAAGTTAAAGCAACTTTGGAGCCCGCAGTAAGCCTTTAGCTGATCTTGTATATGGGACATCTCTCTCACCTCTTTGGTGACATTTGACTCCAGTTGGAGAAATTGAGATGAAGCTTTGTCGAACAGTTCTTGGAAGAAGGTTTTGTCAGTGAGCTTAAACATTGTCTCGACAGCAACAACTGTGGAGAGATAAATAACTTAGTGACCTTAATGAAGCGCTACATTTTAGGCGCCTTTAGAATTCTGAGAATTTCACCCAGTTCAAGCAACATACATGCAATGAGCTAGAGTATCCTCTCCACTTTACCCTTCCTAACGCCTGCATGGAACGGGCTAAGTACTCCAGTAATCTTGTAATTCAGTCTTGACTGCTGCAGTTGTTCAATATGCTACCTTCATCATCAATCATCATCATCATCATCACTATTATCATTATCATCATTATCATCACCATTTGTACCGCATATAACCAAAATTCAGTTTTCCTCGATTGTTTTTGAAATAATGGAATTGGAATCCATGGTATTTTAATGATTATTTCATACTTATACGTTCATATGGAATTGCTGTCGTTGTTGGAGCTGCTGTTGTTGCTAAGGAAGCGTTTGTAACTGGGTTCCTGGTTGTTGGAGCTGCTGTTGTTGCTAAGGAGGCGTTTGTAACTGGGTTCTTTGTTGTTGGACCTGCTGTTGTTGCCAAGGAAGCGTTTGTAACTGGGTTCTGGGTTGTTGGAGCTGCTGTTGTTGCTAAGGAAGCGTTTGTAACTGGGTTCTGAGTTGTTGGGGCTGCTGTTGTTACTAAGGAGACATTTGTAACTGGGTTCATGGTTGTTGGACTTGGACCCGCTGTTGTTGCTAAGGAGGCGTTTGTAACTGGGTTAATTGGTGTTGACTGGTTAGATGGAGAACTAGTTTGACACTAAAACAGAAATAAAACAACAACATGAGTGTACGTTCTGTATCACTTAACTTTCTATATTGTTATTGAAAAAGAGAAGGAATGAATCGGAATTGAAATCAAAATTAACCGTATTTCAGTTACTTTATATATAACACGGTGGGCACAAACGACCCCAAAATGTCCGGGGTTAATTTCACATTTTTACTCTAACCTTCATATCTTAAACAGTTTTTCATCAATTGGGACAAAATTTTCGGAGGTGGTTTACTACATGTAGCGTTATATTTTGCCATGCAAATAGTTACCATTGTTGTCATTATGACGTCATAGCAAATTGTTACATTTCGTGAGAAAAAACCGATTACTTCAAGAGTTTCTCAAAAGTACACATTTTGATAGAGAATATGATTCTCTAAAATTTGGTGCAATTTTTACGTCGATGCGACAATTCGTTGCTGAGTTATAAAGGATTTTTAATTCACGATGACGTCATAAAAGTGACGTCACTTGAAATCCATTAAAAGCTATTGGAAGCTATTGAAAAACGCAAGTGACATTCCCATGATAATTTATGACTATTATAATGTGTTTCAACATGAAAAAGCTACATTATTTGGTCTGTGATTGTTATTAGGGATATTTTAAATTATCAGTGACGTCATTATGACGTTTAACGATTTTGCTATGTACTTTTCATTAATATTTCTAATATTTATCTTCAAAAAATCAAAATTCTAAAAACGTACGATTGATGGCACTTCGGAGTTCTTTTAATGTGCAAGGTATAAAGACAAACGAATTGCATTCGAAAAAGTTAAAACAAGACGACTGTTTTGTAATAGTAAATGTACTAAAGCTGTATGGTAAACTATGAACGGTATTAGAGAAAATAACGTCTTGTTTTAACTTTTTTGTTTGCAAATCATTTTCATTTTAACTTTGCCCATTGAAAGAACTCCGAAGTGCAATCAATCGTATGTTTTTAGATTTTTGATTTTTTGAAGATAAGTATTAGAAATATTAATGAAAAGTACATAGCAAAATCGTTAAACGTCATAATGACGTCACTGATAATTTAAAATATCCCTAATAACAATCACAGACCAAATAATGTAGCTTTTTCATGTTGAAACACATTATAATAGTCATAAATTATCATGGGAATGTCACTTGCGTTTTTCAATAGCTTCCAATAGCTTTTAATGGATTTCAAGTGACGTCACTTTTATGACGTCATCGTGAATTAAAAATCCTTTATAACTCAGCAACGAATTGTCGCATCGACGTAAAAATTGCACCAAATTTTAGAGAATCATATTCTCTATCAAAATGTGTACTTTTGAGAAACTCTTGAAGTAATCGGTTTTTTCTCACGAAATGTAACAATTTGCTATGACGTCATAATGACAACAATGGTAACTATTTGCATGGCAAAATATAACGCTACATGTAGTAAACCACCTCCGAAAATTTTGTCCCAATTGATGAAAAACTGTTTAAGATATGAAGGTTAGAGTAAAAATGTGAAATTAACCCCGGACATTTTGGGGTCGTTTGTGCCCACCGTGTAAAGATATATTATGTGAATATTAGAATATACTGCCAGTAAATTGAACACTGGAAAAAGTGATCAATTCCCATAGTATGTAAAAACCGTGTAAAAATCATGTAAAGATACCGTAAATTTCAATTTACATGATTGTTCCCCATTTACAGGGTTTGGTGATTTTCGAGTTCTTTTTACAGGATCAGGAAGATCATGTAAAAATCATGTAGAAATCCTGTAAAAATCTTGCAAAAAAACCCGTTAATGTTCCCAACCCATGACACAGTTAAATGAGGCAGTTTGTGGGATAATGGGATAGGGTATGAAGCACTCCAACGGAGGTCATTAGCTTTTGTTACAAGTTTTGCAACATGGTTTTCACTAAGTTGCCTGGCAATAAGAGGCCGCAATTCTCCACTTTTGGGGTCACAATCCCCAAAAGGCCGGGCTAAAGAGATCGCGATCCTCCTCAAGGGGTCGCTATCCACATGGGGTCTCAATCCCCAGCGAACCCCAAGTCCATGACAACAGGCTACGCAAGGTCGCATCCCAAGGGGTTACAATCCCCAAGGGTGCGGATCCTCGCCAAGGGGTTACAATCCCCAAGGCCATCCTCCCAAGAGGGTTACAATCCCTCATATGAGAGGTCCTTATCCTATGTATGGGTGTGCCCCATAGTTACCACCGTGGTAACCCTAATAAATCAGGGGTCACAACCCATTTCAGTGAGTCTATGGGGCAAAAGGGCAACCTCTATGGGAGCACTACTTCACCCCTACCAATACTTTTATTTGGCTAGATCATCATATCAACTTGATTGAAATACAGACTGAAATAAATCTACGGGGTAATGACGCGTATATGTTTCAATAGCTTGGTTCCTGAAATCATATTACAATAGTGCTTTGGTGAAGAACCTACTAGGCACTATCTAAAACTGTAACGCATACACATTTTTTTTTTGAATACCTGATAACTAAGTATATAATTATCTAAATAATTATAAATCTATAACGTAACATAAGAGTGTGAGAGCAAGTGTCGACGATCAGATTTATCCGCATTTATTCTATGATATACTGTTGTAAGAATCCACCTAAGAGTGGGGAGGGAGGGTGGTAGTTTTCTATAACAAACTAGAGCTAAGTGAATTGACTATAGCTCATGAAGTACAACATTGAAATCTGAGAGGCGAACATGTGCTTGTAACTAGATTGACAGATCCGTGAGACACGTGTAGTGAATATTATGTAATAGCCGCTAAATAAAAGCATGCCATTGATTAGAATGCGTGACATGTCACAACAGCATATCAGTTGACAACCAGTGTATGTCATGGTTATCACATTAACTTAAATTTATAACTTACTTTATAAATTGGCTTTAATGTTCCCAACCCATGACACAGTTAAATGAGGCAGTTTGTGGGATAATGGGATAGGGTATGAAGCACTCCAACGGAGGTCATTAGCTTTTGTTACAAGTTTTGCAACATGGTTTTCACTAAGTTGCCTGGCAATAAGAGGCCGCAATTCTCCACTTTTGGGGTCACAATCCCCAAAAGGCCGGGCTAAAGAGATCGCGATCCTCCTCAAGGGGTCGCTATCCACATGGGGTCTCAATCCCCAGCGAACCCCAAGTCCATGACAACAGGCTACGCAAGGTCGCATCCCAAGGGGTTACAATCCCCAAGGGTGCGGATCCTCGCCAAGGGGTTACAATCCCCAAGGCCATCCTCCCAAGAGGGTTACAATCCCTCATATGAGAGGTCCTTATCCTATGTATGGGTGTGCCCCATAGTTACCACCGTGGTAACCCTAATAAATCAGGGGTCACAACCCATTTCAGTGAGTCTATGGGGCAAAAGGGCAACCTCTATGGGAGCACTTCACCCCACAAATACACGAAGTGTATTCCCCATAGACGACCCACAAAATGAGATGTAAATGGCTTTAGAAACAGTAATTAAGGCCTAATTAGTTTGTCTCCTTTAACATTTTTCTTGTAACTCTCATTATGGTGGAGTTCAGGCATCTGACCAGTCATAGCAATTTGCTTGTTACGCTGTGGTGGACTGTAGGTGACCAGGTGCAGCTCGCAAAGATGATGGAAAAATTGTGTAAATTTGATCAACAAAACCCTGTAAAATTCCTGTAAATGTTATAGACAAACCTTGTAAATTGAATATTACATGGTTTTTACATGGTTTTACATCTATTTGCATGATTTTTACAGTACATTTACAGGCTTATATATATTTTACATGATTTTTACACTATTTCTGTTCTTGTGGCATCATCTGTAATAAATTTACAGGGTCACTGAATCCATGTAAATGTTAATTGACATGATTTTTACATGATCTTTTTTAGTCTACCAATTTCCATAGTATGTAAAATTCATGTAAGTTAATTTACATGGTATGTAAATCGACATTTCCATGATGTTTCCATACTATGGAAATCGAACATTTTTTTCCAGTGTGAACATCCTTACATCGACGAAGTGTTCCGTCCTATCAAATAATCAGACTTTAGATAATGAACAAGTCATTTACCGATCTTTTAGTTGCGTAGCAATATATGAGCTTAATAGTGAATCTTATTTAAATTCTGAGTGTAAATCTTTGATACGGTAACATCATTTGAGTCCAGTAGCGGCCCCTCCTCGGAAAATGCCATCCAATTGGTTTGATGATACAAAAGAAAGTTCCGGAAAACTCAGTCTTGAGTCTCGGTTTTACTCGATTGAGGTAATCCACTTTTCCCGCTCTTTTCAGTTCCTCCAGTACACGCGTATATACCATTTGTCGGAAGTTTCGCTTCCGCTCTTTTTACCAACCGAATGGATTGGTATAAATGGTAGGCACCCCAATCGAATGGCATCTTCCGAAAGGATGCTACATTACCCTTAGCTTTGAGCACGAGTCTTGTGAACAGTGTTTGTAGTAGACTTACCTGTACTTTTGCCAAAATTACAGAGAGAAAACAAATCTTGAATATGCAAATTGTCATGTCTTTGGCTGTAGAGAGAAGAGAAGCAATTAGATCAAAAGTACATTCCAAGTACATACAAAGCACGCGCGCGTGATTTTTCCCGCCACCACAGGCTTCCCGGCCCCAAAACGGTTAAAGTAGCAGGCGCGCGTGGTGTGCTGGTTTTCCCGCCACAAATACAACCACAGCCTTCCAGACCCAAAAACGATTGATGAAAAATGTTTATATTTGAGAAAAGCTTTCACCGTCATCCATCCATCCCCTGGATCTGCCCCTGACAGCGTCGTATCATCAAACCTGATTATAGTTGTACGATGCCTTTGTAAAGAGCTCGCTAAAATGATGCCTATTTCAATAGCACATAGCTGTTTTATATGTTAGGTAAATGTTAATGTTTGAGTCTTAAAAATGGTATATACACCTGGATTCAGTGGTGTATAAATATGACTAACTTAGCATTCAACACTGAACGCGTTACTGCATTTGTTTTCTTGACGCACAGAACAGAAAATTATTTTATGGTTTCTCATAGAGGACACCATAGGTTGTTAAGCTCCGGCAATATTTTGTATACAAGCATTCTTAGGGCTTGATTATATATATGAACCAGGCTGACTTCTTTTGTTTTGCAGCCCCAAGGGAAAAGAAAACAAAAGACGTCAGCCGCTTCATATAATCAGGTCCTTAGGCTCAAAGAACAACCTGTCAAACTGTCCATATTTGGCAAACGTGTGTTTTAGAGATATAGCATTGGGCAGAATCAATGGATAAAACGATATGCAAATTCAATTACTGCGCTCTAGACGGGATGTTATCTGCCTTCAAGAACTGTTTTTTCTTGTCTATGATTTGAATTCACGATTGGAATAAAATTTGAATATGACACAGTTTTCAGATGATTTTGTATGTGATCAGTCACCTTGTGTTTAGACATTTATTTATACAGTAGCAAGTTATCTTCAAGGGCGAATGATTAACTTGGGATGTAAGTTTGTCTTCAGCAAAAAAATGTTTTTGCCGCTATCCTTAGATCGATGGGAATTACTAATTTGTAATGTTATGAGTTGAATGCCATTAATATTCAAGTATGAGTTGTTTAGTCTTCAAGATTCAAATAGTCTTCAAGATTCATATATAAAGGTCCCGCACACATATATTCATCGGGGAAACTTTGTGACCAATCATTAGCAGTCTTACTCAAACATGAAACTTGAATTAAAAACTTCGTTAATGAGAAATGTCCACGAACCAATAGGCATTCTGCCCGACTATGAGTGTGTGTGTACTTTGGGAGAATTGACATTTTGATGAGCAAAAATCATCGTCCAGTTTCGAGAAGCTCTACTTTAACTAAAGTTTTGACACAAGTTTTTAGCAATGGCAGCACAAATGAATCGCTTAATTAGGTTGGCAGCTTTGCAGTCTTTCCGCTATGCCACTTTTTTCTTAATAGAATCATCCTCAGGGACTTACAAACACAAGTTATGCCGACCATGCAGATTAACCCAAACCCAGAATTTTTACTTACCAGTTGATTAGAAAAATTCTGGGCTGAGTGATATTTGAACTCACGACTTTCGGAGCACTAGCCCGATACTCTACCAACTGAGCTGCTCCCAATTATAACAATTAAGAGCAGTGGTCAGTCAAATCCGAGATTCCTATCTTTCTTTATAAATGGTCTATTCTGCTTGTTTGGAATTTCCGATCCTAGAATGACCTGGGAATTGACTCACCGTTACTCCCAATAGTCCAGTTTCCAGTTACTAGAGACCGCTGAGCTTCCTGACAAAAGGCGCATTTATACAGGGTTAGCCTCCTTTTCAAACAAGACCCATGGGAGTAAACTCGATTTTTTTCTGTTGTTAACAAAACCAAAACAAAACCAAAAAAATCGCGTTTACTCCCATGGGTCTTTCTTGAAAAGGAGGCTAACCCTGTATAAATGCGCCTTTTGTCAGGAAGCTCAGCGGTCTCTAGTAACTGGAAACTGGACTATTAGGGCTGAGAGCTCAGTTGGTAGAGCATCGAGCCAGAACTCTAAAGGTCGCGGGTATAAATTAAATCCCACTCAGCCCGCAGATTTTTTCTAATCAACTGGTTAGTAAAACCTCTGTGTTCGAGTGAATTCGCTTTTTCTTCGTTCATGAAGTAATTTATAAGCCAGTTTTGAGTTATTTTCATATACAAAAGAATTGGTTGTGAATTTCACAGTTTTTTTTTATTAAACAGTATTAAAAACAGTAAAAAGAAAACTTTCAGCATGAAAAAGGTGAAGCTGGATGAGTTTTGCCTTCTAATCTTCCTTTAATTCATAAACGGCAAATATAAATTCAGTAATTAACACTAATTCTTATCATTCGATATCATAACCTTGGAAACAATTATAAAAATCCGATATATTTCATAGATTAGTCTTGTTATAGTTAGTCACCTACCTTTTTTAGATTAATTACAAAAGGTCCTTTCAAACCATCTTCCACGAAGAGATCTCAGAGGATTACTGATAAATACAAAGAAAGAGAATGTCTTTATATCAGTGGATGACGTTCAATATGACAAAGAAGTACTGCTGTTTACATGTCGAGGGAACAGCAATTATCCAAGAAATCGAATTATAAATAATTTGAAAAATACATGGCTGCGTGGGCTATTTCATTATAATTTCATAAGTTTGTCAATTATTTATATTAATTAATATATTAATAAAAAATAATAAAAAGACGAATAAAGTCGTTCGATTCATAATACGACATAAACGTCTATTTATAAACGTTTAGAACTTATTACACATTAACTGTACAGCTCGTTCTGTTTGTGCAGACAGCCGGCTTTTCAATAGACCGCATAAACTCTAATTCATCTATTTCTAAATAGACCTATGTTTAACTGTAATGAGCTTTTCCTCATCTGCGCCCATATATGCACTATTCGTATGGATTATGCAGTATTCATGGACCAAATACAGAGATTACGTCATGCTACGTACACGCCGGATAGGCCTTCTGTTTACACTGGACTAAAATTGCGTTTTTCTTTAATAGATTTGTTCAAGAAAACGTCCTTTCGGTGCAGAGGATTTCGAAAAAAGATGCTTCTTCAAATTTGTGTAAATATAAATGTGTCGCAGGAGACACGCCGACGGGTACTTCAGTAATATTTAATAGTTCTCACTAATACGAAATAGGAGGTTTGGTTTTTCTTGGAAATCTTCTGAATCCAGTTGACAGTTCGATAAGTTTTAATTACACGATGCGTTTTTGAAAGAATGAGAACTCTGGTTGAGTATAAGGGAGTAATAAAAAGTTAATAATGAACTAATGAATTGAAATTCACAAGAACAAGTCCAGCTAGTCAATAATAGTTGTTCGTTGTGCACAAAGCATTAGAAAATACTGTACCGACCATTGCATACTTCAGCGATTCAGCAGAATTAACCCCAAAAAACATTCAGTCACTTACCTGTAACACTGGAACCATCTGTTTTCTTTCCTATATCTAAAGCCGTTAAAGCGAAGAAGGTCAAATAATGAAGAGTAATTATATTTAAATATTAATCACCAAAGTTAATAACTTGTAAAAGAGGCAGGTAAATACAACTGAAATCACAGTAGTTTGACAGTCTTTGATCAATGATTGCGAACAATATTCCAATGGGATGACAAACTTTATAGAAATTGTGACATTTTATGTACCTTTTCGCGACGGGGTTTCCTCAAGCTATTTTCTTGTCTTTTCCGTAGTTCTAAAAGCAAAGAAACAAATAATGGAAATAATGCATGGTAATAATGTTGGCATTTTCATCGGAAAAAAGAAATTATGAAATGTCAATAAAACGAGGAATGATTTGTCTCTTTTAAGTTATACTTTTGATTATTGGATAAGACTGTCAAATCAACTTTTAAAAAAAAAAAAAATTAAACTTAGGCAACCTGCAATTTTGTACTCCAACATTCGTTACTATAGCAACTACCAAACAAATGCTAATAGCTCTCTTATCGCACGCTGAATGGTCCTCTAAATTGAAATCGGTTATCGATAGCAGCAGCCTTACGGCTCTTCAATCAGTAATGAGCTGTACGTTTTCCCTTCTCAAATTTTCGTATTTTTTTGTTACAAAGTTTCTTTAGACCTTTGACAGCTATTGCTACACACCAATTGGAAAAAATGCTATATATATATGTATATTTTTGCTTATTTGTTTGAGACCCTTGTAAATCTCAATTTATCTTAGTGTAACATTCAGCAAATTTCATAAAATGTATGTTATTGTTATTATTTTTCAGCGCATTTGATCATTACGCCATGAAAAATGCGCTTTGGAAGTTAATATATTATTATAATTATTTTATTGATAACCCCTTAAGGCCTGACAAAAAACATTTACAATGTAAATATTCGTAAAAAATGCGAGATCGATGAGCTTCTGATCATGAATGTTACAATTCTTCTTTGATATTCAGATGACAGTTTTACATAATCCATGAAACACGGCTAGACCATAGAAGACTCTAACATATACAAAATAACCAATCCGAGTCTGCTACTATTGATCCGCTTGCTAGCTCATGGGTTATACAATACTGTATATTTCTTCAATGTTTATCGTTCGAGGAGAGCTTTGCACAATCCAAGAGGCTTAAGCACGGCTAGACTATCAGATTCAACCATCTAAGATACGAAGAAAAACCTAAGATTCTGTCAGATGTCCGCTTGCTAATTCATGAATTGTATAAAGCTTATTATTATTGTTATTATTATTATTATTATTATTATATAATAATAATAATAATAATAATAATAACTTTTATTTAAATCTATAAAACCAATCTAGTAACATTCTAATGTAAGTAAATCTAAATTATCTTAATTATCCTATTTTCATAAATGTATAGGTATTAACATTGATAAACAAAAACCATATTCACTATTATTAATGACTGACTTGTTAAAAAAAACTGTAAAACATGGTAGATCATATTATTATTATTATTATTATTATTATTATTATTATTATTATTATTATTATTATTATTACTATTATTATAGATCTCCAAGTGGAAAGAAGAACTTGAAACTCTTGTCGAGATTGCAAAGAGTCAGCCACAATCAGCCTATATCGCATTTACAAAGGGATACAAGCATAAATTTACCTACTTCATGCGAACAATCAAGTCTTTTGAAGACTACACTAATCCTATTGATGAAGTGATAAATGAAATGTTTCTTCCAACGCTCTTTGGACAAACGGAGCCTTTACCTGACGAACTGTTTGGAATCCTCACCATGTCCCCTGCTCAGGGAGGTTTAGGCATGCCTGCCCTAAGAGAAGAGACGCCACAGCAATATGTTGCATCAAAGTTAATAACGGCTTCACACGTAGAGTCTATTACAACGCAAAGTACAACGATGACTACGACCTCAGAGGACGTGATAAAACAACAACAGTCAATTAAGGCAGAGAACTCCAAGTCGAAATTGGAACAGATTGACGCAAATTTACCACCTGACCTACTTCGTCAAGTCACTCAAGCAAGAGACAAAGGGGCAAGCTCATGGTTAAATGCAATACCAGTAGCAGAGCAGGGACTGGCTTTGAACAAACAAGAATTCAGGGACTCTCTGCGACTGCGTTATAACCTCCCCTTGCAAGATCTACCTGATGTTTGCACTTGTGGGGCTACTTTTAACGTCAATCATGCCCTGTCCTGTAAGAAAGGGGGGTTTGTAGCCCAGACACACGATACTGTACGAGATCTCCTGACTACATTATTAAGCAAGGTGTGCCATAATGTTCAAGCAGAGCCACAGCTGATTCGACTAAATGATGAGCAATTTAATCTTAAATCCACCAGCACAAGTCAAGATGCACGCTTAGACATAAAAGCGGGAGGGTTCTGGCAACGTGGAGTAACAGCATTCTTTGATGTACGTGTGTCGCATGTGAACTCCAAGAGCAACCAGAACAAGACTACCTCAACTATTTTCAAAGAACAGGAGAAGGAAAAGAAAAGAAAATACCAACAAACAAAGAATCCTTGATGTCGAGATGGGAACCTTCACCCCACTAATTTTTGGTACCAATGGAGGCATGGGGACAGAATGCCAGATGTTCTTAAAGAACCTTGGGGAAAAGTTGGCCAAGAAAACAAGAGACACGTATGCTAATGTAATTACATGGACAAGGACTCGCCTATCTTTTGAGATAATTAAATCAGTACATATGTGTATTAGAGGTTCTCGAACCCCTTTTCATAAGAATAATGAAGTTTCAGATGACTTCAATTTCAATTTAAATGCAGCAAAAATTTTTCATTAATTTCTCAAGTGTCCGAATTTTTTAGTTTTTAGTTTTTAGATAGTTTTAGGGTTTTCATGAACTTAATTTTTTTTTCTAATATTGCACACTACGTATTTAGTGGTAAATTATTATCATTATTATTTTATTTTTATACGAACTTATTTTCTTAGTAATAATCAAAATAAATCTTTTACAATAATTGTTACAAATAGCTATGAAATTTGTATATAGGATTTGTGTTTTCAATAAAGTTGTATTATCTATTATTACTATTATTGTTATTATTATTATTATTATTATTATTATTATTATTATTATTATTATTATTATTATTATTATTATTATTATTATTAATTTTGTTATTATTTACTAATAAATTAACGACTTGCAGCTGGCCCTTGCCAGCGGCAAACCTAGCTCTAAAACTGAAACAGCCACAGCAGAAACTCCATTTGTTTATAGACACCACTTTTGCCCATTGCTTGATTGACAAGGGTGATTAGCTAAAGACAAGGTCGCATACATAGGTGGTTTTGTTTTGCAAATTTAGCGGTGATTCACCTGCGCTCTTGAGGCCAATGATCGCTTGAATTCATTCAAATTACAGACACTCAGTTGAGTCAAGGACATTATGAGACCATTGGAGACGTTTTTATCTGTAAGAAACTTGATCTGTCACTATAGCGCGCGCTCCTCACGTTGACGTAAGCCTTTATTCATGTGCCAACCACTGAGAGAGTGATTGGCTGTTTTTTCAAAGCAGCTTGTGAAATGTTATTGTGAAAATGGTTGGCACATTAGCATTACACTTTGTTTGTTAGTAAGCAGTGACAAGCGCTATTAACAGATTGTCCTCAATGTGAATTTGTCCGTTTTCATGTTTGTAATATGGAAGTACTGGGGTTTCCATATGTTGTCCATAGAGTGGTTTTAAAGCAAAGTAAAGCGACCAGGCATATATATTTTACGTCGATAGATCGTGACAGTAATTTGGGTAACTGATAAACTTGAGGTCGACGGTGCGCTCATTTTACTCCCCTCTCTCCTTCAGTGCTCCGTTTTTTAATGGTATTTAAAGCTAATTAAAGCTACACAGAAAGGAGTGGGAACTACGGTTACGATACGATACGGTTATACAGCAGGAATTTCGAAACTATGATACTGGTACAGTTACGATACGGTACGGTAAGTTTCCCACTCATACGAAAACGACTCTAATATGTATAGTTACAAGTCCGCATGATCAGTCTGCAATGAGGTACGTGTCAGTAGGTTGTCCAGGACAGCGTAACGTGAGATACGTGTCCGTACGTTGTCCGCAAAGGCATCTTCATATGCTGTTCACTAAGAATGCATGTACATGTCCATACGCTATCCGTTATGAGATACATATCCATATGTTGTACGTGTCCGTACGTTGTCTGGAAAGGCTACATGTCCGTACGCTATCCGTAACGAGATACATGTCCGTATGCTGTCCGTAATATAAGATACGTGTCCGTACGTCCGTTGTCCGGAAATACATCTTCATATGCTGTTCGCTAAGAATGCATGTACATATCCGTACGCTATCCGTGAGGTACGTACATGTTCGTACGCTGTCCGTTATATGAGCTGCGAATACCCATACTTGTCAGCCGTTTTTAAGAGGTTCGACGCCTTTATTTAGTCCGTTTGTCGGGCCCGGTTGCGCTAAATTGAATGACCGGTAAAGCACTGCGCTGGCTGTCATTGATACGTCTTAACTTTCACAAAACTGCAAAGAGCTGTAATTACACGATTTTTAAAGGTGACAGAAACGTCAAATGGCAGCTATTAAATTATAATGATTATTTAATATATGTAAACTGACTTTATTTCACTAAAAATATATATGTACTTTTTGTTTTAGCGGCCGTTTGATAGTTCCCGATATAATTTTCTTCAAACCCTTGACCCATTTCTACCAAGACAGGCGACAAGGCACTGTTCCCAAATTGAAAAAGAAACGCGCGCGACATTAAAGAGTTAAAGGATTAACACTTCAAAAAATCCGGTATTTAACTTGTATAGCTTTTGGTCAGATTCTGCTAGTTGTGAATGAAAAATTAAAAACGAAAAAAATTAAACTTATTTGTTGACTTTGGATTTTCTTGTTTAAGTGTTATCGAATGGCAGTGGTCACAATTACCTTAGAATCCTCGCTTTTGGTGCTCATCAGTTTTCAAATAAGTGACAAACTCGGTACCTCAGAGTTCCGCTGTTATGTAACTGTTTCCTTTTCGCCTCTTTACTTAAAGATGGTTCGAAACTCATGTGCAAAAGTTGGAAAAATTATTTCTTGCTCAAAATTACTATTTTGTTATTTTCAAAGTAGTCGCAATAACGGCCTTGATAAATATTTTGATGAAGAAAACGAATATTGATAAGTCCCGCACATTTTACATCATATTCTTACCTAGTACCTTCTAACAGCAGTGCTTCAAAGCAATTAGATTTTCGATTAATAATTTACCAACGCCCCATGCACATCATATATGTGCATATCAATACAGATCCACTTGTTCTAGATTGAAAATTACTTGACTCTGATTGGTCGACACGGTAGTATTAATTACAGTGTTTACAATGTCTATAAAAGTTAAGTAGGTATAGAAAAAGTTTGTCACTCGGTAAAAGAAAGGGCTAATTCTGAAAAAAAAACCTTTTTCGAGAAGCTCCCTCAATCAGGACTATATATTGTATACCTATTTGCAAAAATATTGACCCTTTCAAAACATATATAGAAGCTGAGACCGAAATAAACAGTGAGAAATTTGTTGATTAGACGCTTTTAAAGAAGTGTGTGTACATGGACGTTTCAAACGGCGACTGAGACAAAATCTTGGTATTCCAAACACGATTATGTAACAAATTCATGGATAAAAATATGAATATCCATATTACCCAGGAGCCATTTCGGTCTCATATTCTACAGGGTCGATGATTTTGAAAAGGTCGATGTTTGTGCAAATTGCCAGGTGTTTGCTGTTCGCTGATTAAATCTGATGAATCATTATGACAGATCCAGCTCGCTTGTTCTAGATAGAAAAAAACTCGACTCTGATTGGTCAACACGGTAGTATTGATTAGAGTGTTTTATGTATAAACTGAAAAGTTAACTGAATGGATATGGAAAAAGTTTATCACTCGGTACAAGAAAGGGCTTGTTCGAAAATAAACACCTTTTTCGATAGACTCCCCCATTCATGCCTCACAGTTTTTATGGTTTGTATATCGACAGGTGCTTGTTGTTTGCTCAATAATCTGCCGAAATTTTCTTATGTAACCAATTACAAACCAGCTAATTATTGCTCTTATTTGATCTCACTATGCGGTCGTCCGTTTTAAAAGTAAATTAACTGTAATTTTTATTTAACGCCGACAATTCGCAAAAGTTATTCTATGACTAATCCATAGTTGGCGACAATTCCACAGCTTTAACCTCTCCCGTCTCTTTAATCCAGTTCTTCGTTTCACAGTTCCTGAACAAATTAAAGCAAGAACCTAATAAACCAATATTTAGCACAGGAAAAATTGCCCTTGCAACAATTCAAGTCTTTACTTAATTCCGTGCAATATCGCGCACTTAGCGTGTGTGGCGACGAATCCATTCAGCTCAGCCTCGCTTTCTGATTGGCTGTTTGATATATTCCGTGGAAGAGGACAGACACTCGGCACATCTCTATTCATGGAATTTAACTTTGCGGTAAGTGTATTGAGTAATTCAAAAGATTTTGCCCATAATAAATGACCATGCACACCTCCTTCTCGAGTAAAACAACCTTCCGAGAAATCACTAATAAAAACATCTTTGAAAAATGACAAAAACGTTTTTTCATGTTTGTATAATAAAGTTAAACAATCAGAAAATAATCAGGAAACTGTGAAAAATCGTTGAGTGGCTATCTTCACTACTGGGCTACAACATCTATCTATTTATAAAAAAAATTAATTTACATGTTCACAATTAAAAATTTCTCCTCAACCATCAACCATTCACTTACCGAAACAAGCTTGCAAAAAGAACTAAACGTTGTCTTTGTCTTTATCAAAATCAGCAGTAATTTGCTACCAGCGAGACCTTTTGGTAAATAGTAGTATAGACCCCCTACCTGTCCTACCTATACCAGTCGGGATATGACGTCACGAGAGTATTTTCGCTGTGAATCCACAGGAATCCCAAGCTCGAGGTAGGGTGATATATTTGAATATTTATAGTTATATATCCTCACTGCATACTCATTAACTCATCGTATAATTAAGTTATGGGAGGAGTCCGCTCCTGCCCTCACCAATGCACCCTGTATGCGTTAGCCCAGGCCACGGCCCAAAGGGACTAAAACTACGAACGCCTAAGAACTCCCCATTTTCCTACAGAAGATTCCTTTATAATCTGAACCGCTCGAGTTATCAGCGATTAGCCGACCTGCTTGCTATTAGGGCCTTCCACAGCTCAGTAGTTAGGGCATCGATCGGACCGGTAATCCGAAACTGTAGGTTATATCTCCGCTGGAGGCGTGGATTAGTCCCAGTTTTATCGATCAAACATATATTACCTACTAACTTCCCACTACTCTCTCCATTACTCAGATTCCAACTCCGAAAATCTGCACTCGTAATAAGCACCCTCTCCTCTTTAATTTGCCAGTTATCACCGCATCGTTAATAGTCTGCCAAATGCAAACATTAATATACCAATTGAACTACGATTGGAAAGACTAATAGTTTCTCTGATTATCAAGGGTACTCGTGAAACTAATAATAACTTTATTTCAGGAGGGAAAACATCTATATAACTTTAGTTAATCATGATGGCCCTCACTGACTCCAAAACTAGACAAATTACTCTTAGAAACCACCACCCACAACGAGTGGGCGTGTACGGACTGCTCTTGTCCAGCTAAACTAAGTAGTAAGACATTGCTTTGCGTAAAGAGCCATGTGTATTTAAAGGATGAAACTGGCACATGGAACTATATCCATAACTTCCCTGCGAGAGTAAAGGCGCAGTTCACTGCTAGTGGGTTATTGCTTGTCGCAAAACTAATTAATTGCAAACAGGTAAAACGTTTAAGGAATCCAAGTTGGCAAGAATGCTTGAGCATCAAGTCCAAACAAACCGCTCTGTAACAGTTTCTAATATTGCTGATATTAGGTAAAACTTAGAATTGCGGAAAGAGGAACCAACAAACGATGGAAAAGGCGATTCAAATTGATAAAAAAACGCCAATTTTCCGGCCAACAGGCCCAATCTGCCGTAAAGCTAAGCACTAACAAAAATGCCGCGACGCATAGTCTAGCTGACTTATCACGCAAAATTGAAAATCCGTCCGACGAATGATCATAAACATAAATGCAAAAGTCAGCAACGGTGACTCTTTCACCAATGCCGGATGCACCTAGGTGGAACTGCCGGAATGTAGGACCAAGAAAACTATTTACTGAACCTAACAAAGGCAAATAAGACTGCGGGAAATGCCTTCCAGTTTTCGCGTTCGAGTCTTTTCACATTCTTTTGTCCCGGCGAGAATGCGCGTACACATCCGAGCTGCTCGGATCGACCCATGAAGATGGCCAAAGTGTCCCCACGTCCTGAGAGCGCTGAAGTCGTGGAGAGTGTAAGAAACGGGCACAAGAGGCTTCCCTTGGACGCGTGGGACTCAGTACAAGATCGAAACGCTGGAAATGACTACATTAATATTCCAGGTACCTACCGCGCGATAGAAATGAACACTTGCACGGGTGCGCGTGCGCGTGCGCGCTCGACCACTTAATATATTTATTTTGATATCGCGCGCATAGTTTCTCATGGATACCGGTACCAACTGATGAAGACTGCAGATCTGCAGTCGAAACGTTTTGAATAGAATTACAGTCACACGCTACAGTCGCACTCCAAAAATGGAAGCCGGGATGATAACTGGATGAGCTTCCGCTAAATAGGTTAATAATCTATAGACAAATTTGATGTCATCATAATATTGATCGGTGTTAAGGTAATTCCAAAGAAACAAAACTAAACATGGAATTCTCGTAAACCTTCAGACAGTAATAATTATTGAGTTGCTTATCCCAAAAATGAAATAAAAATTGAGGGCCACTCTAGCCATTCTTGCACTAGAATGCGTTAAAGTACCACCTTTGCGTCTTGAGGGCTCAAGATTTGAAAATCAGAATCGCGTCAAAAATAATTAATTTCTTGAATTTGAGCAGTGCTAGCTGACTAATATGAGCTCATTTTTCCCTCTTTGAGCAATAGCCTAGCATTGTGATACAATAAATTGTTATAAAAATGCGTTTGCTACAAGAAAGAAGGTAAAATTGGTTAATAGTACGTGCCCTTGAAGCAACGTGAAAGCACCTCTCGAGCGCACGTTTGGAAAAATAAAAACCTTGACATGGAATCCTGACTAAAATTATATAAATGATAGAGAACCTTATTACCGTTGATTTGCAAAATAAAAAGAATAGGTGCCCGTGCTCGTTTCCGCGCTACGACACATCGGCCGAAGTGTGAAACAAGAAGTCGTACGCAGCCTGTGACCGAAGAGGACTAAGGCGAGTAACCATAAAAACACCTCTTAGAGGGTATCTACCGTTAAAAACTTCATAAGACTAAAGCTTGCATCATTTTAAGTCAAATATATATCTATTACAATCGAACAAATCAAAATAGGCTGAACTATGCCATGCGCAGTACAGATGCGCACTGCAAAACTACGGAATTACCTCGAGTTGGTTAAGCCAGGCAGGAAAGACTTATTTCCAATCTCACCGATTTTATCATTAGGAGCTTTCCCCCTTTAAGCGTCGTTCATGTTGCGCAGTATACAACTCCAGTAGAAAACAAGTCGAAACTACAAAAACGTAAAGAAAGTACAAGGGAAAGTAACAAAACCAGGGATACGTGATATGACCTTTGTGACCGGGCAAAAGCATTTTAGGCTGGAGAAATGGCGCATTTTGAATTGTGCGAATTCTCCGGGAACTGGGACCCAGTTAAACGATATATTCTAAGCTTGAATTCTTAAGATAAGATAACAAATCTCTTGGTATCCCTGGTAATTGTTGTTGCTATACACTCTCTGTAAATCCTGCGAAAAATTCTACTACTTTGATATGGACATTTTGTGCCGTCTCCGCTGAGTTTAAATGTGCCGTGACGAGACGTTTGTCCCTTAAATTACGACACAATATGTTGTAAACCAAATGAGTTTATTACTAACCAAATTAATTTTTTCAGCCTTCCGGCGAACACGGGTTTCAATCTGGGGTAACTAGCTCTGAATGGGCGAGTACACTATTAGACTAACCGTTTCCGGTAGAAAGTGAAATGCTGCAAGCAGAAAACAGTTGGTGCATCCACCTTAGCAGAACTGTTCCTCTAAAACTCAAAAATGAACACTGCTTTCTTTAATATATCAAATTTTCCTTGTCTATCTCCTCTCATTTTGATTCTACTTTACTATAACTATCAGTCCAAGATACTCGACTTTCAAAAATGTACATTTTGCTAGGAATTATGGCACTTTAATCTGTGAAGTCAATACCTTGCCATGTATTCCATATCTATATTATACACACTACTGCAGGATCCACTACAGCCAATTTAAAAACTGCATGAGATGGTTCGTAAACACCTATAAACCCCGAATGCAAATTCCTCGCACCCAAAAATGCAAAGACAAAATTGGGAAAAGTTGTTATGAAGGTATAGACCTTTTTAACATCAAGTTGTCTCCAAGAAATCAACTGGCCTCGCCTTCTGAGGTTCTTTAGAATGACTAACTTAGGTAGCAATTTTGGTAGCCATAGGGGCCAACAGAGGGTAGGGTCCCCGGGAAAGAAAACAAGGCAGTATTCCCTGTAAACGATAGACAGTTGTATGAACGAAAGGGAACCCCACCCTCTGTTGACCCCAGGCTCTGAACTAGGTCCAGAATTAGAGCTTTAGCGAGCCCCCCCGAGGTCAACAGAGAGGAAGGATTGGAAGGTTAAATTGGGCCGAATGAAAAAGAGGGAAAACATTCTACCAATGGTTATGGTACGTATTCATTTCTTCACATGATGGCGGTAACTCCAGGCCATCTTCGCTAGCGGTACTCCTCAATCAATGCAGTCCTTCAAATTCGTCACCCCGTGGCTCTCTAGGCCACCTTCGCTAGCGGCACTCAATCAATGCAGTCCTTCAAATTCGTCACCCCGTGGCTCTCTAGGCCACCTTCGCTAGCGGCACTCCTCGCTCCCGTGCGATTCTTTAAAGAATTCGTAGGCCCGTTGCTCTCCAGGCCATACACCTTCGCTAGCGGTACTCCTCTATCAACGCGAATCTTTGAAATAATTCGCAAACCGTGGCTCTCCAGGCCACCTTCGCTAGCGGTACTCTTCTGTCTGTGCGATTCTTAATTTGAAATTCGCAAACCCGTGGCTCTCTAGGCCACCTTCGCTAGCAGTACTCCTCTATCAACGCAATTCCTAAAATTCGCGAACCCGTGGCTCTCCAGGCCACCTTCGCTAGCGGTACTCCTCTGTCTGTGCGATTCTTTAAAATTCAAACCTCGTGGCTCTTAAGGCCACATAAAATATGCGGATTAATTGAAGTTAAAACGTAGATTTGGAGCACTAAATAAACAAAGCATAAAACAAATATATTTACGACTAATGAACTAACTGGAAACAAAGACCGAAGTTACGAGGCGTAACACAAAGCATGCAAGACGAATGCAAATTGCTAAAGTAGGACGCTAATGGCAGTACTGGCCGAAGGAATACAAAATATACAACAAAAGCGGTTTGGGTAATTAATGATAAAGCTTAAAATTTATAGCCAACGAAAGTCAGTTTGGAAAAACTAAAATAAACCACAAAGAAACAATTATGAAAAAGAAATA
Organism: Telmatactis stephensoni; assembly: GCA_029948255.1. NCBI lineage: Eukaryota > Metazoa > Cnidaria > Anthozoa > Actiniaria > Isophelliidae > Telmatactis > Telmatactis stephensoni. The sequence goes on from JALIZF010001538.1 coordinate 221,490, forward strand.
GAAACGACTTTGAAAGCCTACCCAAACCGGCAAGCCGACTGATAAAACGAAATAACGAACTTACAGCAAACTAGGACGAGAAAAACCTAGAAGCGGCTACAAATATAAACGACTACTAGCAAAATTGGGAATAAACCCCGGGAAAACCAAGAGAAAACCAGTCCGAGTTGCAAACACTAATTTACCTCGATACGCGTTTACCAAAGCGAGCCGGTGCAATTGTGCTCGCTAACGCTGCTAGCTAGCCATGTTCAGTTTAGCCAAGCTTGGTAGAAAAGTCAGGACGTTGAGGCTGCTGAGAGTACTCAGAGGAAGGATCTTGAATTAGAGCTGGTGGCGGTTGACGATAATGGCGAAGAACGAAAGTTCACGTTGTGCCGGCGTATCTTGAAGTGACCACTCCTAGATCGAGCAGGCTTATTTATACTTTGAGCTAATTAATTATGCAGTGAAAATAGTAAATGCTTGTAGCGACAAATCATTCTTTCTTTTTCAAGGTCATTCTTTCTTTTTCAATAATGTCTTTTGGCATAGAAATCTTTTTTGTCGCTTCTGTTCGCTTTGTTGCTGAGTTTCAAACTCTGTAAAATCTTGGGAAACAAGATAACGCAAGTTAAGCGTATGATCAAATATTCATTTATCGGCGGCGTATTCGATCAGCACTCGGTTTGGCACGAAGATAATAAAAGATGCTTTGGAAAAAGTTGTGGATAAAATAACGTTGGAGTTTGTAACTTGTTGATATTTACTATGACTAATAATGCCAATACATCGTTCAAAACTGCAGGGCGGATCGGTTGCTTGTGCACAAAATTATTTAGGAAACTAATTTTGCCCCTGCGATTTTGCTTAAACTCTCTCAAAATAATTGAGGGATCGAGGAACAGTGTAAGTTGACTCTCGCAATTTCAGAAAAATCACATAACAATTTTATGACCAAAATATGTTCACAACGTTGAATCTCAAATTTAAACTGTGACCAGTAATTTATTCGCATAATTGTCTTGCTATCTTCCAATTAGCGCTTAGATAATAATAATAAGAATAAGAGAAATCCTCGGATGCTGATTGCTTTTTCAAACCGATGCGAATATATTATAGCTGGTCATACTTTTTGGCTTTGCGCTGTAAATTCGAGACCATATATATTCCTCTATAACGGTTAAATTTCTTTTCTGTAAAATACTTAAAATATATATTGTAAAGTTTGCGAATTAAGGTTTTCTTGCAATTCACGACGAAAATCTCAAAGTTCTGAGTATCACACGTGTAATTAATCCTGTTGAGCCACCTTAATTAAAGTTTCTCGACCAGAATAAATGACGACACGTGTGATAACATATAAAAACTACTCATGATTAGTTAGTATAAGCCATAGAAAGACAACAACAACAAACCACCACCACCACCACCACCAACAACAACAACAACAACAACAACAAAAAAAACAAAAACACTACAGTCGTTAATTGGTCTCCTTTTGAAAAAGATACGTAAAAGTGACACTCACGAAGATGTCTTAATTTCAATAGGACCAAACTAATTTTTGAATTCTATCCTATATTGGAAAAGACAACATGCACGACACATTTGAATTTGCAATACATGTTTCGGCAGATTCGACTGCTATCGTCAATTGCTAAGTACAGAGAGGTGAAATCTTACAAATATATACCTAATTAAAAGTGAAACAAAAGAAAAAAGGTGAAAATGCGAATTATTGGACAAACTTTCAATTTACATGATGTAATTGTTGGTTAAGCACAGGGTGAAGCCTATTAATTCGTAGTGACCCTTTGGTAGTATCGTATCCTAGATTTCACTATAATATAACGGTGTTGTTTATCTTCAATTTTTCTCTTAGTTTTTTTGTTAATGTAAAGATCGTAAAGCTTTTTTCGTCTATCAAACAGAACTGTTAAAAATTGTTAATGAGGCGGGTCCAATGCCTTCTAGCGCGAGCACTATAATAAGCTTTTATCAGGTACTTTTAAATTAGCAAAAAAGAAAAAAAAAAGAAGTTACCATAGCTGGAAAGAGTGTGTTAATTTACCAAAACAGTGAAGTTTGAAGGAAATAAATTAATAATTTATGAAGTGTGAATTTTGTAAAGAAACCTTTGGCGGTTGGCATCTTTTGTCGGCTACCAACCAATGTTTTCACACAAAATGCATATCTTCCTGAGTTTTGAACTTACTTCACCAGGCCATGTTCACACGAGACCGGTCGAATTTTTGACCGATCAACTGGCAAATCAACCTAGACATGCTGCCCACACGATACCCTTGCCATACGAGGTTCAGTCACACGATAAGAAAAAGTAAAAGTAAAGCAACCATATTTAACGTCGATAACTCGTAACAGTAATTCAACTGACAAACCTGAGGTCGCGATCGACGGTGCGCTCATTTTACTCCCCTCTCTCCATCAGTGCTCCGTTTTAGGGGTATTCAAAGCTAATTAAAGCTACACAGTTTGGAAAGAAGTTGAAACAAGGATGTGAGGTCTGGCTGGGGGATCGAACTCGGGACCTCTCGCATCGAAGGCCGCGCACTAACCTACTGTGCCGTAAGACTACAATACCAGTCAACATTTCGACCGGACTATAAATCTCCCTCGCTCGATTTTGCAAGTTGAATATTTGGCCGGTTAGGCGTTCAAATTTTAGTACATTTAGCGCAGTCCCGTGTGAACGGAACACCTAAACGTACGATTTTTTGATCGGTCAAATTTTTCGAACTTTACTCCGTTTCGATAATTATTACGTGTTCTTTCCAACTATGATAATTCTTTTTCTGTCCTGTAACTTTTGGAATTACGTTGTAAAAACTCATTATGGTACACTGTACCCTCACAATTATTTCCACTTGGCATTCTAATACTTTAAGCACATAACTCTCACATTACATTGAAAACAAGACATGAAACTTACAGTTTTAAAAGGAAAGTAATTTCTTGTTGTTGTGGTCGTCTTGGCCATAAATGGTTTGCTGTTCGAATTGAGTTGTGAACATTTTTGACATCGTAAATGAATCATCCACTTTATATATTAGAGCGTATTCCATAGAGCAGGTGGCGGAGAATACGTCGATTCATAAAAAGAAAACAATTTAGTTCCAACTGATTGAAGGCGTTGTTTTATGCCGGTGTATTCGACTTCGTTTCTCGGCTCCAAATAGACTTTTTTTTTCGCACTGGTTTGAAAGTTTTTTAAAGAGATTAAGATTAGTTTAAAAAGATTAACAGAAATGATTACAATAAATCTAGAAAGCTTGACAACGAACGACAATTTAATTAACGGCTTTCTCTCTTAGAGCGATAACACTAAAACCGTGAAATAACTTAGCAACTAAATAGAGACAAATAGTAGCAAAACCCTTTCTTTCTATTGTTTCATTAGTACTATTTGTACTTTTTAGTTAGTACTTGTTTCACGGTTTTAGTGTTATCGCTCTAATCGTTTGGAAATGTTTAAAGTCAGCTTCTTGGTGATTAAACGGCGGTCAAACCAAGTCTTTCAGTTTATTTTTCTTAGTTAAGCTTGTACGTTAAGTATGTTAGATCCAGAAGACTTAAGCATGTTTAAAAGTGATTTAACTAAACAAGATTCAAAATTAGTTGTTCGCCCGAACAACTCGCCCGGAAACCACGTCTAATCAAGACAAGAAAAATATCTTGATGGGCTGATTTAAAAACGTAATAATAGGTAAAACTTTGACCAAGTGTAGTTAAACTATAGTTTAGTTGTTTTGAAATGGGAAGAAGATAACTCGTCCAACTCGAACCATATTCTCTAGCGATCAGTGAAATCAGTGGTGAAATTGGGATACAGTATAAGGAATATGAATGAAACAGTTGAATTTAGATCGTGTTCACCACCTTCACGCGGCTCCACAAACTAGTGTGAAAGTTGAAAAAAACAAAAACGCAAAAAAAAAAAAAAACCCACAAACCAACCAACCAAAACCAAACCAAAAAAAAAAACATAAACAAACAAACAATCATTTTCAAAAATGCTTCCTTTCGATGACGACGAGGAAATATTCACTTTACCTCCTTGCAATGAGTTTTTTTTAACAATATAACGACATTTATATCTATCTTAAATTATTAAAAGATCATTTGAATTACAAATTCAGTGACCACGGAGACGGGAGGGGGGAGGGGGCCGGGAAGTCTAGAAAACTGAATATTGTTAAACAGGAAGCATAAAAAGTACAAATGAGCGTATTTACGTTTTTATTGAGAAAGGCAAGACGGATTCTTTAAGGCATTTTATTGTTTTATTATAAAATTATGTTTTTTAATTCACATATCTTTTTATCTTTGAAAAGATACTTTAGAGTTAGAGGTAATCTAGGACTTAGTCTTTGTCTGACACTATATAGAGAGCAAACCTGGGCACAAGTTTAAAAAGAATTTCAAACTACCAATTTTTCTAAAACTAACCTTTTAAAATAACTGTACTAAACAAACATCCTGTCTACCATGGTCACTGCGATTTTATAAATCCAATTGTTTTTCTAGATAGTGGAGTGGTTGCTACCAATTATCTCTAGCAGTTAACCCCATTGAGACCCTCTGTGAAAACGGCACCGCACGGTCACGGTACGGTTACGGCAGGACTAAGCCCCTAGCATATTGACGTCTTTGTCCCCTCTCTATACCAGAATCCTCTTCAAGAGCCTTTGATATTCAAATTTTATAGGATTTCTGTGGAGTTTCTAAGGTTTTACGGTGAATGTGAAATATTCACCGTGAAGAAATTATGAACACACGGCGAACAGAAAGCTTCAGATCATTGATTAAATTTTATATACTCCATCGAGAATACAAACACAATAGTTTTAATTACCAAACAAAATCTACTCGAAAAGGATTCTGGTATAGAGAGGGGACAAAAACGTCATCATGTTAGGGGCTTATTTCGAATGTTTTCATAAACATCACAACACTGACACGGCCACGGTACGGCCCGGTACGTTTCACACTCACCCATACAAAGTTGCTCTATGACGAAGTAACACACCGTCGTCTCTTAAATTAATTTTTTGGTTAATTTGCTTAAAATTTCCTCTCTCTCAACTGATGGGAACTGATCAGTGAATGGGAAGTCTAAATTGATCTAAGGAAATTCGCCTTCCGGAAGACAAAGTGTCTATTAATTCATAATATTAAGGGCAGTGTAGCCAGGATAGAGATCTACAGCCAGACGAGCTACAAGCATTGGTCCTTCTCTAAGAGAATGTAAAGGGTTGGCTATAAAAGAGTACATATCTGTGATATGTCCCGACACTAAGTGGTACTGTTTGTTACTACGTAAGTTTTCTATTGACGATAAAGCGAGTTCTGCTTCGTTGGTAGACGAAATAACTCGACCACTCTCGTTACGCTGTTTGCTCTGTAAGAGGGAGAAAATGAAATTAGGATGAAAATAAATGAAAGAAAAAGGGAGTAACGAAATATTAAATGAAATGGCTGTACACTCCCTCGGCTTAGTTTTCGACCGAGAACAATGAAATTACGAGTGAAAGAAAAATTGGAGTAATGAAATATTATGGTATATTATTGCACTCACTCGGCTTGGTTCGCGTACATAGCCTGGTGCTTTTGGTTCCAGCCGTAGCAAGGTGTTAGAGGGAAGCTGTGCGAGAATAAAGGCTTCAAGAACACGAGCCATGAATCTGAAACTGAGTATAAACAATCTTTACATTGTGACATGCCCATTGGTCGCCATTTTAGTAAGTTGTATCATACTCCATCTAACGAAGCGCTGATATAGGAAGGGGTAGATAGGCACAACGACTGCCCCATAACAGAGATAGAGAAAGTGATAGCAAAAAGTGAGGAGAAAGCGGAAATTAATGTAAATGGACTAAACTATGTTTATTTTAACTACTTACTTTACAGTAAATGCCGACTTTCTGCCAAATCCAATGGCACCTAAAAGTCCTGATGAGTCCTTATCTTCTCCTAACTGATGCAAATTCGTTGCCAAGAACGACAGTTGCTTGGCAACATCATTCAAAGGCGATCCTGAAAAGTCAGCCTGCCTGAGGACAAGCTGTAGAATCTTGTGCCAAAATAAAGTTATTTTGTACTCACTTTCTTTTCTGAAAATGGGAATGAAAAAAATACGTTCCAATTATTACATAGGTCACAAAAGGTTAATCCAAGAAAAAATAAGGCAAGAGAAGGAATCTCCCGTATTAGTTAATGCTACTTTAATATCGTTTTGTTTCATTTTGGGAAAAATTAAATGTAGGAGAGATGGCATCGTTCTCTTGGCGAAGGCTTGTCATATCTTGGAAAAATCTTCTAGTCGTTTTTGGAAACGCCGCAAAGGTGACAAACTAAGATGCTCGGGAGACCATGATAAAGCGCAAAAATAGCTCAACAGAATTCTAAAATAGCACTGAAAAGTGTTGCATAGGACATAGTCTCCTTCGCAATACTTGTTAGTCTCAAGAATGGGAGCGAGACTAATAATGGCCGACTAAATTGGTAAGGGAATTCCTTCTCTTGCCTCATTTTCTCGGTTAATTTTCATTTCTTAATTCTTTTATTTTGTTTTAGGATAATACTAATAATTATTTTACCTGATTTTAAAGCGAGCACACCAACTGACAAGGTCAGTTAAGACTGTCATTTCTTGAACAGAACTTTGACACTGTGACAGCCTTAGCAGTACGTATGCATAGAGCGTCAAGTTAGCTGATTGTTGAATACACTCTGGAAAACAAAACCTTTTTTTGTTATTTCAAGACAACATCAAGGGTTCAAGCCCTGGCGCGCTTCTAAGGAGGCCTGGTTTACAAGTTTACAAGCTTAAATCGATGTTTAAATATTAAACTTGAACATTCAGATCAACCAAGACAAAGCCAAACTTAAAGCTTACCTTCGATAAATGAGTCCTGTGAAAGTTCTGGGATTGAAAATCCTGGAATCACTTGACTCCAACCCCACTCTGAACCTCTTCCAGCCACATCCACTTGCGAGGAATGCCTGGCGAAAACTTCTTCGATCCCAGTCTCCAGGACGGACACCATGTACCCGATATTAGCGAGAGCACGACAGGAAGCTGGAATCGAAGCTAAGATGAACACAAGGGATGTGGTGGATTTGAGGTATTCAAGAATGTAGTTTAAAACTGTTGTTGTTACGTTATTCACTGGTGCGCAGTTGTTAAGAAGGTTGAGGGTTTCAGACAGGAGTAGACATACTTCAGTAGCGGTACGATCATGGTCATTTCCTGTAGATGTAAGCAGATTTATATACATTATGACGTCATCTGTGCAGTTATAAAAGAACAGACGCACGGAAAATGGCATCTAATAAGTATTTGTTACAAGAAGAAAAGATGAAAAAAGCAGTATCAAGAACAATCACAGGCAGATGGAGATCAAAAAGGTGCAGTAAAGCCTGATAAATCTTCAAACAAAAGTGTACCTGAGCCAGCAATACTTTCTATATCTCTCAAGATAAACTCGATTACAGCAGGATACAGGCTTGGAGACAGATTCTCATCGGACGCCGAACACTTTACCAGTAGACTTGCAATACATCGTACGTAACAGATTCGTTTGGGAAGAGATTCCTGAAATATCACCAAAGTAGTCTTATCAAAACCATAATTGTAAGGGAAAGGAAGGAAGGAAGGAAGGAAGGAAGGAAGGAAGGAAGGAAGGAAGGAAGGAAGGAAGGAAGGAAGGAAGGAAGGAAGGAAGGAAGGAAGGAAGGAAGGAAGGAAGGAAGGAAGGAAGGAAGGAAGGAAGGAAGGAAGGAAAACGTTAACTAAAGAAATGATAGCTCAAATTTATCAATGTTTGTGAAATACTAGAAACATATATACAAATTAATTAAAACAACAACAACAAAAAACACTTCTAAGAAGTAAATATCAACTAACCGGAGACAATGGCTGCAATGACCCTCCTACCGTTGTAGAGATTCCTGCTGCAGCTCTTATCAACCTGTAGAGAAGTAGATCAAGAGTGTTTATTAGATGGACGTTATTACTATGAAAGACTTAACTAATCACTAATGTAAGACCAACCTTACTGCATGCCATATCGATGAATTTTGCTCTAAAATAAGTTCAGGTTTACAATGTTCAATTTGCCAAGTTACTATTTCATCAAAAGAGCTACAAGAAAATAATAGTATGAATTTTTGATCATTTTTTTCAACAAATCATGTTTTCAGTGAATGTTGTACCTTTTGTTTATATATTTCCATGGATAAACGTGTGCTCTTTCTAACAACTTTGGCATTTCTGATCCCTAGAAATGCAGTAGAGGATATTAATGACAGAAAAACACAAGACAAAAGCATAGAATGCATGCTCTTGTTCTATCTTTATTTCTTGATGATCTAACCATTCGTTCCCTCACTCATTCCATCGTTCGTTCGTACCTTCATTCATTTCTACGTTTGTTCATCAGCTCGCTTGTATACACCTATTTCACAAAAGGTTGTCGGACGAGAGATCTAAAGTACGCGCGACTAGACCGAAAGGGAGCATGGGTAGATGCACAACTTAACTCACTTTACAGCTTTGGTCTTGATTATAGACATCAACAAATAAAACAAGCTAGGTGTGGTTTTCGCGTTCATCTTCGTATGGTTTTGTTGTTTTAATATTTTCTACCCATACTACTTTTCGGGTGAGTCGCGTATGCTTGGGGTCTTTGGCCCGACAAGGTTTTTTCAAATAGGTGTATTCTTCTCTCGTCCTAGATTGAATTTAAACTACAAACTATTTCTCTCTAAGACCTGGTTATGATAAGGCTCGGCTCCCCAGTCGTCGGGGTTTCGTGCGCCCGCGATACTCTAGGTTATGATGTGGGTAAGTACTTGGTGTATAAAACATCAATTGTATGCAACACCAAGTGTATCAAATACATTGTATATCAATGGTGTATGATCTATTGATACACTTGGTGTTGCATACACCAAGTACTTACCTTGCTGGGATGAAACCGTTTCTTGTTTTATGAATAAGAGTGACCTTTACAATGTTTTAAAGAACTAAACGGCGTACCTGTGTCTCAATAGTAGTTTTGTCATTAGTGAACATCAAAAACAGGTGGAAAACAGACGTCAGAACACGAGACACAATGTTGGGAGTTTGGTTCTCACTGAAAACAAAAACAGTCACGTCAGTTTATAGTGTACTGACATAAAATGAGAAAAAGAAGAGGTAGAAGGAGAACAAAACTAAAATTAGAATTGAGACGCGCGCGCGTCAGGTGATGTGACGTGTTGCCTGGATTTGGGCTATTTTTAGAACGTCGGCCCTTGCGCACGCAGAAAAAAATATTTCCTAGGTGTTCACTTCAAGTGCGCACTGAGTTCAACTTCTAAAACTAGCTCGAATGCAGCGTAACATCAAATTCAGCGACCGACGGTCTTAATAAGAGCCACTTGATTTGAGAGATAATGGAGTACAATTAGAAAAAGACAAGGAGGACAGATGAAACTGTTTAGCGGGAAAATTGCTTACACACTTGTATTTATCTAATGCTATTATTTGTTTAACTTACCAGTATGCATTGATAACACGATCCCAGTCAATCATGGGACAAACACAACCAAGGAATTGAAAGCTTGTTTGACACGAAGTTCGAAGCTGAATGACAACGTTTTGTAAATGAGTGTAAAATAATATTTTCTGATAAAAATGCTTGAAAATACATGACAGAACCTAAAGGGTTCACACCGTTAACCGTAACTATTCGTCATTTCTACATTTGTAATTCATTCCAACACAATATTGAGGCGCTGTTACACTGTGCAATTTTCTCAGCAACTTGTCTCGCAACGGCGATGCGAAACAAGTTGCTGGAGGATTGCACAGTGTAACAGGAGTTGTCTCGCAATTTTTTTTGTTGCGCGTATCGTTGCACGAAGTAGAACTCAGGTCTACTTTTCGCAACGCGTTGCAGCAACTTGCAATGCCACTGCACAGTGTATCACCCCTCCAGCAACTTTCCTCGCAATTTTTGAGGCACATTTTCTACGAGCGCATGCGCAGTTTCTCATTTCGCTCTAAGGAGCTCTGGGTACGAGTAAAATATTGCAAGTTACTGGGGAAAATTGCACAGTGTAACAGTGCCATAATTTTCTCAGCAACTTGTTTCGCAACGCCGTTGCGAGACAGGTTGCTGAGAAAATTGCACAGTGTAACAGCGCCTTTAGTAACATAAGGGTTTTAATGATACTAATATCATTAATTAATTCCTCTAAGCCCGGTTGCTAGAAGATGGGTTAACCCTAACCTAGCCTCCTCGGCAGGCATCTCTATTTTCTCTCTCTTTGCGATTCCTAACTAGCGCCTAGTCGCTCTCTATCAGCAACACAGGAAACCCAAGATTTTCTAGTTGGAGGAGTTTCACCCGAATTGACACGAGCGTGCGCGCGCGTTTGCGGGCGTGGGATCAGTCTCGCTCTTATTTCGCCCAGTAATTGATAACGACTGCATATTAAGACAAAGAGTTATAAACTAGATTATCATTAGTCATCAGATATCAGAAATGCGTACGTCAAGAGTGGCGGTGCCTGATCCTTTGACTGCGAGTGAGTTGCCTGTCGAGTTTTCAGTCTGAAAGAGCTGTTACAAAGAAAGACATCCAGAAAGAGTGAATAAGTGCAACAACTTTAGCAGAACTAATGTATGAAGGAAATAAATCTAGTGGTTGTCCTGAATTCTGAGCCTTTCGCATAAATAACTTACAAATCTGGATAAAGCTTCAGATAACAAAATGACTAGCTGCTTTGCAAACTCAACTCAGCTCGAGAATCTCGCCAAAAAACTTGAGTCTACTGACCCGAACCGCCTATGAGTTCCCAATATACACGAGCTATTGTCTAAATGCCAATCAAAGTGAGCTTTCCATATTCAGGGAAGTAACTTCTGATTGGTTAGCAGAAATTCAAAATGGCGTTCCACGAAGGTTCGAAGGTTCGACAATGAAAGGATTTCAAGTACCGGTAATACGAGGGAGATTCTCGAGCGTGAAAAACTGGAGTCTGCAAAGACAGACCACAAAATGACATAAACGAGACAATCTTTTGTTAATTGTACCTTTAGCATCAGGTCTATATTGTCTGGTGTTGGATGGAATTGGTTCCAAGGTAAAGTAAAGAACTTGGAGTGATGGACGCGACGTACGTAGTCAGGGATACCTGGCTTGACTAATGACGTCACGAAGAACGGCCAAAACAGGTTCATCAGGCTGGAACTACTCTGATAAACTAGAAAAACAAGTTTATCAGGTTTGAGTTAATCTGAGAAACCGGAACAGCAAGCTTATCAGGTTTGAACTACTCTGAGAAACCAGAAAAACAAGTTTATCAGGTTTGAACTACTCTGAGAAACCGGAAAAACAAGTTTATCAGGTTGAAAATTATCTGAGGAACTCAATAAGGTTCCGTTCTAAGAAATTAGCAAACCATGAAGCTTATCAAGGGAACTATTCTAATTCTAACTTGCTGCTTCCGCCTGAGGATTTGTAAAGGAGTATAATACTTACTTGGGAAATATAAATGAAGACAAGACATGGTATCTGTAAAGAGTGCCACCATGTCTGAAGCCTGAGGTACTTCAGTCTCGTTCCATGGAGCTACAGGTGCGTTACTGTAAGTAGAGGAGAGAGAAAAAATCCTTTAAACTATAACATTCCGAATGAGGAAAATGTCCTTCAGTAGCATTTGGAAGTAATAAAGGCAAGAATCACAGTAAAGAACGAATCACAGTATTGTACGGCTTAAACCCTGCCTTTATATCATCCCGATAAGAAAAAAACCACAGTCACGTCAGGTGAAGAATGGCGTTCAAATTAAAGAAAGTTGCTTACCCTTCAATAGGACTGTCTTGTGCACAAATCCAAGGTTCGAATGTCTTGCAAATTAATTTCCACAATGTTTCTAAGTCTTAAAAGCAATAAATGACATCGAATTGATATCAATGTTTAGTCGTCACTTACTATGAGCTATCAAAACCACTATAGTCATCAAACACCCTCCTCCCCCAACAACCACTACCATCATCATCATCATCATCATCATCACAATCATCATCATTACTATCATTATATTACCTTCTCCGGTGTCATTTGATTTACGCGCCGTGCGCCCAACAACCAACATCATCATCATCACCACCACCATCATCATCATTATCATCATCATCATCGTTATCATCATCACCACCAACGGAATACCATTACGATACATGTATTACCTTCTACAGTGTCATTTGATTTACGAGCCGTTCGTCCAACGACCTGCTGACACATAAACCCAAGTAACAAGGACAGCTGCTTGATATATGGACGCCACATGGTATACAGTCCACCAGTCACGTGACCACCTAACTCTGCGCGCTGATTGCTGAAGTACTTGGTAAGCCAATCAAGTGTTTCCATGATCTTAAAACAGTTACAGAAATAAGTTACTATTTGACTTAAAATTTGCTTTGTATTTTTACAACTGATATATTTTGCTACGTCTTTCACGCCGGACACTCTAGGTATCCTAGGATGCGCAAGTAATTCGACGTCGACCATTATGGATAACATTTTGAGTAGAGCATGATTCCAACTAGCCGCATAAACATAACCGCAAGCAACATACGCAGATAGAGCTGTATACTGCTCATTGACAACGCTCGTCTTTTCCTGCGTTATGTACCTCTTAAAAGGCGTTGTTACACGTACGCATTTTTTTTCTGCAACTGGTCTCGCAATATCGCTGTAAAACTACTTTCACGAACTACTGCAATCCAGCGTGTAAAATACCCTCCATCGTAAAAAAATAATTGCAAGACAGGTTTTTCTGCAATTGTTGCAGCACCTTTTTTCGACGTTGCACCATGTGATCACACCTGCAGCGGTTCGTGCAACTTGTTTCGCAACGCCATTGCGTGACGTGTTGCAGACAAAATTGCACCATGTGTACCTATGGGATGAATGCGATACTGAGTCTGCGTACGTTCCTTACGTAACGTACATAACAAACATGCGTAACGTAACTTTGCATAAGAGTTACCTGTTCATCTGCCAAGACGGTTGCAAGAGTTGGTGATTGTGGAGCTTTGTCGCTATCTTGATTAAGAACGCAACCAATGCAGAATAAAAACTGTTCCCAGACATCAAGGGATAAGTTACGACTACTGGAACCTACAAGCAGGACAACACCTCTGAGTAAAATCCTCTATAGTATTTGGTTCCTTCATTAATTACGATATCAGCTCAGAACAGATTTCATATGACCGTGGAGACGCAAACGCACGGTCACGACACAGTTACAACAGGAATTTCGAATCTTTTACGACACCACGGCTCTGACGCGATTACGGCACGGCGCGGTCCGTTTCACACTCATACATAAACTGCTTTATTTAATACAAGTGGAGAAAATGGTGTACGCTTATTGCTCAAGAAACCATTGTTAGTGTTTTAAGAAAAGAAATGCAATTTCTCTGCTCTCTAGTGATCTAGTAATGAAACCATTTTATCCCTCTTCGTCGTGCGAGCGTATCTTGCTAAGAGAGCAAGGAAAAGTTGTCGGTGACAAACTAACCTTCAAAAAGCAGTCGTAACGTGTCGCTGTACTGTTCTGGGAAATTGAACATCAAAACTAATGACATATGACGTAGATAGACCTAAAGAAATACGAAAACAGCTTAGGAAAACAGGCAACCAATAAAAAGGCAAGACGACAGACAGTCACGTAGAAAGCACTGACAGACAAAAATGCTGGCATTACTAAGTTTTGTACCAAGGCATTTAAATTTAACATATAAATACATTCAACGAAGGCAGGCCAGTAAACGGACAGGCAAGTGGACGGAGAAACAGAACGTCAAACACAGACACACAACGGACGACGACGACGACGACGACAACAGCAACAACAACAACAACCACTACTACACCACCACCACCACCACCACCACTACCACTACCACCACCACTACCACAACAACAACCTTATAAATACACGGTGCACACACGTCGTATAAGTTTATAAGTACCTCATTTATAGCGCGGTCCTGGGGGTTGACTTCAAGTCCAAGTTTTCTCAATGCTGTAAAAACCGCAACAGTCAGCCCTGATCTCTCAATTAATGAGCTACTTGATGAGGACAGCCACTTCTTGAGATCAAACTACGATATCAAATACATTATAGTTTGTAACATTGTTTTGCTACTACTTGGCATTGATATGCGACCCTCCAAAATGAATTACTAAGTTTCTTTAGTCACGCGACCTACCAGGGAATGTAGAAAAATTGGATTCCCTTCCCTTCTCTAACCCACCCCACCATGAATGGTCACGCGATCCTACCGATGGTAAGCCTGGGTTTTCACTGCAACGCAAACATAAGTGTAAGCACAAGAATCAAAAAAATTCTTTTTTTGTGTGTTTGCACTTGTGTTCATTTTATGTCAATGAAAATGGAAGATTATGCTTGCGCTTGTGCTTGCGTCGCTATAGTGAAACCCAGGCTTTAGATAAATTACGAAACGTTTCTTCTGTATTTGCATAAAACATATACATGACATGTAACATAATCGCCGTTACCCTGGTGACAGAATCAGGATGTCATGAAATCATTCAAGCAACCTATAGTGACAAGTAACGCAATCGTTCACGAGACCTATCGTGACATGTAACGCAATCATTCACGAGACCTATCGTGACAAGTAACGCAATTGTTCACGAGACCTATCGTGACGTGTAACGCAATCATTCACGCAATCTATCGTGACATGTAACGCAATCCTCCTTACCTTGGTTAAGAGTGAAAAGGCCAAATCTTTATCAGGTATTTGCATGACCTCATGGTACATGGCTGTAAACCGCGATGGATTGTCATTAGGACTAAAGAACGGCACGAGCAACATGGTAATGGACGTGTGCTCAAGGATAGCACATAGTAACTGTTCAGTTTGAAAGCCGTTATTGAGGATGAATTCCTGCAACGAACAGGTTATAAAACAGGTCAGGGTCAGACGCACACGTAACCACATTATCTTTGCTTCAGAGGATAGAGCAGATTTCGTATGTGTGAAACGGACCGCGCCGTAACGTGACCATGTCAGTGCCGTGTTGTCTATAAAAACATTCGAAATTCCTGTCGCAACCGTGCCGTGACCGTGCGGTGCGTTTTCACAGTTATACGAAATCTGCTCTAATACAGAACATTATATATTTTGAAGTTTAACCGAAACTAGCGGGCTTTGTTGGTGTATGAAGATACAACAGGGAATGAATGAAAATCTGTAACATTGTATAAAAAGAGAGTATGAAACTAGTGAGTGAACTAGTTTGGACTGTGTTGGTGTATGAAGATACAACAGGGAATGAATGAAAATCTGTAACACCGTATAAAAAGAGAGTATGAAACTAGTGAGTGAACTAGTTTGGGCTGCATCGGTGTATAAAGATACAACAGGGAATGAATGGAAATCTGTAACACCGTATAAAAAGAGAGTATGAAACTAGTGAGTGAACTAGTTTGGGCTGCATCGGTGTATAAAGATACAACAGGGAATGAATGAAAATCTGTAACACTGTATAAAAAGAGAGTATGAAACTAGTGAGTGAACTAGTTGGAACTGTGTTGGTGTATAAAGATACACTAAGGGATGAATGAAAATCTGTAACACTGTATAAAAAGAGAGTATGAAACTAGTGAGTGAACTAGTTGGAACTGTGTTGGTGTATAAAGATACACTAAGGGATGAATGAAAATCTGTAACACTGTGTAAAAAGAGAGTATGAAACTAGTGAGTGAACTAGTTGGAACTGTGTTGGTGTATAAAGATACACTAAGGGATGAATGAAAATCTGTAACACTGTGTAAAAAGAGAGTATGAAACTAGTGAGTGAACTAGTTTGGACTGTGTTGGTGTATAAAGATACAATAAGGAATGAATGGAAATCTGTAACACCGTATAAAAAGAGAGTATGAAACTAGTGAGTGAACTAGTTTGGGCTGCATCGGTGTATAAAGATACAACAGGGAATGAATGGAAATCTGTAACACCGTATAAAAAGAGAGTATGAAACTAGTGAGTGAACTAGTTTGGGCTGCATCGGTGTATAAAGATGCAATAAGGAACGAATGGAAATCTGTAACACCATATATTTTAGACAGAACTTGGAACCTGGGCCCTTCGTCGGAGTAGAAGGAACTCGAACCGTCAGTAGTGTGAATGCTCTGTTTTAACACTTTTGAGTTAGGTATTTATGCATGTAAACCCTTATTATGCTGTATACAATTCTACACTTCAATATAAAGTGTTTGTCTATCCACTATGACCTAGAACAGTAATGTTACTTAATTAAAAACTCCTAAGAACGCATTGTCTATATGACAATTAATATTACGAAAGGAATATATTTACGATGGAAGAAAATTAAGTGCGCAATACAATAATAAAGAGAAAAGAATGAAAAACATTTGAAAAATAAGTAATGCATTCTCTATCTCCAGAAACTATACTTTAAAGTAAAAAGAAATCTACTGAGTTTTTTTTTTACTTAATTAAAAACTCCTAAGAACGCATTGTCTATATCATAATTAATGTTACGAAAGGAATATAAAAAAACTAAGTGCGCAATGAAATAATAAAGAGAAAAGAATGAAAAACATTTGAAAAAGTGTAATGCATTTTCTATCTCCAGAAACTATACTTTAAAGTAAAAAGAAATCTACAGTTTTAAGGTTAAAAAGGTTTGTTTTTATACTGAAGTTATATGACTAGAACGTGTTTGAACGTATCAAGTTATTACTACAAGAGCACCTGTTCGTTACCTGTTAGTTTCACCCATGAAGTGACCATAAATAAGATTCTTAACGACAGTATATATATTAAATCATGACATAGTCCCATTATTATAAGACCCATGGCTTCATTTAAGGAGAAGTTCACTTGAGGAAGGGAATAATGACTACAACGAATTTTTATAGTTTACAGGTTATCAACTTGTATTGACCAATAGGATGCCACAGCGATTTGCAATTCTAATAACAATGTACTAATGTACGTCACGTGTGGTAGTATTAATAAATTATGATTTTTACTCATTATAATATCATACAAAACGTATGTGTCCATGTGTATAGAGTGCCTCTGTCTGTCTGTCCGTCTGTCTGTCCATTTTCTATCGTTTTTCCTTCGTTTTCTTTTTCTTTCTTTCTTTCTTTCTTTCTTTCTTTCTTTCTTTCTTTCTTTCTTTCGTTCTTTCTTTCGTTCGTTCTTTCTTTCTTTCTTTCTTTCATTCTTTCTTTCTTTCTTTCTTTCATTCTTTCTTTCTTTCTCCCTTCCTTCCTTCCTTCCTTTCTGTCTGCCTGTCTGTCTGTCTGTCTGTCTGACTGCCCGTCTGTCTGTCCGTCCTCCTGTCTATAAAGTGATGTGCGTGAACTGACTGCAATAGAATCCCAATTTCTCGAACCCTCAGTTTCTCGATCCTACCAATAACTCGAACCAAGAGACCATAATACTGTTATGGTCTCTTGCTCGAACCAATTGTTTTCCCCCTTGGATTTCTTCCATTGTAGTTTTACACCCGATTTCTCGAACCAATTTTCGTTTCCCTTGGAGCTTCGAGAAATCGGGATTTTATTGTACCTTATTTATCTAAGAAGCGCAAAAAGAACTACCCACTTCTAATAAGCAGTACATCAATGAGTCTGTGATACCAGGAAGTATCACCCTAAAACAAAGTATCAAGTTACCTTGCCTAGGATTTCAATACACGAAGAGAAAAACTGTAAAGTAGGCTGGAACCTGATAACTGTTTCATCCATGCAACCAGCCATTTGATAGAATAAACTTGTTCCAATGTCTGTCAGGATTTCTGAAAACAACCCGAGATACATATGAGCAAGGTCCTCGACATAAATCAAATTATATTATTTTTCTACCTTTGATGTTGCGTTCTTCAGTGATTTGTGCTTTCTTAACTAAGACACTGACAAAGAAAGGCGCAAATTAGTGATGGAAGACAAAAGGAAGACAGAAAGAATAGGAAAAGAAAACGTACGAAAGAAAGAAGGCACGAAAGGAGAAAATCAGTGATAAAAGATGCAAGGAAGGAGGGAATTTAATGAAGGAAGAAAAAAGAAAGGAGGGAAGGGAGGTAGGGAAGGAAGGAAGAAAAGGAGGGAGGGAGGGAGAGAGAGGGAGGGAAGGAGGGAGGGAGGGAGGAAGGAAGGAAGGGAGAGAGGGAGAGGAATAAAGGGAGAGAGGAAGTACATTTCTTTCACTTACGTTATGATCACCTCCACAAAAGCAGCAGCACAACATACATCCATTGGACAAGCTTGCAAGAACCACTCTACCATATTGTCATATTCTTTACGGTTTTCAGCCATCCTGTTGCTTACAACTTCATTGTCGTATCGGCATAAAAACTACACCACATAAACAACTCATGAGATTTTGTGTTTTGTACTTATGTAGAAGTTAGTCCATATCAAGAGGGAGGGAGGTTTAATGGTGTTATCGTATAAGAGTATCATATCAATATGGTATATTTTCAATCCCATATTTTTCAAGGATCGATTACTTAGCTCCTACGCTATAAGCATTGGCAGCTCAGAATCGCGATGATTGATTTCATCAAAATAATGGTCACCAAAACGATGGATTTAATAAATGAGAATGATGATGACGATGATAACGATGGATGATGATGTTGTCTATACACCAATTTCCATATATCAGTTCAGTGGTCACACACAAAGTATCCAAGCGAGGCTCCAGGGTACAAATTGGAACAATCCTTTGTGTGTACCCGTGGAGCCTCAGCTTTATTAGTCTTACATACCTGCAGAGTAATGGTTGCTGGACCAGAACACTGGTGATCACTTCTAAACTTACTACGGCATGGTACCCTTTTAACCAACTGCAATGTTAACAAAAATATATTGCTCTAATAAGGGCGTTGTCACACGTGCCATGTCATCTTGAAATCTGTGATCAATTCTTTATCAAAAAACTCAAGGTAAGTAAAACTTTGGACACTTAAAAGGGGTAAAATCACTTACTACTATTTTAGTTGGCTAGAGCAGCTACGTTACGACGAACAAAGATTTTCACATGCATGATATAACCGGCTGAGTTACAAAAGAAAATGACCTAAGGTTTCGGTCGCAGCTGCTTGTTGATTTTTACTCTTTTATTTATTCCCTCCAACTGGATGAGGGCCAATTCTTGGATTACATGTGACGTCACGGCAGCCATCTTGGATGAACTTTAACAAAAGATTTCTCATTGGCGTCTCTTGTTTGTTCATCCAACATGGCTACCGCTTCATTGTCTTTTGATTCCCAAAGGAATGGATGAAACCCAGCAATATAATACTTCCATATTAGTTTCATATAAACTTCATAGTAGTTACAATCGCGCAAGTATCATGGATTTCGTTAACAATACTACATAATTGGTGTCACGTGATCTACCTGCGTCATTTGATTGGTTGACATTCTTGGAATGAGATCCAGATAAACTTGATCTAAAGCTATCAAATGATCAGTCTCTCGACAAAAATGTCTGTAGAACAAACATACACAATTTAAAATCACACCTTTCTTTGATGTAACGAAAATCTCGCTCAGTTAAGGGAGCATTCATTTTTTAGGAGGGGAGTGGGCCCGAGGAATTGCAGGAATTTAATACAAAAAAATGCAAGCCCCCACGGTAAGGAATTGAACTATATTGATGACCCACCCCACTTCCAAATATGAAAATAGGGTCAAAAACATGACCCACCCCCTTTCATAGAGTAAATTGCTTTTGGCCCACCCCTCAATTCCTCCGGCCCACCCCCCTCTTAAAAAATGAATGCTCCCTAAAGAACTGGTACTGCATGTAGGTCACAAATGTTCAGAAGAAAAATGGGAAAAGTTTTAGTCGCTAAAATCGAAAGCACAAGATTTCATTCCACAAGGTAAAGGGATTTTTGAATTTTGAGATTCCTTTTATGGCCGTCAGAGGAGAACCAGAGAGAAGGGGTCCACAGGAAGCCCAAATTAAGAAAAAACAGAAAAGAGAAAGACATGTTACACTTACTTAGCATGCATGTTGAGTTTCTGAAGACTATCATGGACAAGGTTGATAATCTTTTGTTTGTTGGTTAACATTTTGTCTGTCAGGGGAGGAAGTGGGGATTTTATCATGACCACAGGGGGTGGGGGACGAGGTGGTTGGTGAGTCCTCATACGCTTGATAATCCTTGCAGCAGCTGAAAAATAACAAAAGTCATGACTAAACTATTATCACTCTACATACAGTGTAAGCCCCACCAGTGGAACCCCACCAACTCGAACTTACCCAGGGGAAGCTAAATATTCGACATAGCGGGGGGTTCGAGATAACCGATAGTAATTGACTTTAAAAATGACTCAAGGGAAATGGGTTTGTGTTCGAGATAGCGGGGGTTCAAGATAACCGATACTGTAATTAACTGAAAAAAATGACTCAAGGGGCCGGTTTGTGTTCGAGATAGTGAGGTTTTCGAGTTAACCGGATTCGAATTAGCGGAGTTCAAGTGTAGCAATAAAACAGACGCTAGTGCCTCATCAAAGCTACCTAGTAGTAGCGAAATTGCAATCCTTCTGTTGTAAGAAGATGCATTCATTTCAGTCTGCTTTTGCATCTGCGCTTGCAATATACTACTTCACTGGATACACAATTCAATATAACGAAATATCCTAGCTTTTACCGCAAGCCTTTTTACTTGATACAATTAATGCTATACGCTGCTTCTTCAGTGTAAAGCCGCAAACGGCCTGGTCACGCCATCCAAGACTGCTTGCAATATCATATACACCAATTTCCATACATCGGTTCAGTGGTCACACACAAAGCATTCAGCCGAGGCTCCAAGGGGATATTTGCATAATCCTTTGAAACTAAGGCCACTGGACCTTGACGCCTCGCTCGGGAGCTTTGTGTTTGGTCAGTGAACCGATGTATGGAAACTGGTGAATGTAGTCTGTATTTGCTTTGTTAAATACCTGTTCTTTTTTCTAGGCCAAAGTCTCTTAAAAGACAACTTTACCTCGATGTCAGTATAGCATAGGCAGCTTTCATTCACGAAAGACGACGGAGTTGCGACCATTAATTAATACTGACGAATTTTTGTGGTTTAACGTTTACATTATGTGCTTACTGACTGAGTGGGAGGGCCAGACGGGGAAATATTTGCCTCCAGGTCATGGCCGACGGGCCGACCGCACCAAGTCCATAAGCATTTTATCATATGATTCTTTTAGATCATTTTATTTATAGTTTTGGACGCGTGCAGTCCGGGTCCGGATACAGGCTTTTCCGGACCACCTGACTATTTCCAAAGGTTTTTTAAGAGCGCGCGCATTGCCAAATATGGTATATATGATAAGAACAGATATCGCTAACACCTTAATCGTACCTGTGTCGGGATAAGATGAGCCCCAGTTACTTGATATGCTAGTTGTACTACTGGGCTTCCTTTGCTTTTTCCCATAAGCGTATTTCATCCACTTTCCTACCGTTTCTCTCAATTCCCAGTCAATCTTTTTAAAGTGGACCAAATCCCACCAAGGGCCCTATGAGAGAAGGCACGAGTACTATAAGTATATTTGCAGTATCTTTAGCTATTGTGATGATATTCGAAAATAAATTAGAGTCAGAATAAGTAGCCTCTTTGGCAGTTTTCCTTTAGGCCTACTCCGTGCCCTAAAATCGCCTAATATCGCCCAAGATCGCTCAATATCGCCCAAGAGTGCCTAAGAGCGCCAACTCGAAATAGCTAAAATTTCCCAATATCGCCTAAGATCGCCTAAGATCGCCTAAGATTGCCCAAGATCGCTCAATATCGCCCAAGAGCGCCTAAGAACTCGAAATGGCTAAATTTTCCCAATATCGCCTAAGATCGCCCAAAATAACGGCGATTTTAGGGCTCGGGGTGGGCCTTCCTTTGTTTCGTTTCCATGATATCTTTACCTGTTCAGATTTCAAAGCCTTCTCCAGCCTCTGTGGATCATATGGTGCGGGTAGGGAGGGTAAGTACAAAGTTGGATCATGTAAGCGAGGCTCATCTAACCAAAGTGCAAGAACTTGGTAAAACCTAAGGTAAAGATAATTTGAGTGTAAAACTAAAATTGTTACTAAAACATCAACAAGAAAAACAACCATAAACAACAAGAACCACAAATAAGTTTAAAAGTCAGTTTAGCATTCGAATCGATTGTTTCACCATGAATACAGTGCAACTGTGATTATTTGCAAAATACTTAATGTAGAGGTAGTGTGTGAGAGAGTACAGTCTCCCAATTAGTGCGCAAGCGCTAGAAGACTTGGACACTTAAATAAACAGTTATTTTAACCCCTATTAAGCGGCTACCCCCTATTTAGCGACTAGTTATCAAAATCCTGACTACTGATGTTACTGTAAAAACAACCCCCATTAACCGACCAACCCGTATTAAGCGGCCACTTGCCCGTTCACAGAGGGTGAATGGGGGTTCTATTTCACAATACTCCTTAAAGTTCCCGTATTTTTTTCTGGGTGAAATCACTTTTGAATTTTATCAAGTGGAATGAAGCTCGCACAAAATGAGTTGCGCTCATTTCAAATCAAGCGGTACGCAGATGCTGTAGTCTGTTTCACCAAGAGAAAAAACTCACCCAGCAAGTTTCTCATGGAACGCCTTTGTTTCTTCAAACTGTTTGTTGATTTCCTGGTCAGTATCTTCTCCCTGTACTGATTCTTTATCAGCAGACATTTGGGCTGTCATTCCACGATGGTGTTCTGCAGTAGTTTGTAGGCGCTGTTTCATTTTCTTCAGTAAAGATACATCTGCCTGACTGTCAAAGTATCGATAGCCAACACCAGCACGCTGTGGCATTCTACCAAAGAATAAAATAAGAAAAGGAATCAATGAAATAGGAAGAAATGAGTTAAAAGGTAGAACTGAGACCAAGAGAGAGAGAGAGAGGAAGGGTGAAAATGAAACAAAATGGTTGAATGGAAGGAGAGATAAAAGTAAAAGAATTACCGATTGTTAAAGAAGAAGACTCAGCAACAGCAACGAAATGCAAAAAAGGAAAACCTAAGTTTAGCATAGAGTAAAATAAAGAGGTCCCATTCGAGTTGATTGATAAAACCTTAAGTGGCGTTACGCAAGACGATACCACCTTGCGCAAAATAGCTGCATTAAAAGTTGGTGCAATGAAAATGATAGCAAAAATGCAGTGAGTTTTTGAAAATTGTTTAAAAACCTGCGACATGTACAAATAGTAGCTGCGCGCAATGTTACGCTACACCAACTTTTAATGCAACAATTTTGAAGTAAAAGCGTCATCCTGTGTAACGCTACAGTTAGTCACCTTAACTTAACACGTCCCTGTTACTTAAGACGTTTATCAATTGTTAATCATCATTAATAACATGATTTCTTACCCTGGCTGTGAAGGAGGTCTTTCAAGGTACAATCTAAAGAACCTTTGCCAGATAAGTGGTAGAAGAGGATGATCCATAGCTGTAGCCAAGGCCTGGTTAGCCCAGCGGTAAATACACAAACGAGATGGTTGAGGAGACCATGTGAGCTTCATCACTTTGCTTACTTTCTAATTTATAAAAGAAAAACACACATTTCAGATAGAAGATTACAGTGTTTTCTATTCTGAAGTAGACAGCACTAAATTTAAATAGCTGGCACTTGCAAACCGAGTACCCGAGCCGATGACACAACAGACGAGAAACTGGTCTCGATTTCAAATTAGAATCATTCTCATAGACTTACAAACACAAGTAATGCCAATAAGTGTCACCACTGATTTGGGCTGATAGCTCAGTTGGTAGAGAATCGGGTTAGAACTCCGAAGGTCATAGGTTCAAATCCCACTCAGCCCAGAAGTTTTCTAATCAACTAGTAAGTAAGAATTCTGGGTTCGAGTGACAATGATTGGCATTACCTGTGTTTGAATGTCACATTACAGGATAATAGGATAATGTAATTTGTACAGCTGGAGATTGAGACACCAATAATCGGCATAGACGCTGGCCGTCGATGCTTCTGCGGAACAGGCTGTTGCATGAAGATTGGATATAACTATTTACTGGAAACATCCTTATCCAGAGCTTCCTGTGACAATGCAAATAGCCGAGGGGAAGAGAGAAAAACTGAAGGAGTCAGTTGCCAACTCCTCTTTATCTTTCCCCCTCTCTGTCTCCAGTTTTCCCTCTTCTTCTGTTACCACAGGGTACACAATAAAAGAGTTGCCTTCCGAGGCAGTTAATCTACAGCAAAACACCATCATTTGTATTCCACTGGATAAAGATTTATCCTTTGGATAACGCATTTTACTCTTTGTGCAACCGAGCTCAGGGGTGGGCTTCCTGTGACATATAAACCACAGGAAGCCCACCAGACTAGCTTACCCTTAGAGCATAGTCAGTACTAATATCTGGATCCTCTATGAGTACTTTAGCTATTTGTACTCTAAGACTAGCGTTTTCCTCCATTTGGTCTTCAGTGCATAAGACATAAAAGGCATAGTAGCTGTAGTCAGGTGACGGCTGAGGATCAAACAAAATAACATCTTAAAAAAACAATAACAGCTATATGTGTTAAAAAAAAACTTGTAATTTATTGTACAAAAAAATGAAATGTAAAATATCAGCAAATGTAAACAAAAGATTTAGATTAAAAAAAAAAAAAACAATAACAGCGATAATGTTAGTAATGATGATGATGATGATATTTTGATGACAACTCAAGTTAGTAAAAGTATTCGTAATTTATTGTACAAAAAAATGAAATGTAAAATATCAACAAATGTAAACAAAAGATTTAGATTTAAAAAAAAACAATAACAGCGATAATGTTAGTAGTGATGATGATGATGATATTTTGATGACAACTCAAGTTAGTAAAAGTAATATAATAATAATAATAATAATAATATTTATTACTTATATAGCGCAAATTAGCATCTAAATGTGATCAAAAGTATTCGTTAATAACCTAAAGGAACAGAACACGTTGCAACTTTCATGTAAATTTTTATGTTATGCTACCTGCAACAGTAACTTGCCCCCCCGGCATACATTTCTTTGTAAATATCGACAATTTTGGGCTTTCATATTTCCGAGAGTTTGCAAACGGATTGTTATGAAACTTCGCACATTTATTAAATTCAGTACAATAAATCAATTTTCAAGACTGCTTAATAATAATAATAATAATAAATGGTTCTTCAAAGCGCATCATACAAAAGTCTCGATGCTCTTTACATTAGGCCAGATAGAATTACAGATTCTTGAAGTTTAACGAAATACCATTAGATTATGCGTTCCTGATAAACAGGAATGTTTTCAGTTGAGATTTAAAGGAAGCCAGAGAGATAGCATGTTCCACAGTGTCCGGTAGATTGTTCCAAAGGGAAGGTGCAGCCAGTGAAAAGGATCTTTTGCCAAAGGTAGAAGTTCTTGAACCTGGTTCTTCGAGAAGAAGCTTTGAAGAGGAACGCAGTAACACAGGGACTAAAGTTCCAACGTTTTTACAATCCTACAAATTCTACTTTGTCAATATCATTAATGACACATGTACCTTAATATCCCATAGCAAAGGTGGACCAGTAGAGCTTGGACTAACCAACGACCACAAAGATGATAATAAACCTTGGCTATCAGACTCCTTGAGTAACAGTCTTGTAAGCAGTCAATTAGTTGTGTCTTCACTGCAGCAAGCCCTCCTTCTGTTTTGAGGGATGCTTTAAGTAGGACTATCCAGTAGATACTGAATACTCCCATCTCTATACAATACACAACGTACAAACGTAAATTTACAAGTGAGCTCTTCTCGCCCCTTGCGTGACTATTTTATATTATATAATCGAACAGGAACAAAAATATAATAACACGTTGCCCTCCAACGAACGTTTCTAATACAAAAAGCACAAACTTCGACCGCCCATAACTTTGGCCACTACCTCAAAATTTCAATTTTTGCTAACTTTGGTGTGCTCTTTCTTAGGTAGACTTACTTGTACCAGTTTGGTAGCGAACACAAAGCTTTTATCCAGAATTCTATAACACTGATTGGACCAGGAGAACCACGGAAATGTGACTTCTCGATATGACTCTGGTTAAATAAAGAAAGGAGTTGGTTCATTAATCATCTAATCTACAAACGTTATTCGGATAGTATTTATTTAGCCAATGAAACTAGAGGACAACAAACAAAGATAACAACAAACAAACAAACAAACAAACAAACAAACAAAAACAACAGAGGTCCCAGTTACATGAAGGTAGATAGCCCTATCCAACCTTTATGCAACTAGGACAGACAGACAGCCAGACTTCTAACACCACAAAGATTCAGGATCAGTTTACTGTCAAATTGCAACAGATGGAAACAGAACCTGTACTTCGAAGGCTGTATTTGACACATACAGTTTTCAGTACTTTGTCAACAACCAAGAAATCACAAGAGTCCTTTTATATTTTCATCCATACCTGTATTATTCCAGAAATTCTCCCACTGTATTCCCCAGCTGATGGATAAAGCAATAGTTTTTCAGCATAGTATGCACTCTCACCATCCAATTGACAAAGACGGATGAAGAATTTTAGTGAATCTTTGAGAAAGAATAATCAGAATTGGTTAGTACATCTAAGATGTAAGTTTTTCTACAACATATTTCAACATCAGTAACACTAATGATCACACTAATAATGAAGATAGAGATGGTGATGGTTGTTACGATGATAATGATGATGGTGATGATGATGATGGTGATGATGATGTGGATATCATGATGATGACACTGATAGTGATGATGAATGATGACTGATAATGACAGTAGATATCAATGGTCATCCTAACCTGTTGTCATCCACCAGTTTGTCTGGACAAGATAAAAAACATTGGAAGGCAACTGTAGATGATTCTAAGCACAGCATCAAAGCACTTCTCATTTAGAATGATTGACAACTGATCTAGTCCATGACTGATGAACATATCGGTGCTAAACAAAAAAGTTGAATGAGTGTATTACAAATATATCACTATCTCACCCAAGGAGATAATTAAAGTATAGCGAATCTAATAAAATGTGGAATACTAATGTTAGTAACAATAAGAGATGGTTGTCAGAAGAATTTTGACCAGGCAGCACTGTCATGTGATCTTTAGCAGTTGAGGACATGTTAGTTACGATGCAGTCTTCATTCTCAGAGCCTGTTTTTGTTGTTGTTACAATTGTTACTGAAAATTTCACATCAGGGTTCAGAGACACTTTAATCCACTACTGCAAGGCTTTGATATGTCTGTGCTCAGTGCAGTTTTTAGTGATATGAAATCAGTTCAATGTGGATGATGACACCTGTGGCATTACTTACTTGCATCCAGTTAATGACATAGCAATAGAAACATAACATCCAAGTGGCCCATTAGCTTTAATTGCATTGACAACATTCACCAAAGCCTTTTCAGTGTATAAATCAAGTGGTTCATCAGATGACAAAGCTGCTGTTTGACCTGCAAACCCTGTGGCTTCTTCACCTAAAACAACATATTCCGTTTACTTTCACTGTATTGATTTTCATAATTTTTTTCCCATGAAATCAGCCTGACTTTTTTTTATGTCCAGCTATATATTGATATTTTGGCAAAAGAAAACCATTGAAAACCTTTTAGACATTCAAGAAAACTTGGAAAAAAGGTTGGTCAGGAAAGTCACTTATTAAACCATTTTCATATAGGCACCTCCTGAATTAGTGTTTAGATCAAAAGAAGGACAAGCTGAGACCTCTATAAAATGGACACTTCTTCATAATTATATATCTATGGACACTTTCCTTTGGCCCTTTGGTGTCTGCTTTAAAGAGTTCCCACAGTACATAACATTTCTAACCTTGTCTTCCGTGAACAGCATGACTTCTACTTCTAAACCCCATAGCAGGTGTAGGTAAATCATTGTCATGCAGACGTAGCAGCAACATCATCTCCCACAACCAATCAGCAAAAACTTGTTCATGATTTTGTTGCATAAGACGACTGTATGATGATGCAGCAATCAGTGTCACCTGTGGATGCATTTGAAAAATGAGTGTATGGACATGTGAAAGTGGGCAATGTTAGATGACAGGATCCATTTTACATTCAAGCAGTTAAATTCATATGATTGTGGAAATGACATGAACATGGACTCAAACCCAGTTCTGGACCACAGCTGTGAATGGTCAGCGCTTTCACACTTGGCCAACCATGCCATACTTGTCAAGTTGCCTTTTAACTGATTTCCATCTACATGAAGAAATCTTTACCTAGACAAGTTTTCCTTGTCACAAGGCAATTTGACAACTGAGAAAAAATGGCAATTTTTTCATATCAAGGAAGTGTGTCAAGGAAAACTTGCTCATGTCCTGATGCAGTTTAAAGATTAAAATATACCATAATTATATATGCATGCTCGGTACTCTGTTATATACCTGTTGTATCAGTCCTCCTCCTTCCTTAAAGGCATCATGTGAGATTCCTCCAGGTCTGTTTGGCAGACGTAAAGCTGATGCTTCCACAAGCATGACTGCAACAGCTCTGTGCCAAGATCTTTCAAGAAATAAACTGTCAGTCTCTCCAAGCTCCTAAAACAGAATCACATTTGTATTACTGGTGATGTCACTAATATTCCAAAGAATGATGCTGGGGTTAGAATTCTTCTTAGAATTCTTCTCCCATTAAAACTTAATTCAGCAGTGACTGGTATGGCAAATGGTGTATTATATGGGATGGGTGTTACCTGTCCAACACATCCCCAGTTTAAGTTCTGCAGTATGTGTCTAGCAAGTTGGTGTTCTGGTGATGATAACTCAGCCTTTAGAAGCCAGCCTCTAACAATGTCCATGTCAGATGAGGTTGGACGGCACAGATGTATAGGTAAACCATTAAACATGTACAGACATGCCTATAAAGAAAAACAATTGAACTGACAATAAGCATGACAATGATGTAGATAGAATAATAGTCCAGAAAGTCAAATGTACATTGTAGTTCATTACATAACTGTAACTTTTTTATGTACCTTTCCTACTGTTGTTATGGACTCAGAAACTCTTTGAAGTAGCAGTGTAAAGATGAAAGGGTGAACTGCAGCAATGGTTCCTAACAGATCTCTACCAGTCTTGGAACAAAATTCCCGTGTCTGATCTGAGATAAAGGACACCTAAACATTCAAAGGCAAAAATCACTGATCAAACATGATGTACATGGTAACACAATGCTGGCCAAATGATCTTAAAACTGATGTGGTTGGTAAGGTGTTGGTAAAGAGAGAGTGACACAGACGATAGAATAAATTAAAACAGAGACAAATAAAGAGAGACAAAGAAAGGGAAGGGATGCAGACAGTCATACTGGATAGGGGGCAATGGACAGAGAGAGCACCCTGGGGCCATGCAGGGTCTTCACCAAAGTAAGTAAAGTAAGTATGTCCTTGTGGCTAGCCTGTCTACTCCAAGTGAAAGGAACACAATGAGGTTTACCAATACATTTCTGTTATTACTGTTAGCCAAGTTCAAATAATTATATGGATAGGTTGTTAGTAAATGCCAAAACATATTAACTACTATTTTACTGATACTTGGCTGATCCTAACACCCCCAAAACCTACATTATCACTTGGTTTTAAACCATTGTATTGTGGTTCAGTATTACCAACAGTAAGAACAAACCTCAAACACTTCTATAGTAACAGCCTCTATAAAGTCTTTCTCATGTGATTCTCTTGATGAAGCCATATTGGCAAATGTTGTTAGTAGAAATATAGCTTCTGACTGGGTCATGTGTGATAACTGGTCTGTGAATTCACTACGAAGATCTGATAATGATAAATACACATTATTTGTTAATATCAGTGCACATCATCCATGGTGTTGGTTGATGTAAGTTATTGCTGTCAGGAGGGAAATTAGTTGACAAGATATCAGGAAGTGGTTGGTAAGGTGTCAGGAAGTGGTTGGTAAGGTGTCAGGAAGTGGTTGGTAAGGTGTCAGCAAGTAGTTGGTAAGGTGTCAGTAAGTGACCAGTTGGCAAGGTGTCAGTAAGTGGTTGGTAAGGTGTAAGTAAGTGGTTAGTAAGGTGTCAGCCAGTGGTTGGTCAGGTGTCAGTAAGTGGTTGGTAAGGTGTCTGCAAGTGGTTGATAAGGTGTCATGATCAGCAAGTGGTTGGTGAGGTGTCTGCAAGTGGTTGGTAAAGCCCCGCGCAAACGACTTCAACATTTGTTTCAACATCCTTTCGATTTTGTTGAACGCTGTTGAACAATGTTGGACGATGTTGAACACTGGGGTGGCAAACGATTTCAACATTTGTTTCAACATCCGTTCGATTTTGTTGAATTACAAAGTTGAAGTCGTTTGCCACCCCCTTTCAACAGTGTTGAAACACTACAAGATGGCTTAGAGCGCAAGCGCAAACCCAACAATGTTGAAAGAGGGTGGCAAACGACTTCAACTTTGATTCAACATTCAGAGAACAAAAGAAATGTTGAAGCAATGTTGAAGCAAAGTTTAAACTCTTTTAAACTTCATTCAACATCGTTTCAACACGTTTCAACATTGTTGAAATGGGGTGGCAAACGACTTCAACATTGATTTTCAACAAAATCGAAGTGATGTTGAAACAAATGTTGAAGTCGTTTGCGCGGGCCTTAAGTTGTCAGTATTAGTAAGGGGTATGGTATTGGTAAGTGGTTTGTAACATGTTGGTACAGTAATGATAATATTGGTCACTACAGCTATGTGCCACTGATCATCTTACCTAGTAATCTGGTCCTCCAGTCTATCTTTTTATGATTTCTTCTTCTTGCAATTGTTAACTGTGGCAAACCCTTCTTCAAGTTTGTATGGAGTTCCCAGAATAATGTCCATAGAGTGGGTGTGGATACACTATTAAATGGCATATCAGCTAGAAACTGCCATGCTCCTAGACTATATCAAAATGATAATGAACTGTTAATGAATATACAAACAGGTAGAATTGTTGGAAAAATAAATTAGTATTAATAGTGAACTCCTCTAATGTGGACACTTTCAGGACCAGCTTTTAGTGTCCATCTTAGAGAGGTGTCCACCTTAGAGGGAGTTTTGTTACAGACCTAATATGGGCAATTCAAAAGGCCAGGACCAGACAAATGTGTCCATAACAGAGAGGTCCACCTTACAGGGGAGTCCACTGGAGGGAGTTCACTGTATTGTCATGAATGTTTTCACTTACTTGTGTGCAGAAATGATTTGTTGTGTGGCTCTCATAAAGAACTGATCCACTTCAGTCTGTAACTGCTGTAGTGAAAACTGCTTTTCAATAGAGAAGATATCTGGTACTTTGGTCAAAGAATCACCACACATTGTCACCCTCCAGCTACGATAGTTGGAAAAGTGATCCAATACATACTGTACAACTTGTCTGAAATTATAATAAATAGAAAAAATAAATAAAGGGCCGGAGCTGAAAAGATTACTGTGTACATCAGATCTAGGAAACTCCAAATGCGGACCTGTTGCAAATAATGTTTCTAATCATGAAAATTGCTATAAGGTATATGTTAAATATACAGTTAAGCTGCTGCTCTACAATTCTGCTAGTACATGTACAGCTAGGAAATTAAGAATGTGTACAGTACATGCATTGATGCATTAGTCTCTATCTTCAGTCATTGATATACATCTAGCCCATTTCAATCTTCAATAAATAGAGCTAAATTTAATTTAGGCAACCTTGGCTTAAGTCCAGACATTGCTGGTCAGCAGCACTTCCTGTTTTAATGGGGTGGATATGGGGGCTACATTGTATGATTGTACTCATGATCACTGCAGATCAAGCTATTTTGAGCCCTGCTGCTTGTAAGTTGTGAATGCTGATTGTTACATTGTGGATCATTTGTCTTTACCACACCCAGGTAGGTATATACTTCCACTGTTTGCTCAGTGGGATAGGTGCAGGGTGGTGGACTGTGGTAAGGTTGCCATGGTGACCTCCATGAGGGGTCTGGCTGGTCAATACCAGTTCCTCTCTTCCTGTACCCAACCCAAGCTCATCTAATGGCAATGTGTTTTAACAGCTATTTCAATATATATACTATGTGTACTATCAGCATTATTACTGACAATACATGTACCTGATGGTTCTACCAATTCTTTTAACAAATCCTCTAAAGCGAAGGTTTTTGTATGATTGAAAAGCATTGCCCATAATATTGACTATACAAGAAGCAAAGGCCAGCATTCTCATGATGTCTCTACTTGTGGTTTTCTTAACACTGTAATAGCCTTCACAAATGTCTTCCCCTGTATTTAATAATAATCATAATTTATTAGTCATCTTCAAGGAAGATTATGTCTAACTTGTTCTGTTGTGCACTATATGGTTGAACCTGCAATTGGCACCTCTAAGGGACCAGCATGTCCAAATCCCAAAACTGAGTTTCTTGTTCAATTTGCCACACCTCATGTACATAACCCTCTCCCATAAAGTGGCAACCTACATGTTGACAGGCTTGACATTTTTGATCACTTGCAGGATTTTTGCTTCACTGTAACTTGCCAAAGAAATGACACTAATGTCACAATAGAGGAAACTAACTGAATTTTATTCTCGAGGGTTAAGGTGATATCTTGCAAGTCAGTAAGGTGAACTAGTAAGATATTAGAAAGTTCTCAACATAGGACGACAATGATATCTAACCTGTTAAATAAGGATCCATCCTAAAAAGATGCCTAAAAAATGCATCAAATGGGAATTGACCAAAGACGTCTACCAGATCACCTTCTTGAAATAGCATCCAGCTATCCTCCGGGTCTTCATCCTGGTAAGAAAGATACTGACTGAATTAACGAGGGAATTTTCATGTAATTATTTAAGAATCATATTTACCTCTTCTCCATCTTCATCCAGCAACGTCCAACTAATACTTCTCAATGCTCCTGGAACAGAACATAGAGTGACATATTACTAGCTATTTCTAATAGAAAGTGAAATGCTGCGAGCAGAAAACAGCTGGTGTATCCACATTAGCAGAACTGTTCCCCTAAAACTTACGAAAGTACACCGCTTTCTCTGATATATAAAATTTTTCTTGTCTATCTCCTGTGCGTTGTGTGACGAACACTGCTAGTTGACCTTCAATATTGAACTACAAGGATCAGTATCGGACACACACAGTTCAAAATATTTAGCACTTTGAGTAAAGCAATTTTTCAAACAATCTCAAACGGCTGATTATAAAACTAACTGATTTTAAAAAGCTAGTTTATTTAGGAAAAGATGTGAATCGCTGATCGTATGTATCGCGTGTTCGTCTAGTGTCATCCTTGAATCGACTCTCGATACGGTATGGACTTGAACCGCTGATCGTATGTATCGCATGTTCGTCTAGTGACATCCACAGATTACACTGTGTTCCGAATAGGAGGCTACTCGCTTCGCTCGCAGCAAATACTGTATTTACAGTAAGTTGGGTGATGAAAACAAGTAAACAAGAATGGAGAAAATGAAAAGGACAGTGAAGTAAGAATGAAAGCTGTAAAAAGATGGAGGTGAGGTGGTGGCTTGAGAGAGAGAGGATGAACAGAAGGAGGCCAGGAGAGGGGGAAGGGAGGGAGGGAGGGAGGAGAGAGAGGGAGCAAGGGAGAGAAGTATAGAAGGGCTTGAAATAGGAGAGAGGGGAAGGTGGAAGAAGGAAGGAAAGCTAATTTTTTATATCTACAGAACAGTCCACATGAATCATACCTGGCTGTTTATAAACCATTTTTTCAAGAAACTTCTCTCGTCCTCTATAGATACAGTATAATGATAAAATATTACTTTTGTTACTTAGTCCCAATGTAATTATCAAATTTGAATGATTGTCACTGACCTGACAGGATGTAGTATAGCCCCAAGCATAGCTACAAAGTGGTGAACAAGAGGATTATCCCAGAAGTACTGTTCACCAACATCAGCATCGTCATGGTAATGAGGTACAGGAAATTGAATAAAACTAGCCACCTTACTAGGGAACCCTGGTGGACAGCGCATGACGTGGTTGAGAATAAAAACAAGATCTGCTAAAGATGCCACCCTCAGCAAAACAGATACCTGTCAAGCAATTAAATCAAGTTTTAATACATACCACTTATTAGATATTTTCTTGGGTATTACGGGCTGATATTTTACGAGTCGCGTATGTATTTTCCCGAGCCTTTATGCAAGGCAAAATGCGAGCGATGAGTAAAATGTCAGCCTGTAATACACAAGAAAATATCTAATAAAGGATCTATTATACATTCAAATGCTTTTTCGCTGTGTTTTCAAACAGTATTTTTAATTTCAAAACAGCCCTTTTCGCAAACCAGCGCATGCTGGAAACCGTCAAACCGGTTTGAAGCCTTGACGTCATACAGGGCCGAATACACAAACTGGATTTCTAGAGGGTATTACCATCCCATATTGGCCCTCAAATGATACCTTATTTAGTAAATTTACGTCACAATTGTATAATTATAATATGTTGAACAGTCTAAATTTGGAGTAAAATTGACCCTTCCGGGGTGTATATTACTCTGTATTTAGAGTAAAATCAACTCAGTACCCACATAGAATGATAAAGAACTTCTCTCAATTTGTAGTTAAATAGTCCAAAAGCTCACAAAATGAAAGAAGTACGGGTCGTTTGATGCTTTTGAAGATTTCTTTTTGCTGTTTCTTCAAAACTGGCGAAAAACGAGCGAGCTGATTGGCGACATGTGAAAGCCTGAAAGTTTGTCAAAATATTGCTTCAACCTAAAGGAATAATGCTGAAAAGTTATTGAAAGGTATTAAAAAGAAAAGGTAGTCCACACTTGTGTATTTTCTGTTTATCTTATTTAAGCACCTGGGTTAAAAGCCTGACTTACACAACAGCCTATTTATAGCATGGTATACCCTCTATATTTTTGCACAAAGGCTGATCATTTTGGGTATGAGACCCTTATCAGACCCTCAACAAATTTTCTGTTCACATGATGATGGGAGCTGTGCCAAAAATGGTTGGTGAACCCCCGTCTGCTCAGAGTTGGTGCCTTAATTGCCAAGACTTTGCATAAATTGGGCTGAAGTGATTTTAAATCATTCTGTTACCAAGTGTTCAGTCCAATTGTATAGGTTGTCAGCAAATTCTTGGTCTTGTAGGGGTTGTCGTACAAACATAAATAGTACACTTATGCAATCTCGTAGCTTTTGAACTTCTGATTGGAATTCTAAAGTAATCTGTGGAGGTGACTTTCCTGACATACAAAAAGCATAATACAAAAAAATTAATTGACATTAAAAGCATCAAGAAATACAATCAGACTGGGGAGACTCTCTAAGGGTTTCCTATTAATTTTTAATTAATTTTAATTTAATTTAATTTAATCCATTTACACTGCATTTAACATAAGGGAAAATGTACATAAATATATAAGAAAACTAATCAGAAATTAAATAATTACAACGAAAAAACTACTCAATACTAAGAAAAATAAGCAGTGGGGAAGGACTAGAAGGGAACATATGATCCATTCAAGCTAGTCCACCCAAAAAACGTACAAACACTTAAACAAAAAACAGCAACAAAAAAACGTTAAAATTTTGTCATACATCCTATCATATTCGTCGTCATATTCATCGACATATCCTATATTTATATATCTATCTGCTACCAACAAGTTTTCACCCCACATAAGCAATACAGGACACCCCCATGCGCCACAAGCAATATAGGATACATCATGGCAATAAACATTGTCATAATATATCCCACACCGTCCAAGCAAGCGAAAACACCCCACACTGCCCATATGAAGTGAAAACTCGTCTGATGATAGATCAGCAATAACAAAGCTTTCTGGTATACACTGTACATTTACCTCCAATATCTGTTTGGGTGGAAACACTGCTCAGGGCTGAAGATTTGTTGATCATGTCATGGATGTAGGAATTCACTCTCATGAGTGCTAACTGACATGTGTACATTTGAAGGCAAAGTGTCTAAAATGCAATTATTATTATTAATATATTTTAGTACAATATACACACTGTGATTGGTGAAAAGCTGTGCTTTAAATATTACCAAATGGAGGAAAATTGCAAATTTTCCTTAAATTTAATTTACTGACAGAACAATTTAATAGCAAATTTATATATATTAAAACAAAATATTCAGTACTTTTGTCATCTCCGGCATGCTGTATTACTGAATAGCACAGGGAAAAAGCTGTTTTATATTTGTCAATTAGAATCAAAACTTTGCATTGAATTGAGTGGGATTAATTGTGCTTTATTAAAACCTGATGTATTTTATTTATAGTAAGTTGCAAAACAAAAAATAGGTGTTGCAAATTATAAACTGACAGAATGTCAGCAACTGATATCATAGTTTGATTGATGCTATACAGTAAATTACATTAAATATTTCATCAATAAATAGCATGTATACCTCATGTAGTGCCTTTTGTAAAACCTTTAATGAATTATCAATTTCTCCATGGACAGCTCTGTTTAACTCTATTTGTTGGTAACTCTCAGTATGTGTGACCATTACATGATCCCGACACTTGCCCTAATCATCAGAACAATACAATTATAATACTTTACTATTAATATTTATATAGTACATGCCGCTATGAGTGTCCAGCTCTTAGTCAGTGATCCAGATAAGAGATGGGTCGAGTACGAGTGTGAAATGGAACACACTTTCCCTAGCTTGGCTGTCTCAGTGCCTTGTTGTCTATACAAACATTTGAAATTCTTGCCATAACTGTGCCATGACCATGTGGTGCCATTTTCACAGTCATACAAAATCTACTCTAAATGAGGAGTTTACAGCTGTTTACAGCTGTACTGAAAGTTGTTTTACTACTAATCTCTCAGTACCTGTGCAGTGCTAGTTAAATCTTTGACAATCCAAAGATGTTCTTTCTTCTTGTCACATTCAACCCGTACAATCTATAGGAAAGCAAAGATAATGATTGACAATCATATAATTAATAATTATATCTAATGAAGTAGTCTGAGTGTTTCACCAATTTTTTACCTTAAATTCTTTGATAGCCACAGTCAGAGCATTTCTACTTTTGAAGTAGTTATTCACCAACTCATAAAATTCATGTTTCTCTTGGTTACTAATCTGAAAATCAAATCATAAAATAATTTTATATTGGAGTGTCATGAAGTCATACAGGAAGAATATATAGTATATGTACATAGATGACTTTCTAAAATGACGGGCTTATTGTACACGAGAATGAGGCCAGAAAGGCCTCCAAAGTCACCATGGCATCAAATGAGTCTAATTACATCCTGTAAATTGCACAGAAAATAGTTATTTGAAAAGGAAGAGGAACACATCATCTTTAATAGCAATAGAAGTCTTGCCATGCTTATTTTCTTGTAACAAGACCTTTGTGACCTCATTCTCATATACTAGCTAGGCCACCATTTTTGAAAGTGGTCTATTCGCTCCATATAATCACATAACAAAAAAAGTTCATAAAAGTTCAGCAATTTAGAGACTTACAACAAGAAAACGGTCAGTAAATCCTTCTAGTTGTTCTAATAATGGATTGAAATAAAACATTTTCAATTCATCTTCAGTAAATGGCTCAAGCAGATCCTCATCGGTATACTCTTTATCTGCAAAATCAATAAGAATAATAAGCACACAGTACTCATTACCAATACTAAACTCATCGCCATTAGATGAGCTTGGGGCCGGGTTTGGTACAGGAACAGAGAGCCTGATGTCACCCATTCAGGCCCCTCGAGGTCACCATGGCAACCATGCAACAGTCTACCATCTCATATCTGTCACACTAAGCAAACAGTGGAAGTTATAATACCTACCTGATATCCCTCCCAAGGTCAATTAAGGGTGGGGCTAGGTGGGGCAAAGACAAATGATCCATAATGATGGGCATTCACAACAAGCAGCAGGGCTCAAAACAGCTTGATCTGCAACAATCAGCCCCTGAATACACCCTGAGGGCCCAAATCCATCTTATTAAAATGGGAAATACTGCTGGCCAACAATGTCTTGAGTATAATTAACCTTTCCCAAATTAGATTTAACCCTAGCCTCCTCTGCAGACAACCCTTCATGGGATTCCTTTAACCTGACCTGAAGAGGGAAATGGCCCCCAGTAAGAAGCCTCAGTCCCCTCTCAGTCATTGGACATAGGAAGTCCAAGAGGCATCTGCAGTGGAGGCTAATTTAGCCCCATTAATTAATCCACAGTGCTTAAGCGGCAAAAGTAATAAATTTGAATTACCAATAAAATGACAAATAAATAAAATGATGCCTCTGCCTTAATTGCTACCATAGCTTATGAGTTGTGTTGTGCTGTGTGTCGGCATTCTAATATTAATTCATGGCACAGCACAACATGCCATTATGCACAGACTATGTGGCTATTTCCTAATTATTTGTTAGGAGTTTTTGATGGTCATACAAAATCTGCTCTATCATGACTTGTGGTTACTTATCATAGCATTTCTACAGTGTATTATAGAGGACAACAAACTGTTTTATGTACATTTATAATACTTGGTATATTACGTGTGCTCTGATTGGTTGAGAACTATGTATAACTAGACGCACACGTGCATTCACTCGTGCCCTGGGAGACCCTTTTAGGAGAGGCTTCAATGACCAGCCCCGTTCGTACTCTTCCCAGAGCCGTTTCACGCATTCTTCACTTCACCGTAACATAATAAAGACCTTTTTTGACCTTTTTAAAGAATATCTGATTAGTCAATTTGTCCGTCAGCAGCTATTAGTGTTTGCCTTTATGCATGGATATTAGATACATGTATCTCCAACATGCAAAAATATACCAGTTTATTCAACTTTTTATTTCACTGTACATCTCAATTGTTTGCTGTAAAGACTTCTACAACGACGTTTTTGACACAATAACAAATCGTGTATTATTTCGTTCATGTTTCGGATGTTTTATCCATTATGTGACCAAAAGCATCAGGTCAAATAGAGCCTTGGTTCCATGAAAATATATAAATATATAAAAATTCAGTATAAAAACCTCTCAAGATCTCTTGAATGCTTGAATGAGAAATATAATTGACTTGCCTCTATATGCGTTCGTTTAGCAACATGTAGGGTGAGAAATTCGTAGATTTCCAGCTCAAAAAAGGAATCACTTCTTTATCGCATCTCGAGAGCTTCGGTTTCAAGTACTCCATTGAGAGTTCGATATTTGGACAAAGTATTGGAGATCAAGCTCAAAATAACAGCCCGTTCTGAAGCTCTTATAAGTATATAAGTATATCTCGAGTTAAAAGCTCCAAATTACATTGTGCTACTGCAGGAAAAGCCCGTCTCTGAAAGCTATTTCCTTTGTAGTCGGCCATCTTGTATTCCTAAAGTTCCTCGCTGGCGTTCACTACGGGGGTGATGAATGAAGGGCATTGTTTTTTACGTTCTTAACCAATCAGGGGTGTAACACGTGACCGATTGCGCAAGAATGCTGCATTCTCGAGACGAAAAGCGGAAAAAAAAAACATTTGCAGTTTATAACTTGTTCCCGGCCTAAAGGCCTGGGCACGAGTAATATTAACTGACAGATAATATCATAAAATCTTATGTACACTCTAATTGGTTTAAAAATTTTGGTAAATATATAAAACAGACTTCATTTTTCTGTGGATCTGAATTCTTTCTACTGGATGCACAGAAGATGTCAAAATGTGGTGAGAACAACAGTCATGCCACTCAACTTCATCTTGTGACATACATTTTTGTTCTCACCACATTTTATTCTCATTTGTGCATCTATTAGAATACAGTCACATGGAAAAATGGAATGTATTTGTTAATTAATACATTTATGTCTTACTAACCTTGAACATTAGTCAATGAGTGCCTGAGCTGTGGATAAATTGGTTCAGGTTCTTTCGATACCTCTTGTTCAATAACATCTTGTCTGTCCTGCTCCAATAACCCCACACTATCCCCCTCAGTAATAACTTTACTTGATTCCAAAACTGCAGCTTGTTCTTGACTTTTAGTTTCATCTTGTTCATTCTTCATTTCAATTTCCACTGTTGAAAATTGTTCCTTTTCATTTTTCTGAGCTTCATTCTCACATTCAGAAGGCACATTTTCAAAATTTCTTTCAGACGGTTTTGCTTCAACATTGGCTTCATGAAGAGTAGCACCTTGGTTGTCTATATCCGTTGTGTCATCCTGTTGTCCTTCATTTAATTGGGTATTTACAGTTTCATTTGAAATGCCAGAAATTATATTGCTTGTAACTGTTTGTGAGGGAAACTCATTAACTGATTCATTGGATATACTTGCATCTTCAGGTTTATTTTGCTCTTCATTTGCTGAGGGAATTCTAGTAGAACTGTCTACAGCTGAAATATTTTCATCACATGCTGGTTCATCAGTTGACTTTGGCAAGGTCACAGCTTCAGAGGGTCGGACAGAATTGTCTTGTTCAAGTCCCGTAACGCCTTCTTCCTCTTGCAGCTTATCATTCTCGGAGACAGCTTCAAATTGATCTAAAATCACATAATTTTAGGCCTAATTAAATACTAGATTTATTTCACAAATTTGCAGGACACGAAGTTTTGAAACAGTCGAATTATTCTGTAAAATTTGCTACGGTCAGAGTCCTTTCTAAAACAAATTATACCTTTTCTAGTCTCCTCCTTCTCTGAAGACCCAGTAGCTGCAGGTTTGGCCTTCTTTCTGTGCTTTTTCCTGGGTTTTACGGCCTCCATAATTATAACAAATCATGTTCCCTCCATGTTTTTGCCCGTCATATGATGGAGTTCTGTAAATCCCACGCTCCATTGCGCGCTGCTTCCGGTTTTATTTTTAGAAACACGATTATGTTATCAGAAAAGGTAAGTGATGTCATAAATTTGAAAATGAAGGAAATTTTTTGAACATTGATAATAGGTGATCATTTCCAGAAAAATAAGAACAAATATTTCTCATATTGTCTTCTGAAACTTCAGAAACTTTGTACCGCGAGGGATTTTATATCCCATCAACCATTGCGACCTACTTCCGGTATCTTCACAGTCAAAATGGCGGTCATTCTGAAATCACTGTTTTCTTTTATAACAATTTTACTTGTTTTTTCTCTGCTAATCTGTACGTTTGTCTGCGAAGCGAAGAAGGATCCTAAAATAGATAAGGATGGTAAATCGAAATCCAAGATAGGAAAGAATATATTGGATTACACAGAAGCTGATATGCACAGACTACTCGACCAGTGGGAGGTAAACACAGTCGCATTTTGGTCATTCATTTGGCATTTTTTTCAGATTTTCTTTTCATTAAGTTAATTTTTTTCCAATTAATGCATTCTCTTAGTGTTTTTCGATGGAATCTTGTAGAATTTGTTTCTAAACAAATTATATTCATAAAGAAATTGAAGTGTTGGCCATGTCCTCAGGCATTTTGTGAAATTATTCATAGACCAGGCCAAATATTTTGGCTAACAAGTTGCTGTGTACGTTTCTACTCAATTCAAGACCTCTGGGAATGAGAACTTTTGTTTGAAAACTTTCTACATGATATCGAAATGCAAAAGACAAAGAATCTTATTCCCAGAGGTTTGGGGTAGAAACGTACATAGCAACACGTTAGCCGATTTGGTCTGTTGCCTTCACAGCTTATTCACCTAAATTATCATTGAAAGTTTTGATTTGAGTATTAAAAGGGTTATTAAAATTAGTAACACCTTTTCTTCCTTCACACTCAAAAGGAAAATGATGATGATGATGATGAAGATAAATATGATGATGATGACCCCAGGAAGCCCAAGCCAAAAATGCCAGCATTTGACCCAAGCAAAATAAAAGATGACCCAATGAGTTTTGTTAAAATGGCCAAAAAAGGCAAAACAATAATGATGTTTGTGTCAATCGCTAACAACCCAACAAAGAGAAAAACTGAAGACATAACTGCAAGATGGCAGATGAGCCTACATAATGCACATTTACAAGTAGAAAGGTTTGTAACCCTGGGGGGGGGTACTCCTTCCAGTTTTGGGTAGGGACGTGCCGCTGAGCCCCTTGAACCCTGACCCTGTTCCAGAGCAAAATTTTCAAAATTGATACCCTGTTCCAGAGTAAATGTCTGCCTAATTTCATTGTTTTCAGCGAAGTTGACGTGTCATTAACCCCTTTCAGCCCGGCTTTTTAGACGAACTTTGTTAAAAGATACCCTGTTTCAGAGAGAATTACGATTTTTATATACCCTGTTCCAGAGTAAAATCACTGAAAACCCTACCCTGTTTGGCGGCATGTACCCGTATAGCAAATATGGGGGAGTACCCCCCCCCTGGGTTTGTAACTCAATAGCCACAAGCCATGTGTTAAGGAGCAAGGATGGCATAGTTGGTGTCTTAGTGCGCGGCTTTCAGTGCGAGAGGTCCCGAGTTTGATCCTCAGTTACCTCACATCCTTGTTTCAACTCTTTCCTTTCCGTGTAGCTTGAAGTAGCTTTAAATACCCCTACAACAGAGCACTGATGGAGAGAGGGGGATAGAATGAGCACACTGTCAGCTTCCTGGGAGACCAGCTTCTAGCTGAAGGAACTTCCACCGTTAAATAAATATACATGTAGTTTTGTGTAGTCTCCTTTGACAAGCCTTATACTTGAAAGGGCTGCAAAGGAAACTAGGTTTTGCTTAGTTACGAAGACTTTTAAAAATGAAACTTAGAGTTAGTTGATATAATTTTTCTTGACCCTTCAACAGCCAATATTGGTGGCCAGTCAAAAAATAATCAAGCCACTCATCAAATATGTGTGGTATTTTTCATTAATTCTTCTTGAACAATGTAAATTTCCTATACTAATTATTCTGATTTCATGTTCCAGGTATGTTGTAGCTGATGATAGGGTGCTGTTTTTACTGAAAGATGGCAGTATTGCATGGGACGTCAAGGATTTTCTTATTACACAACCAGAATGTAAAATGGTGGAATTTGACAACCAAAAGTTTCCTGGAGTTCATTTTAAAGACTCAGAAAAACCTAAAACTGAATTATAACAAATATTTTAGTATGTTCTCAAAATTATGCAGTAATGCAACTTTTTCTTAGAATATATTATTATTAAGCCTGCTTCACACCAGCACTGGAATCAGAGTTGGTACTGGGATTATAAGAGGAGCTTATGACCAGTGTAAAATGAAAACTAGAGTTGCATTGAATTGAAAGTAGCTCCTAGAACATGTGGTGATAGCATGGAAATCAGAAGGATAAGGTTTTCTTTCTCCTATGATTCCAATGTTGCTGTGTGAGCCAAAGAATGTAGAATTGGAAGATTGTGACCAATGACAGCTCATGCCAATTAAGGCCATTCAGAGCTCATGCCCAGGCCACTAGTTCCTAAGCTTCTCACAATAAATGCTCACAATTATTGTAAACCATGCTTTGGAAACAGTTAGTAAGAATTATAGCTGACACTGCAGATACAAAATTGGATGGTTTTGCAAGCTTTATAGAAGTTAGATAGTATGAACAGCACATAATATTCTTCACTAAAATGCCTCTTTGAAGGTCATATAAATGTCACTTGGAAAGATGTTCATCAAGACTGTGAATGAACTCAGAAAAAATCCATTTGATGGGTTTAAAACCAGATTTTTTCCAAGTCCATACTGCACACTTGATAAAAATCACTGCACAGTCCTTACAATATTGTCTCCTTTATTGTGTGTGTGTATACATGTCTTTAACTAAGAAAAAACCTTATCAAGTCATGGGAGCCACTCAGTTAATTGAAAGGGTTGACACTAACCCAGGATTAAATCTAAAGAAAACCATTGATTTTAACCAAGGATTAAATCTAAGGAAAACCATTCATTTCAACCCAGGATTAAATCTAAAGAAAACCATTGATTTTAACCCTGGGCTACATGTATAGTCTTCCCTTGCAGCCATTTTTTGTGTTGTCACATAACGCTTCCCTCCCCTTGTGGGGAAGGAAAGGAAAGCATTGCGTGATGACATAAAAAACGGCTGCAAGGGAGACTACTACATGTAGTGCTATTCCACTTTCAAACAACTGAGCCATGCATGGTATAGACAGACTCTAATCAAACCTTTGGCTTAATACCAACTCATTTAGAAATTTGGAAACTTTTGTATGAACATAATTCGAAATAGACTGGCACAGACTTTATCACAAATAAAGAATAGATTGTTATACTATATTCATAACCCATGAAACTATTGTCCTTGATCAGATGTAGGAATTCAAAT
Source organism: Telmatactis stephensoni (assembly GCA_029948255.1). NCBI lineage: Eukaryota > Metazoa > Cnidaria > Anthozoa > Actiniaria > Isophelliidae > Telmatactis > Telmatactis stephensoni. The sequence goes on from JALIZF010001538.1 coordinate 265,797, forward strand.
AGTTTATTGCTAACACATTATTTCAGGGAAAAAAGTTCCTCTCTGTAACTCATGGTGGCCAGTACAGTCCATTCCATCAACAGGGTCTTTCTTCACTAAAGAAAGCCTCGAGAGTGCTGGAATCTCCAAATGCTATATAAGTTAGAGAAACCATTACATTTGTAGGGATTGTACTGTTGTACTGAAGTCCTCAGATACCCCTCCCACGTGGTGTTTGCTTCATCTTGCTGAAAGTCGTAGTAGCTTCCAGCAGACTTTTCCACAGTCGCCGAAAATATCCGTATAAACAGGGGATTAAAGTGGGAATGAAATAATTTTCTATTACTAGTACATCTAAGAAAAGAAACGAGATTTGGTCCAGGAATAAGCTAAGCTTACATTGATAAAAGATTGCATTACAATATGGCGAGCCCACGTGGAATTTTGGCGTTAGAAATGAACAACACACATAAAAGCATCAAGATCATTGACTTTTGTAAATGTAAAAAATGGGGGACACAGCGAAAGTAAGCCCCGTCGAGTTCACATCTCCATGAGATCCCCGACCTCAAAGAGATGACCTTGCATAACTGTGCTTCGACAAAACGTCTTCTTCGTCCCTCGTGGCTCGGCCTTCGCTTCTTCGCCAAAGTGAACAACAAAGAAAACTGGAGTCTTCGCGACTGGCACTCTCTGCCTCAGGTCCGGGGACTTTCCCCAGAGCCAACGTTGCGTTGTTGAGAAGAAAAGTTCTCTAAAAGACAACATTTTGCTCTTCTTCTCCGTTTGTAGCTCCGTGGCAAGGCTTCGCTGTGTCCAAAGTCTGAACCCGCGTGGTTATGTATATACAGCGAAAATAGACCAATCAAAACTGGTTTTATATCAAGCTGTTTTAAAAGATCCAATCAACAATTGTCTTAGAAAAATATATCCCCATGGCCTCTCATCTGAATGCTAACACAGGAATCCCAAATAAAAGGAAATATTAAGGTGGCTCCATCACGTTTGTACCTATAGTTTGAGTTTTCTTTTTTTTTTACTCGAATGATTCTAGGAACAAGTAGGAACTTGAAACTTGAAATATTTTACTAAAGGCATCACAACTGAAACAAAATTCTAGATTTAATATTTTTCATTCTCTCTTACAACAAAATTATATATATTTTTCTTTTCCGATACATTTGTTTTTCTTTCTTTCATTAGTTCATGATCGCCCATATGACAAAACCAATATTCCTACAATATGATAGTTACACAACAGACAATTTTTCCACCGTGACTGTCGGACTGTCATCACCAAGACATAATTGAACTGTAGTTAATGACCTATTGTCTTGCTCAGCTTGTTTGTGATTGGTCCCCGATAACAATGTTATCAAACCGCTACTTATAACGAACGCACCAGACATGTAGAAGCCTGGGGAATAGCTACCAAATTTATCCACCAATAGGCCTGTTAAGGAGATAACATATCAGTTTAATTTTGTTCAAACTAAAAATGATTGGCATGCAGGCCATGTACAACACGTACAATCATGGATTTATGGTGAGCTATGGGATCCTTACCCTAGGTACCAAAAATTTGGCTCATGCACGTTATGTTTAATTCGTAAATAATGCGATTATTCAGATGATAATTTTAAAAGAAAAAGAACGCAAGTCAGATCTCAGGCACCCAGGGTATCCCTATAATCTCTCAGATATCCCTATCACCTAGGGTATCCCAGGGATCCCTATAATCTCTCAGAGCAAACTCGAATCACTTCTTCCCACTTCCCCTTCCCCAAATGCTTGCCCGTGCATATTCGCTACAATGCTCATCGCGCTGCAAAGTTCTGTATTACACGTTGTAACTAGCAAACCGGTATATATCTCGGCTTTGTATCCCTATAATCTCTCAGAGCAAACTCGAATCACTTCCAGGTTCTTCCTACGTCCCCTTCCCCAAATGCTTGACCGTGCATATTCGCTACTATGCTCATCGCGCTGCCAAGCTATGTATTACACGTTGTAAATTAGCAAACCGATATATATCTCGGCTTTGTAGACGTAGATGGAAAGCACAACCTTTGTGTAGCATCTACTTACCTATGAAAGGCGGGGCTACACCCATCGATATGGCACAAATAGCTAACCAAACGCCAACCGCAATGCTTTGTTGTCTCTTGCCCACAGAACCTGTCACCGTTATGATCAATGGCACGAGAATCATACCTTCTCCAACACCACACACAAAAGCAACTACAATAAGATCACTGTAACTCGTGGATAATGGAAGAACGAGGAGAGATGTGCCAAGAACGAGCGTCCCCAAGAAATAGACGTATTTTTTAATGATTCTTGGAGAGTCGCATATTTGTCCTGTGATGATACGTAGGGTGGCTGATCCAAGTCCAAGACAAAAGTATAAAAATGAAGCCTTAGAGGCATCTATGTTTAGTCTACTGCAGAATTCCACCTGACGATTATAAAAAGTACTTTTCAGTATACATACAATACAGAATTAAGTGAACAAAAAACAAAAGGAGTTGCATCTTTCTCTTGCATCTCTCCAGTCCTTCATTTCTCCTCTCAACACAAGAATATGTCAATAATACTATGCCCTGGCTTCCGCTGCACCAAGGGTCGTGTAGCGCTATCCACTGGATAAATATTTATCCAGTAGATATATGTTTTGGAAAATGCCATAAGTTTTATTCACAGCTGCACCGTTTAGGAGATCCAGGATAATATCTAGAAGTCTGCAAAGATAAAACCGACTATTTGGCAGACCCTTTTCTAGACAAGGAACGGATTGGCAGTCAGGCAGTCAACTATTAATAAACAATTTTTTTTTTTTTTTAATAACAAAATAAACAATAAATAATAAACAAATTCTTTTTGCCGGGCAGTCATTTATGGAACTATCAGGGGCGGATTTAGGGGAGGCGTGCAGGGGGTACGCACCCCCTCCTGAGACGACTTTGAGTCCTTTTTTCTCAATATGTTTCCAAAAATATCCTCTCGGCAGTTTCCAATTTATATGATGGTTACCCCCTCCTGAAGACGGTGCACCCCCCTCCTGAAGATAATCCTGGATCCGCCCCTGACTATGTGTCCACCCATCCACTCATCACCCCTCACGAATTCAAAAATAGGTATATAACGAGATATGTCTTGAATAGAACATTCAGATTCATAGGTGATACTGACCAAGAATATTTGAATGTTGGTGGCTCCCAGAAAGAGAACAAACGATGCTGTCTGTGATATGATATATTGTCTGTTTCTTAAAAGCGCAGATAAACTAGTTTCTGAAGGTTGATCGTTGGAGTTTAATGATAGATTAGAATCTTGAATGTCTTCAATCGTATTTGAATCAAATGTACAACATAGGATACAAATAACACTGGCAATTCCAGCTGTCGCTAGGAAAGTGTTTCTCCACCCTAGATCATCCAGTAAACGTTGTAAAACTGGTGCCATCACCATAATACCACCAGAAGGCCCCATGGACATGAGTCCAATAGCTAGAGATCTTCTCCTTTTGAACATGCGTGGTACTATAATAAAACTGGCCGTGTACACACAACATGACCCAAAACCAACCACTAGACTTAAAGTTAAATACATGGTGTATATCGTTGTAGCTCGTGAGGTTATTAGCAGGCCAAGCACGCACAAAATACCACCAAATATAGCAGTGGGTTTGCAACCATAACGATCACAAAGATTTGAAGACACAGGTCCAAGTAAGAAGGAGATTGACAGGAATAGAGAGCCAACCCATGCTGTGGAAAATAAATATTTTAAATGAACACATTACTTCAATTCACAGAGCTACACGTACAAAATTAACTGACAATGCACAGCAAGTTACAATGACATGCAATAACTGCTCTTCCATGCACATCAAATTTTAATTAAAAACAATGTCGAGCTTAATTTTCAAAATACCATTAAAATTCCTTAAAGATCCATGTAAGAATCAAAAGGATCCTGCTCAGTAATCAAAGTCTCGCGCTAAATCAGAATTTTGATTGACACTAACGATTTTATGCGCAGTTGAACACGGGTCAGTACGTAAATTAAGTGGCACACTGTACAATCTTTTCTCGAAACAGGTATTAAAGACTTTATAAAAAAGTTTGTTTGCACATGAATCTTTCATGTAAACTTTCCTTATAACGTTAATTTTGAAAAGAACTTAACTTTCCGCTTTACAAACTATGAAAAACTATAAGCATACACAATATAATATGTACAGAGATAGACACACAGTACATATATGTACTTTTTTCGTCGAAAAATACTCAAGGCCAAACTGCACGACATGACATTAACGATGATGCCACCGTTTTTAATACAAAGCCGGGTTTGTTCATCCTAACTAAGAATGTTATGAATATGTTGGCTTTAAACTGTGTAACTATAATTGACATGAATGTATAGTAACACGCAATAAGGAGTTGACGTGCATATCGGGGAACTGAAAGGTGAAATCACTGTACGCTCAATCACATTTAAAAGAATTGTTAATAATTTTTTCAAAACTATGGCAAATTCAAACGAAATGTTTCTTCGCCAATATTAGGTTTAAATGCAATTAAGTGCCACCAGTAAAACTCGCAACGAATTCAAACCGTATAAAAACTTCGTGTTGATAATGATGTTATCCAATTGGTCCACTGGATTAAGATATTAGTCTTGATCGATCTTTGTTCAATCCACCCGTCAGAAGAATAGATTGAAAAAAGAGATCTTTGAAATTTTGAATTCCCTTTTGTCTGCCTATTCAACTGCTTCCAACTGAATAGCTACATGCGGTGTATCAATTTAGATTGACAACATACAACATGTTATATACCTGTGCAAAATTACCTGTTGTAGCTCTATCTTTCTTAAAATAATCCAATAAAACAGGAAATAAGATTCCATAGCTGTAAGAAAGGCCAACAACTATGATATTAGACACTGAAGAACAAATGCATACAACCCAAGACCAACAAGTGTCTCGCTCGCTATATGGCCTACGAAGTAAACGAGATTGCGATCCAACAGCAGTCAATCTTGTACTTAACGCACTCGGTTCTACTTCTTCTCTGTTGTATTCTACTACTGTTCTTTGCATTTTAGTAACGGGATCGGAGAGTCCTTTTAAACTTAAAATGTCCTAAAGTTACAGGTTGTTTCGCTAGACTGAGGACTGCATCAGTGCAGCAAGGATAACCTACATGCAATCTGTTTGCATGTAAGTGTGAATCAAATCACAGCATGATACCTGTATTTCCAGTTTCAACATGATCAATAATTTAGTATTACAAATAGTTCCTAAAAATATATGGCGCCGCGGAAATAATTTCGAATTTAAAAAAATCAGAAAAACAAAGAAAAGAGAAGGAAACAAGAGAGAAAAGGGAAAAATCGTTTAAACTAAAAGGATGATATCAAGCAATAATATAGGTTTAAAACATTTGTATTAATGAATTTGTGTGGTTTGTTGCAAGGACGTTGTGGCAGGATGCATGGGAGGCACCAAGGAATGCAGAATGTGGTTTAACACACATCCTAACGGATGGGGTATTCTAGTTGCTTCGGCTAGAGCAGCCTAGCCTTCGCGCATTTTTTGGTGTTATTTTAGAATAGAACTTTAGAATAGAATAGAACTTTATTAAAACAAAATTACATTGCAGCTACCAAGAAACCTCTTGGTAGCTGAATTGCGTAATTATATATGTTGCAAAAATATATACAATTAAATATTCATAATAATGATGATAATAATAATAGGTAAAACAGATATACATGTATATAATGGAAGGATTGGATGTTCAAATGATGTATAAAATGATGTTCATAGTGATCCTACTTCAGATCGTATTTACCACAGCTTGCTATTATATATGAGTTTTTGTATCTATATATTGGTCTTACAGACCGGAATAGCGAATTTCCTCTTTTTGCGTAAATTAAATCTATTTCTAGTGTTCAGAGGTAACAAGTTATAAAGTTTGTCTGATTCGTCTGCAATGATCTTTTAAAAAAAATTATTGCTGTGCAGTTCTCTTGTGGCACAAAGTGTGCATGTCCAGTCCTGAGAGGTACAGTGCAACGCTGTAGGGCACATCATAGCCGTATATAATCTTCAGAGCCCGCTTCTGGATTCTCTCTAGAGAAGAGCTTAAATAATCAAGTAAACTATATGTTATTTTATTTCACTGTATTGTTTGGTGTTTTTTAAGGTATTAACAGTAATAAGAACCAGTTTATTATTTCCGTTTAAACACCTCGATAATTCATATAAATGTCTAGAACTTATGTATTTCGCTTTAAAATGGAAAATAAATAATTCTTACTTACAGCTTATTATATATAAAAACTAACTTAGGCGACCGAGAACTGAGCTGAGCCCGCAATAACAGGTGGCACGGGTTTTACACACACAGTGTCAAGCTGAGAAAAAAACCGATAGTCAATTACCAAAACACCAAATATAAACCAGTAATAATCTGAGTTTTCTATATAAAAAGTGAGGAGTTCTGCAGGATTTCTATCCACAATTTACTCAGCCTTACAGATCACTGAGGTGACATACATGTCGCAAAAAATATTAGTGGCTTTGGCTTTTGGCTGTAATTATGTTTTATTTGACTTCAATTAGTATACGCTTTTATCTATATAGATCTCTCGTTAGAAAAGTGACATGGATACGGTTCCTAGACGGACAATGCACTTATAATGCACGAACATCGAACGGAATATTTCAAGACAATGTACATTGCACACATATGATACTGCACTCGTCACTCACGAACAATGCAGCCGGGGAGTTGCACTATCATTCAGTGCACCGACACATGGACAATCTCAGCTACTTAATATTATAAATTATTACTTCTTATTAACCGCCGAAAAGCGCGGTTATTACGGAAAAATATCAGCCCGAGGTCTTGACAGTGCGGACCAAGCCCGTAGGGCTTTAATTGATAAAGAAAGTGTATTTTAGTGTCAGTGAATTTGTATGGGCTTCCGCGTAGCTAGAATCAACAAACTAACAAGCTTGTATATGAATTATCCAAATTTAAAAATTGTTTAAAGTACTTAACTTTACTGACGTTTTAAGCCTTCAAACTTGCCTCAACATTGTTCTTGAAATGGAAAATCAGTTTTTGATGATCATCCAGCAAAATAAAAAACCGTAAAATCTATAAACAGTCCTTTTTGACTTTGCAAAGAACCCTTATGCACTTAGAAATGTTCACGGAAATTTAATTATTCTTTTATTTACTCTTTCCTCTGTTCATTTATGAAATCTTTCTTACGGTTACTGGACTTTGATTGGTTCTCCTGTTTCCCCAAGGGTTTGGAACAGTCCTATTAGCATCACAATGAAACTTCGCCGAATAGACTACCCCGATTAGACATTATAATCATTAAGTGTCTAAATAGCGCAGCGGTCTAAGGTGATATCTAAAGGTACGGATTAGGGTCCGGATATCGTCTCCCTCCCTGGCCTTCGGGCTAAGTCAACTGTTATATGTAGCACCGGGATAGCGTGGATGGGGTCGAAATCTTCATCCGTAACGTAAGTCGATTCGATGTCTCAGCTTCATTGAATGTCTCGGGAGAATCGTCCCAAACTTCATTTTTAGCTTTTTCCTATTTTTTCAATTATCTAGTTATTCTTTCCCCATTTCCGGGGGGTCCAATTTAAGGGTTATAGGTTCGAGCCCTGCATAGGTCGGAATATTTTTCTTTTTTCCCCTTTTTCCCCTTCCTTTTTACTCTCTTCTTTCTTTTTCGGTTTCGTAATACTTAGATTTTAGCATTTTCTGCAATTTTTTAGTATTTTGTAATTTTTTGCAATCTGATATCGATCTGATATAAATATTTAATTGCGTCATTATTAATTTATTCAAATTTTCTTCTATAAATTTCTTGAATATGTGACCGATTTTTTTTTTTTTTTTGGACTGGTTTGTATGGTAAACGTGTTTCGTGAGAGATTTTAATAGTCTTCTTTGTTTCTATAATATACCCTTCGAACTATAATGCACGAGATGGTCCGGCCTGAAGATATTGTGGCCCGATACCTGAAAGTAGTGAAAGTCTTAAAAAATACTGCACACGTTTAAACCCGATTCATTTTATTAATTTCAAAGAATGTGCACCAAATTTTCAATGACATTGTGCAAATGTCAGTACATTCGACATATATGTTACAAATATAGAACTATGTATTTGGAGAGTCTATACCTAAACTCATAATCGTTGCAAGTTTTCTATAACCTGATAAGTAATGTATAAAGAACGAGAGAGAGTGTTTTATCGGATATAAAGATCCGAGCCGTAGGCGAGGATCTTTATACCGATAAAACACTCTCTCGAGTTCTTTATACGGCTTAAAAAACTCCAACACATATTAGAGTGGTTCTCTAAAAGAAATTCAAAAATATCTTCATTTATCTTGGAGAAAATCGAGGTTAAAGTTTATGTAAATTAGGCCGAATCTTTATCAGATTTAAAGACACTCGTCACGGTGGCGATTTTCATTGTGTTTGCCTTATGAATTATTAATGAGTTTTTTAAATACTATATATAAGGATGCTAATGGTGGCTGTAAATATAAGTGCTTTCATTTCATTCCTCTAATTACTCTTCCTCTTTCTTCTTTCATGTGCTCTCCTTTGCCATAATTTTTGCGAGATAATCGCAAAAAAAACTTTCGTTCTGCTTTACGACTAACAACAATTAAGCTTTTAGGTATAGAATAAATAATGTTCTTATTGGTCAGTGATGACTCATTCAAGGGGAAAAAATTAACGTATTCTTGTTCTTCTTGCTTGCTTCATTCTCTTTTCTTTGTGTTCCATTATAATATCCAATTTGTCAATAAGACATCCCTTGCATTCGCGTGAGTACTTAGCAAGATTTTTGAAAAGTTTCCTTGGAAGCTCTGGCCTAAAAGCAAATTACAGCAATGTTCAGACAATGGGTATATACTCTCGTGCCATTTGGTATCAATGGCCTACGGTTCCCATTCTGGGTGAACACTCCTCCGTTCCCCTCTCTCCTCTAGCCCCCCCCCCCCCCCCCCCCTCCTCCGGCTGACCCCTTATTCCTTTACCCCTCCTCAATCTATAAATCCATATATATTCTGCATATCAAAAAATACTGCATCTATAAATGCATCGAGATTGGCGAAAACGAACTTCGCCTTTCCACCCTTGCCATTAATTATTTGGTGGCTCGATATCTTCAAAGGTACGTGGTTTTCTTTTACATTGTTCGCTCTAGTGCTTTTCCCTCCTTTCTTAATCCAACATGATCAAAATAGTTGTCACATAAGTGTCTTCTTACATTCGTCGTTTCTTCTTAGTCCATGGTCCAGTTGTAGCATTTGATGACGTCATTAGGGTGCTTATTACGAGCAATGCAACTAATAGATACGACCACATATGGAATATTTATCTGGAGAAAGAAGCTAGAAGAAAAAATATTAACTTTTCACATCAAAGTTTAAAGGTAGTTGCTGTAGATACTACTGTTGTTATGCATGCTGTTAGCTCTATATGTGAAATCGTCGATGAAGTTTAAATTGAGTTATATTCTTGTGATAAACTATTTCAACTAATAAACTAGATTTGTACAAACATCATACCTAGTAATTTCGTAAATCAATGTGGTAAAGCACCAATGTACATTTTATCATCTAGCTTTATTAACAAAGGAGATTAAAAACTTTCTTGCTGATCTTTACTGCATGAAAATACATAATTGCGCAAATTAAATCAAACTGAAGGCGGACACCGCTGACACCAGTCGAAGTTTGTTACAGTCTCTTGTCTTAATTCTTGTTCAAATTTCGATCGTTCTTAAACATATATTCTTTGCGTCATGCCAAACCTCAGCATTTTGCCTGCAACAGTCATTTTTTCATGATCTATACATATTTATAAAATATTTGTGATATGACGCGCGCGCTGATTGGCTGGCTACCATGTTTATATTAGACGGACAGATCGCATGACATGGTTCGAACAAAACGTCCAAATTAAATATTTTGCAAAAGCAATATAAAACGATCGCTTATGTCTCTGCACTGTGATATAAACACTCTGGAAGATGTAGAGCACTTGAAAAGCTAGAGAAACACTCGGCTACGCCTCGTGTTCCTAAGCTTGCTTTTCTCTTGCTCTACATCTTCCATCGTGTTTATATCACAGTACAGAGACATGCGTGCGCGATTTATATAGCTTAATGAATCTGTTAAGTTGACTAGAGTTAGTACATGTGCTGTTAACTAAATAGTATACTTAATAATGTTCATTGATTATTGTTTCATAAATTAAATGCGATCCCACTAGTATATCATATCTACAGTGCATTTTGCATACAGTGAATTATATAACTTGAGCACCATTAATTAACAAACTGTAAATCACGTTGTCAAGCCATTAGTCATATTTTCTTTCAGTTAAGCATGCTATGGGCAACTAACTTTTGCTAGAATGGTTATATTATCCATTGCAATACACGTGAAATATATTAAAAACTAGCAGTGGAGTACGCGTCTTTTCCTTTTCCACTGTTTTCTTTTGTGTCTGTGTAACTGTTACAATTTACTGTCAATTAATTTCTCATCTTCGCAGATTTTATACATCATAAGTCCAGATATTAAGCTAAATTTGTGGTATCGTGTCAGTTATAGCTCACAGGAGTCCAAATCAAATATTCAAGGCGTTCGAGTAAAAATTAAAGTCGATAAAAAAACAAACAAACAATAAAGTTAAAGGGAAAAAAATGTGAAAAGAGAAACCATGTTGGGATAAATCAAGAGCAAAAAGAGAAGAGTTCAAAAACACAATCAAGATCAAATATTTTTCTGATAAATAATTTAAATTTTAAATACTAGGTTCTTAATATTTGTACATTTCATAGAAAAAACAAAATGTCATAAATTTTATGACATTTTAAATCAAATTGAAACATGACAAAATTAAATAATTCAAAGTCTACTAAAAAGAAAATATAGCTAATATTGAGGTCGTCTTTTCAATGTTCAATGGTCCTTTAATTGGATTTCAGTATTGGTCATCTTCCCTATAAAACTCTAACTTTTTTTTCGATCCTATGGATTTACACAAATGCACACATCGCACACAACATTTTGTCATAATATAAACGGTACCAGTGTTCAAGTTTGTTAAAAATACATGCAATTTTTAAATTGTTAACTTACCAACTAGCTATTAGTAACAGATAAGCAGAATGCCTTGGCTACGATCGAAGTAAGCTCGATTCCTCAACACACTCTCTACACCTTTTATTATACCCTCTCTCGGGACCAGATTACGTCTTCATATCCACCAATAACGGATCGTCTTCTATTTTATCTCATGATCATTTATTATACTTAATTTCAATAACAATAGCTTAGATGACATGTCATTAGTGGACCGAAAGAAGTAGTTCAATTAAAATTTCTTAGCATTAATCGGCAACCAGGTTATGAAGTCACAATAGTCTGCACCAATGAAGTAAATGGCCTGTCCTAATGGCGTATTGGAAGTAACGTGACGACGAAAGCCTCTGGAAACGTTTATTTAGGAATTGTTGGTAATTTGTCCTAACATGTTAGGTAAGTAGTTATACCCCCTCCAGTTGCTACCATTGAGCTACAGTCGCATAGCAACTGACCTCCACTGTGCATCATTAAGCCACTGTTTGTCATGGCAACAGTTATTTAAATGGTAAATGTCATAAAAATAAGAACAACAATACGCAAAGAAACGCAAAGAAGTGAGTGGGTTTGTACCAAAATGGAATAAAGGGAATAAAGCTGTTTACTATAGCTTATGATCAGTAGGCGTTAATCAATTAATAACAGTGGTGATAATAGTTTTACAAACAATATGTTTTCACAGTAATAACATCTAGTTCACACGCGTGCACAAGCTATATAAACCTGATTTTAATCCTTCCAATCTGTTAGGAGGGTCTCAATGGGGTTAACCGTTAACTGTCAAAATCAGTTTTAACAGTCAAGGGTCAAAAAAAATAACTGTCAGTCAAATACACACTAATTTTTTTTCTTAGTTATTTCTTCATAAGGCGCATATTTTTTAAGACGTTGTAACATTTTCACTATTTTAATACCGTTAAATTAAACTTTGATAAAAGTCATACAACGTCATATCTTCCAGAACTGACTAATCCTTCACGATATCAAATTCGCCCTAATGCACATGCAGCAGATTCATTTTATTTTCACATAAAGATCAAAACCTTGAGTAACTTAACATTTTATTTTCTGGTGAAATATTCAACCCCAATATATGAAATGGGCAAGTTAGACAACAACAACAAGTTGCAACAGTAACACTGAACTAGCGATGTAATTTCATAAACATTAATAATCAACAATTAGTTATTAATATCTAATTGGCTTATTTTTTTATTACCTTTACACTTTTACCTTTATTTTGACCGTCAAAGAGCAGAATTAATTACCGTCATTCATCAAAATACCGCGAATCTTTTACCGTCAACCGTCATGCAAAAAGGCAAATTTTTAACCGGAAGTCCAATCAAAGATTCATTTCAGATGCCTACTGCTTTTATTTTTATTTTCTTCTTATATATTTCAAAGTTATGAATTGATGAATTTGCTGTGAGCTTTTCATAGACTAGTTTTCTAAAATTTCCCTATGAGAATAACATGTTATGCACGTGACTTGCTATTGACCAATTGAAATACGAAAAATTTACAGTAAAACTGGGTCGTAGAAAAACTAGTCAAAAAACAACAACAAAAAACAAGAATTATTTAGACTTCTTGTGTGGATCTTTTTCAAGATCTGCCTATCTTGTCCCCGATATAAGTAAAACAGATCACGTGACCTATACTCCCACTAAGACAATTTAAGATATTTTCTCGCGGTGAATATGTTGACATGGTGTCTAAACGTATAGTCCTGTTTATCTTATTGTTCTTAATTAAGATTTCACTTCATAAAAACTATCAAAGGCATCTTGAGAGCCCCTTTTTGGTATTTCTGTTTTCTGCACGTGACCTCAGCAAGTGTGACCTCGATCGTCTAAAATATGTCAAGGATCCTAAATATGATTAAAGTTTGAAGGTGCATCGAAACGCCATAGAATAGTACGTAGCAGGGATATCTGAATTTGACCAGTTTTACGACTTAGGTCAAAACCCAGGTCTTATCCAGTCACAGGGAGCCCACCTATTCCTTTAGAGAAATATTTTAAAAACGCGAAAATAAAACGCGAAAATAAAGGAAAATAACGTAAAGATTGTCGCTCACTCCCAGCCTCTCTTGGACAATTTTTTACGTTATTTTCATTTATTTTCGCGTTTTATTTTCGCGCTATCAAAATATTTCTCAAAAGGAAGAGGTGGGCCCCCTGTGGTCTTATCAATACTTGAGAGTCTAGCTAGCCCGCAACCGGTAATTCGACAAAGATTTGCGAGCCGTTTGTGATGCCGCAAACAACTAATTAACGAGTTTACTGCGCGGGTTTATTACCTCATCATATATAAAAATTTAACAACATTTCAAGAGACTGAACTTTCAAATGATTTCATCAGTTAACCAATTCTAATCATATCCGTCACTCCGATTCTCTGTCCCTTTAAAAAACAAAAATGAATTCACTCGCAGGCTGTATTTTTAGTGGAGTCCACACAACGGTAATATAGCCGAATTTCTATTATTATATTACAAACAACACAACCAAAAAAACATAATGCACATTAATATTCATTAAACAAAACTAAATGTTCTCGCAATGAGCATACCTGTATCAGTATTAGAATTACGGTGACGTGGACTTCTTCAGACTATTCAACGTGCTATATGCTCACGCCTCATCAGTTAACAGTCTAAGTGGTTTATATCGCGAGCTCGAGCTCACAATGATAGTAGATAGGCGTTTTTGTTATTCTATCCAAACCAATTTCTCTTTTAAACTAGCACTGGCCTCATAGAACAATAGGAGGTGAACGCCCACAAACTCTTGAGAGAGGCTCTTCTTATTTGATCAAAGGATGTAAATTGCCTCTGGAAGTGTTAGCGGGTCTCCAGTTAGGGCGGAGGATTGGATAAACATGTTAGATTAGATAGCCATTGATAAAAGTAACTGAAAAACCAAGTATAATTTCCTGAGATTAATTCGACAGTCTTGATAAATTGTATCAAATGAAATTAAAGGATTTTTCGACGAATCGAGAAAATGTGCTGGGTTGTATATAGTTGTCTTTTAAACTTCACTAAGATGTTTCATGGATGAGTTGAATTTTCGTTTACGTAGTTTTAACCGAGTTTCAAATTCCATCCTGTCCGATTTCATCTGATTCGCAATTCCATGCTGAATTCTGTTAATTAGTGTACCAGAAGAAATTGAAAGAAAGTCTAAAGATCAGATGTAAACTGAGTTTAAAAAGAGACTAAAACTACCAAGAGAGACTAAGACTAAAACTACCAATTTAGATGGAAAGTATAAAATAAAAGAAAGCTTTTCATGATCACAAAGTTTCAGCTGATTTCGTTCAATGATTTTGGGGGAGTGTACAGACGTTTAGTAACTCTTTATACCAATGTAAACTGATGAAATATAAATACATAAATATAAAATAAGTAATAGGGAAAAGTAATAGAGTACGAGGAAACGGAATTCCCCTATAAAAATACTCTAACCTGTGGACACGTACACAAGCAATAAAGTTAGTTCTAGAACTCAAAAAACAAAATCAAATTGTTTCCGCCGGTGAGAAGCCCGGATAAGAAGACTTGGAATTACCGTCTCTACCTCAGGATACACACTAATCGTTTTCTTGTAGACATGCTGTCTGTGTTGTAACGCTTTGTAATAAGCTAGTGTTTAAGTAAGTAGTTTTGTACGCTCATAAATCATATCTAAATATACCGGTCGTACAAAGTCAATTCTTAACAATTAATGCCACTTCAGAAAGTTTGAGATAAGCACGAGAAAATATTCAAGTCTCGGAGTGTGTAAGCATTGATAAAACGTCTCAGGTGTCGACCATCGTATCTACAAAATGTTATCTATCTAGTCTCTGAAAGAGTTGCGTGGAGTCTTTTTGAAGACAAAAACGTGCGAAGGCCTGGTTACATTTCAAAATAGCCTTAGGATCGAAATTTTCAACTACTAGTGACGACAAAAAGTCACAGCAAAAAATGCACGTTGCTATATTTAATTTGACTATATTTATTCGACTTAAATAACTTAAGAGGTTGTTGAAGGGTCGAGAGTTTTTATTGCATGTAGGTTTTAATGAGATCATTCATTGACCTTACTAAATTGTTGTGTAATCAATTTGTCAAAGTCTCTCAGTTTCTTCATGGGTTTGTTCGCTTTAATTTTCAAACAACTTCGCTGGATCGGAGTAGAAATTGTAAAATATTAATAGATTTTCACATTGCAAAACAAGGTATGTCTTGACGTGGGTAAATTTCCTTGGGGAAGATATAGAGATAAACATCTTGTTAGCCTCTTGGCTGTTATATCACTTAGTATCGTTAGCTGTTGTTATCTAGAAGTGTTACAAATTGCTATACAACGATATTCGATGCTGTGGGGGCAGAACAGTAGGATTGACGCAGGATACATTGAGATGTTTTAAGAGGGCTTTATTATCTAGTAGCACGTACCGTTTTGAATGAACGATAGTTTATATTTTTATCCTTTAGGAGTTAAAAATAAAACAAAGATACTTTGGTGATAAATATTCGTGAGTAGACCTAAAATGCCGTGCTATTTTTTGCTTTCTTTTAATTTTGTTCTTCTCCTACGACGTACTGGAAAGATCTAAGACACAGCGGGGAGCTCAACTACGGTGGGATCCTTGCATCGATCACATTAAGCAAATTATTGTCTGAAAGGTCGACCACTTTCAGTGAAGTACACCTTGATATGGCGTGATATTTTTCATATCCCAAATAAAGCTTTATCATCTTGGATAAAACTGGGAAAAACGCGATTTTCGCCGCCTTACATAGCTCACTAGTCAATCATTATTGCCATCACTAGAAACTTCTGAGTTGACCTGACTGATAAAATTTCTCTTTTTCTTTTTTTAAACATTGCTTAGAATTTTAAGACTGATTTTTAGACAACACAATTTAGGTTGGGAAAGGGCAGGGGGAATAGATGTGACTAGTTTTACATTGAAAGCCTAACAAACTGCCTTCTTGATTTCTAATTTCGTGGACTGATATACACCATCCCTAACCAAATACAAATTATTCACAGTGATCCATGAGCTTTTATCATGTAATTCCAAAAGTCAGAGTACAGAAATATAATTACATATACCATAGCTGGAAAGAGCACGTCAAAATTAGTAAAACTGTAAAGTTTGAAGTTTCAAACTCATGAAGATATGAATTTTCCGAAATCGAAATTTTGTATGAAAACATTCGCTGGTAGGAAAGAGATGCCTACCAGCAAATTAAGGATTTCTTACAAATTCACACTTTTCCGCACAAATTCACATTCTCGCGAGTTTGGATTTAATTCCTTCAAACTTCACTGTCTTGCAAATTTTAACATGCTCTTTCCAGCTTTGGTAATTCTTTTTCTGTTTTACGAATTTAAAAATACCTGATAAAAGCTCATTTCTTATTCAATAAGGCATGCAAGGTTTGCAAGGTTTCGTAAAATGGAATATTCATATTATATAACTCTCCGAATAAAACCCAACGAAAAATTGCATCAGTATCAGAATGACTGAAGCGAAGCTACGAGAGCCCTCGCTTTTTAGTTTTTAAAAACAAGAATTCAGGTAAACAAAGTTTTTACACAGGTTTAGTCGAGCTTCCAACATCTTTAGTGCAAGAAAACTGAAGTCAAAATCGCGATTTTTTCTCGATCATGTATTTTTTCTAACTAATACGAAACCCAATCAAGTTTCTGATCATTATTGTAGAAGATATTCCTGATCAAAAAGGATTTCTTCTGATCCTTTGTCAACTAATTCTATTCTTATATCAAGAGATCGAGGATCTTTTACGTTCTTGTAACAAGAGATGTGTCCAGAGATAACTTGAGCTGAAACACAAAGAGTAGAGCTTTAATACACCAATTTCCATATATCAGTTCTGTGGTCACACAAAGCATCCAAGCGAGGCTTCAGGGTACAAATTGGAATAATCCTTTGTGTGTACCCTGGAGCCTCGCTTCAATGCTTTGTGGGTGACCACTGATCCGATGTATGGAAAATGGTGAATATAGCCAAGAAGATAATGAAGTATGAAGTTATAGTAAAAAATGAACAAATGAATAAATAAAAACAAGCGAGGAAAAATGGGGCAGGGGTGAAAAGAGGAAAGAAAGAAACAGGTAGGCAGGCAGGCAGGTAGGCAGGCAGGCAAAGGTATTATATGGTCTCTTGACTGTTCATGGTTCACTATAAACTACAAAGTATAATAGGTACTGTTAGTATTGTTTTACCTTTTGTAACATCCACAGGTTTGTTCAAATAAAAGACAGTTTGCTTCCAATGTGTTGGCTGGTGAGAGGGACTGGTACTGAATTCAACCTAAAATTGTTTCGAAAATTGAAATAATTAAGAAAATTAAGAAAAGAAAAGAAATGTACTTTGCAAACTACTTCCAAAGGTGAAAGAGATGTCAGTAACTTTCACTTCTTTTACCTTTTTTGAGGAATTCTTTTCAAATACAATGTCAAAATATGCCACAATTGCCTAAAGAAAGCGCATAGAATATTATAAATTGAAATAATAAGTATCATTGACATAAACAAGAAACACAAAAAGAAACAAACAAACGAACACAAAAGAGCATCTCTCCCGCAGACACTAAGAAACATGAAAATGAAATGGATACTCCTATTTGCATACAGTCACTCAGAAAACTTGCAATTATTATTTTGTTTGACAACATTATATTCACGACCTTCTCCAGTAAACACCCATTTCAAACGAGATCCCCCTCAAAGAACCCACGCCGTTTGCTAATATTAGTTCTTAAGGTATGTAATACACTAATACCCCGCTAACTCAAACCCGGTTAACTCGAAAACCTCGCTATCTCGAACACAGACCCATTTCCCTTGAGTCATTTTTTCAGTCGATTCACCGGTTAACTGGAGCCTCCGCTATCTCGAACATAAACCCATTTCCCTTGAGTCATTTTTCAGTCAATTACTATCGGTTATCTCGAACCCCCGCTATCTCGAACAATATTAAGCTTTCCCTGGGAGTTTGAGTTAACGGGGTTCTACTGTAAAACTTAGATATTTTACCGTTAGCTTATCGCTCTTATTCATCTCCAGCTTAAACGATGATATAAAGTTCAGGTCATCTTTTTTGCATTTATTAACATCCAAACGCTGAAGGGAAAGGCAAATTAGTATTCAATGTGTATGGTCGGGATGAATGCATATGCATGAAATACAATTTATATAATTATTGGTATATTACGCACGCTCTAATTGGTCGAGAACCGTGCGTAATTACAGTACACACCCATAGATGACGTAAATGGATCTTACGCGCGTACTGATTGGTTGAAATGTATCGATGAATATTAAATAAAACAAATATATTCCATTTTTCCGTGCGTCTGTACTCTAATAGATGCACAGATGACGTCAAAAAGTGGTGAGAACAAAATATAAGCCAAGAAATGTCTATTTCACATTTCAAGCAAAAGATAAACAATGTCTTGATCATAATTTACATAACGACTCTCTTAGCATGCGTAACTGGCGTTACAAGGGAAGGAGGCTGGGGAGACAAGGGGTACTTTCCTTCTTTCCTTTCCCTTCTCCCTTCTCTCTTGTTTTGTGCCAGCTATACAGGATACAAGTTTCTCAACAAATAGCTGGATTGTTGATAATGCAATTCCTATATTGGGTATCCTGTGGTAAAACTGCATCACCACAGGAAGCCCAAGTGTCACCTGCAGAGGAGGCT
This sequence comes from Telmatactis stephensoni, assembly GCA_029948255.1. Taxonomy (NCBI): domain Eukaryota; kingdom Metazoa; phylum Cnidaria; class Anthozoa; order Actiniaria; family Isophelliidae; genus Telmatactis; species Telmatactis stephensoni. The sequence continues at coordinate 284,737 of JALIZF010001538.1, forward strand.
AAAACTTTCATTGTGCCACTAAATTTCTGAAGATCCAAGTCCAATAGTATATTTATTGCACTGCAATGCTCACCTTTATACAGCTTGATGAGGATATAATTGCTGCAGGATCCACTACAGCAACACATGGTTCCTTACTGACGGAGGATTTTAGACAAGACATCTTAAACCCTGATGGAATATAGTACACAACTTATGTATCTATATTAATTATAGGGTCATTAAAAAACACAATATGATGCATGAAAAGGATGGATGATTACCTCCATTTTCCACTGAAAATGTGAATAACCCCATCCACAGGTCTTTTGTGGATGAGATTTTTGAACTCCCAATCAGTCCTCTCCTCATCTCTCTCCCCTCGGGGGAGCTGCCATAAATTTTGGGCAGGAATGCTTGTCATACCTTTTAGGGGTCAAAATCAGTGATCTAGTACCATTTAGGGTGTCTCAAATGTTATCTGACTACCAGAGACTATGCTGGTACCATTTTGGGTGTTTTTCAGTAAGTACTGAATACCATCATAAACTTTACAAATTGAAGGTTTGATTCTGTCTTTAATACTATTAAAACTGAGAAATATTCCATGTATTGCTGTTGAGTTGGTACATTTTAGGGGTAAAAACCATGTGTTGCCACACCCAGCTAGATAAGACGCAGGTGCCCTTTATGGGCACCCTTATAGGAGTCACCCAGGCTCTCTACTCCTGACACAGTGAACCACTGTAGCAATCAGGCATAAAGCAATAAATTGCCTGTAGAGACTTTATCGCCAGCAACCATTTCCTTAGAGAGATTAATAGTGTTTATGCATGATCTATTTTTACATACCATATACATCATCCCAATAACTGAGCTTAGTTGGTTGATCCTCAATTGTTCCCATAGCAACCAGGTGAATTGAACATTGATCTGGGAATACTTAAAAGTACATTTAACACATTGGTTTGGTAGTTTAACCAGGACAAATCACTTGATTCTAATCTGTTATTGTGGTATTTACTTACCAATTCCTCCAGGTGAAAGCCATTTGTCCCTTGCAAATAATACAGTGTCTAACATGGACTCAAACAATAAGAAATACCCCATCCATTCAGAAATTATAATATCAACATTTTCTACTGGTAGAGTTATTTCCTCAGCTTTTCCTTTCAAAAGAGTGATGACCTTTTCAAGTCCATTTTCACTGAAAATGCCAAATGCAAACATAAAATGTATTAGATGTGTGCGTAGATGTTCAGTGAGTGTGGATTAATTTGCTTCAAGAAAACTACAGAGGGGGTGACATCACCATTCAAACAGAAGAGTAGCCAGTTTTCATACAACTGTGAAAATGGTACAGTCATGGTACTGGGCAGTCATGGCAGGAATTTAGAATATTTTAAATTACAGACATTCACAGTATACTGACACACTCACAGCATGGCACAGTCCCTCTCCCCCTCCCCCTGTTCAGCAGATCCTCCCCCCCCCCCCAACTAATCCCCAGGGCACAGTCCATTTCACACCCATATGAAAAACTGCTCTACTGATAAATATATATCTGCAATTGTTTATCAACCAAACGTTATTTATAGACTGAAATCTCTGTGCACTGGTCTTCATAAACCTACCGTACAATATCCATAGCTTGATATATGATCTCTGATTGGTCAATAGCAATTACATGATGAGCTCCTGCTTTTGCAGCAAACATGGACAGAATTCCTGTTCCACAACCTACATCTAAAACCACCTATAAAGGTATAAAAAGATTTCTAGATTATTCATAAAAATTTGAATGTACAACTTTATTCACGTATAAGCAGTTGATTCATAATAATATTATCTAAGAAAGTTTACGACTTATAATTAAATGGCTTGAGAACTGATCATAAAGCAAAGAGGAGAGAGGCAGAATTAAGAAGAGAAAGGATAAGGAAAAAGAAAGATAAGGGATGAGAGAAGAAGGAAGGGAGAGGAGAAAGGAAAAACAAGGAAGGAAAAAGAAAAAACAAACAAACAAAATCGAAGATATACTATCAGTATAGTGATTTTATGAGTCCAGCAAGTTTACCTTATCTTTAAATAACTGTGAGTTTCTGAGAATAAAATCCCTGTAACCTTCTGTTCGTACTTTATCCTGAATATAGAAAATGTTTAGATATTGATTGATCAGCATGCAAAACCAAAACATTAACATTTTGCAGTAACATACTTTTAACATTTCCTCGTGAATTCCAAAGTGAGCATAGGAGGTAAAATATGAACTGTCAACATCATCATCATCATCATTTTTGTTGTCTGCACTTTTCTGTGTTCTGCAAGTTGAAAACAGTAGCATTAAATGTACGAACAGTTGTATAAGATGCCAGTATGAGTAAGAGCATTTGAAAACAATAGAAAATCAAATATGATACATCTTGCAGTATACCTGCTCTTTGGTAATTCATCTTCCAAAAATGCTGTTGCCAAAATTCTAAGGGGAAAAAAAATAATAATAAGAGAGAAAACAAAGGAAAAGAAATTGATCAACTAATAATCATATGACTGACAAATAGATAATAAAAGGCACCAGTTCTGCCTCAGAATTATGTACCTAAGTTGAAGGATATCATCCCTTGCCTTTGCAAGATCAGCTTCAGCAGTTGTTGCTCTGTCCTCCATCAACAACAGTCTAAAAATAAATATTATCAATATTGAGAGACAAAAAATGACAAAAGCCAGTTGAAGACCACTTCCCCAAAGTAGACACAATGCATGGGATGTTTTGTCTGTAGTCTTTCTTCATATAGTTACATAATGTTTGGTACTCAGTATATTGTTGTACCTTCTTTTTAGTTCCATGTATTCTTCTTTTGACACTGTTCCTGATGATCAGGGAACATTATTGTGACATTAGCAATCTTTCAAGTAAAAATACAGGACTATATATAACAATAACTTATCAATATCACGCATGCAAATATAATTGCACTGCATGTATACCTTCATTTTCTTTGCCTGAACCATTTGATAAAGTTTTCGGTAATTCCATGGATTTCTCTATGTGTTCATCAAAATCTAGTAATTAAGTAATACAATCAAAAATGTGAGTGTTTTACCAGGGATTTCAAGCATAGAGAAACAGATAAAAACATTAGGCCCTACTTGTCAAGGAAACATTTAAAATGTACACTTGTACAAAAGATGTCAACAGGTAAAATAAAATATAAGTGTGGCATGTGGCGGTTATGCTCTCCCCACCTTTGCTGAAGAGAGTTTATATCAACATTTGATTAGTGTTCGTTTTGGAATAAAACCGTCACACCAGTGGCCAAATTATATTCCAAACCATCATATATGTGTCATCTCTCTTCAACAAACTAGTACAACACTACGTGGAGCATGCGGCCATTAACTAAAGTACGAGGAATAATTTTACCTAGCCATAAAAGAGCATCATCTTGAAGTACTGGTTGAAGGAACTCTTGTTTGTCCCATGGATAAGGTGGACTGATAGATACAAAGCTACTGGGTGAGGGTTGCTGAAAACCAGTATGTTATTGTAATTAATTGCAATATAGAATTAACCAATATACATATTAAATAATTAATATAAATATCAAATTTGACTGCCAAAGGTTTTTATAAGGGTGGACACAGAGTATTAGTCTCCTGATGACATACTGTCCTGATAATTATATATTAATGACCATGATATAATGACTATTCATCATGTTTTACTGTTAGTACCTTTTTCCTGATGTAGTTTATTAGCTTGATACAGCCATAAAAATCTAGTTCTATAAGAGATTCATACAATCCATTACATATCAACAATGTATAATTATAGCTCAATGAAAAGAGTGACAAAATTGTTGTATCAGAAATTATCATTATTATTACTCACCATAAAGATGTTTAATTGAATAAAAATTAAAATCATGATTATCTATACAATGTTGCAGCATGACGTGTGCACAGTCAAATATAACATCACAGTATAAACACTTGACTGCCATTTCAGCATCTTCATCAACTTCATCCCAGTCATCGTCATCATCTTCTTCTTCATCATCATCATCATAATCTCTTGTTCTGTACTGACTGTTATCTAGTAATAAAACATATAGATCGATTTCACGTGACGTCACGAGAGAACTAAAATCTAAACTAAAATTCGGAGAAAGCTGATTGCCTGATATTTTGTATGTATCATGAAAAGAAGTCGTCTCTGGAAATTTGGTCTGATTCTGTTCATCGCTTGGCAAATTATCGGAGGGAGGGGAGAGGACTCCCATTCCCCTTTCCCTCCTGTACCTTCCCCTCCCCTCCTCAGCCCCTAGGTCCATATACTCAGCTAGGTTATAAATCATAAAACAAAGATGCCAAATATACATTTGACAAAATGATTTGGACAGGAAGGGGTGAATTTTTCAAGTCTTTGGATGCTGTAAATTTTCTTGGTATTTAAAATAAGTCAAGTCGTTGCTTCTTTCACAATAAATGTATTTCAAATATTATCAAATTTTAGACATCATTAGGCTGGTGACATTAGTACAAAGCCTTAGAGTGAACCAGAGTAGAGATCGAGATAAGCTTATTATTCTCTTTAGCACAAAAACGTACAAGTACTATTGAATGTAGTTAATTCGGTTAATGGTAGCAGCTGAAAAATACAATTCACCTTAGAGTGAATCAGAGTACTGATAACTTAAGCTACAGTACATGTAGACTTATCATATTACCACTTAAACAAAAATTCGCAAAACAAGAAAACATAACAAATACAACAAGTTTATACGGTTTGTCACAGCTGTACAAAACATTAGAGTGAAACAGGGTACACAGAATATGCTAACACGTGAAAACATACAAGTAATGAAGTTACTGAATGAGACACGTGCAAGTCCAGACTGCACCGTATAAACAGTTTGTCAACAATATTAGAAAACATAACATCAAGATCCACCTATAGAGAGACCACAAAATGCGTCCTGGGTTTGTGCACAACTCTGCAACAGCTCATCAGTTAAACGATTAACTAGACAAAAATGCTTGCAAATAAACAAACTTCTTACCCAAATCACAACTGTCCGCCATATTGAAATTTGCGCCTGAAAAATGAAACTATGGGTCCACGAGCTATCATGCCAGCAGTCATCCAAAACAAATATAAAAAGCCCACAGTGGGAATGCACAGCGGTAATTGTTTGACAAGAAAATATGGCGGCAAACAATATGAACGAGGCGGAAAAAGAGCTCATCAAAGCGATAAATAAAGGTACTGATTTGATGGATATTGAAACAATTCGATGTACAATGAATTGATCTACTAATGGCAGTGGTTGTTTTTAATTTCAGTCAATATTGACGAAGTTAGACGGCTTTTAAGTGCAGGATCTGTCAGTGTGAACTGCCTGGATGAGGTTTGTGTTGATGTGGTCTTTTGACAGTTCTTTCACTTGTTGGTATTTTTGCTGTTTTGTTCTATATTTATATAAAGTTGATTTTGTCAAGAAAATAAAAGCAAATTTACAGACATCGCGATATTAATCAAGCAAATTTTCGTTTGTACATATAACTGGATTAAGTCTTCTTTTTCTTTTTTATTCTTATTTTTTATTTGTAAATATGTTATTGGATCCTTTATTGCAACGATGATGTTGCAGTTTGTTTTATTTGTATTACATTATTATTGTATTATAATTACATTTCTTGACTTCTTATTTACCTTTCCTATCCCATATATGCTATTATATTCCATTCCATTTCATTCCAGCCTATCATAGTATATTCTATTCCATTTCATTCTATTCTAGCTATTTCATTCTATTCTATTTCATTCTATTCTATTCTAACCTGTCCTATTGGTATTCCATTCCATTCCATTTCATTCTTTCCCATCATTGTATATTCCATTCCATTTCATTTTATCCCATTCTATTCTATTCTAAGCCATTGTTTCCACTGCCCTATAGCAAGGGATGACCCCACTGATGCATGCAGCTTACAAAGGAAATGCAGAAATGACTGAACTCCTGCTTGCTCATGGTGCTGATGTGAATTCAAACCAGCATGAACATCATGTAAGGAATAGTACAGCAAGAATTTCATTTGCCAAACACATGTATGCAGATCAAATGAATAAACAAACAAGTTAGAATGACAAAAAAAAGTATATGAATGGAAATGTACTTGGAATAATGTTGGAAATAAAGTGTTTGCTTCATCAAGTGTAAATAAAGACTCAGCAAAAGCCCTAGCAGCTCAGATTTTTCAGAGTCTTTATCTATACCCGATGAAGCCAACACTTTATTTCCAAGAAAAAATAAGTTAGAATGCAGTATTTTTACACTTGAGCTATTTGTTACTATGTAATCGCAACTGATTGTAAGTCTATGGAACCTGCTTCTTTTTCTATGATCCATTAATATTGTGATCACAGACTATCACAGGATCACTACAAAATGTTTTCCTATTATTCATTATTTGTCATCAGTCACAATCCTTTGTGATCATATGGAAATCAGGCATAATTTAAATGATCAGTATATTGATGGACATCTTTGTTTATCCTGACAGTATACAGCTCTTATGTTCAGCTGTGTGTCAGGTAAGTTGTTAACTTAATAAATTATGTATGTATATTGGTCATGTATAATGTATATTATGCATTGTACATTTAACTTAATTAGTTCAAACAGAGCTTTTGACTCTCACATGGGGTCCAATGTAAAGGCAATTTCAGCCAGTAAGGCAAGAAGCTGTTATAAGATTGATACACTGCATTTTGTGTCAAATATAGGAGCATGTGAAGTAACCAGGATGCTTCTTGAGGCTGGTGCCAATGTCAATGCTGAGAACAACCTTGGAAAAACTGCTGGACAGTTGGGAGCCTTTGTGGGGCAGCATGAATGTGTCAGTCTCATAAATAACTTCATTTCACAAGATGATCTTCTTTACTATACAAAACCACAAGGTATAGTCCTGAAACTATTAACTATTTGGGATACATAATGTATATCTTCATCTAGCAGATTTCATATGAGTATGAAACAGACCGTGCTGTACTGTGATGGTATCAGTGCCGTGTTGTCTATAAAAACATTTGAAAGTTCTGCTGTAACCATGCCATGACTGTGTGGTGCCATTTTTTAACAGTCGTATAAAAATTATCTACTCTAGTTGAATACATCATAAAAATAATGTTTGTGTTACATACTGTACCTCAGTATCTGGAAGTTTCACTATGATGTTCAAGTCATGTAACTGACAGTGACATAGCTCAAGACAAAGTATTATATTTTACAGGTTTTGAAAAGGAAGGAAAATTACAACCCAAGCTTGTTCCAATATTATATAAATATATAACTAATACTAGTTTAAATCCTGTAAAGGTAAGTTTATCGCTTCTGTTGACAGTACTGTACAATCGTCTATAGTTAACATCAGAATTCCTTTTTATATGTCTTTCCAGCTATTGTATTTTCTAAAAGATCACATGGAATTAGTAGACAACTATAAGTCAGTTAGCAAAGTACTGGATCTTAAATGTGAAAAACTTGTTAAACAACAAAATATGAATGAAGTGATGGCAATGAAGATGCACTATTATGGATATACAGTCAAGAAATCTGGAAGATGGCATGAAGGCCTGGAAGGGAAGGATGGAATTGAAGGACTTATAAAATTGTAAGTGGATCAACATGTTATATAAAAGAAGTGATGTATCCCTCATTTGTAGTTCTATTAATTTGATTTAAAGATGTGTTGAGGAGCAAAGTTGGATTATCTGGCTGTTGTAGCAATGTTACATGCTCATCTTAACTTCCCTCTAATTTTTGTTGTCTGAGTACATGTGGCTTTGAATGCCATTGGGTGGAGCATTTATTGAGGGACTGAGAGCAGAGAGTGCAATGCCTGTCCCCAGGGCTTGGCTGTTTAAAAAGCAATATAGATTTTCTTAAGATTTAATTAATTAACCTTCGTTAGTTTGAAGTTTCCACATGTGCATATACATGTACTGTACATGTAGGTGAACTACTGGCTATATACTGAGCATTTATCTGTCTTGGATTTTGTGTTTTGACTTAATTGTAGCAATTTTTGCACATTTATTTAATTTGTAGTTTGGTCAGAGGACAGCCATCAGATGGTTTTCCCCTAGGTACTGAAGACTTCATTCGGCAATCCATCAAAGAGTTTGATTATCCACAATGTACAATTTTTCAACAACTTGTATCAACACTCTCTTCAGTAGGAAGGGTAGGCAAATTTAATGTGGATTTTATTTTTTATTTATAAAAAGTTTGTTGCACTGTAGTTAATTCTTATCTCAACAAAATATTTACAGGGAAATGAGCCCACAGCTTTAACAGTTCTCACTCAAGCAATTAATGGTATTCAAAGGTATGGAATGTTTAGAGTAGGTTTCATCATTTCTATTGGGAACTTAGGGTAGTACCAATATAATGGTGGATGTGCACTATATACACCATTATAGACACAACTGATGAAGGGCCTATAATTTGCTTTTGAGCCAATCAGAATTTGAAGTTGCACTAACTGTAGCATAAAAATATTATACAAAGAAGATACCCATCTGTTGTAAAACGTCCTAGGAAAAGAATGAAGTTTCACATTTGAAGACATTTAAATTTTATAGAGTAGGATTACGGTCATTAATACTAAGGAGTGAGTCCAGGGAGAATTCAATATGAATTTTGCACATGATTTCACAGTAAAAACAGTGATGACAAGATTACTGATGTCTCGATGTTACTGACATCATTATCAGTGACATCAAAACATCAGTGCTTAATCTCACTAGTATTTACTGGGAAATGTTTAAACTTTGATCAGGATTATCTATACTGAAGTGCTTATTCTGGTAATACAATTGCAGTGACACTTTCACTTCTCTACTACATTATTTCTTTTACTTTGTTCTTTTCAGTGCTGATTTTTCAAAGTGTTGTACAGTTTGTGGAGAAAAGAAAAATGTGAAAAAATGTGCAGCCTGTAAAATGGTAAGTATGGCCGTCCAAAAACGGTTGCATGTGAAATACAACGTAATATGTGCTTTGTGCGTAATATTCACTCCCTCTGCACCCTCCCCTCCCCCTTTTTCTATGACCACTCCTATTGGCAAACTAGTCATACAGCTATTCGCACAAACATTGACCTTCCAAATCGTTGAACCTAGAAGCTGAGACCGAAATGGCTCCTGGGGCCCGTTTATCGAAAGATCCGATAACTTTTCGTAGGGCCCGTTAACTTTATACTTGATAAAGTTTTCGGGTGTTTCTCGAAACGCACGTTAATTTCAATGTCTATGATTTTACGGACAAGTATACGGGTGCTCGTGCACATTCCCGTAATTTTCCCGTAAATTAACGGGACCGTAAAGTTGACGGGACTTTGAGAAAGGGCTCCTGGGCCCACTTGTTATACATTTGTATTTAGATTTTCCGATGTGTTTTATCTATAAATGCAATGTGTAATCGCGTCTGGGATACCAAAAACTTCTCTCAGTGACTGTTAAAAAACAAACAAACAGACAGACAGACAGACAGACAAATAAACAATAAACAAACAAAATAGACAAACAAACAAACAAAAAATACATGAGCTTCTTGAAAATCAACCAATCAACGTTTTCCCCAATGTTTATTCCGTTCTCAGCTTCTATGTTTTGAAAGGGTCGCAGTGTTTGGCAAACAATATGTAGTGTGTGGTTATGGTTCAATTTTATCCTTGGTTCAATTTTTATTTTCCTTTGTTTTTGTGTATAATAATGTATGATAATGAGTATAAAACAAAGGAAAGCAAGGAACCAAGATAAATTCATACCCTAACATTATGTTATAGAGCAGATTTCGTTTAAGTGTGAAACGGACCGCGCCGTGCCGTGACCGTGTCAGTGCCGTGATGTCTATAGAGTCGTTTTCGTATGAGTGGGAAACTGACCGTACCGTATCGTAACTGTACCAGTATCATAGTTTCTATAAAAACATTTGAAATTCCTGCTGTAGCCGTATCGTATCGTAACCGTAAAGTGTTCCCACTTATACGAAAACCACTCGGAAAAAAAAACAAAAAACAAAAAAACATTCGAAATTCTTGCCGTAACCGTGCCGTGACCGCGCGGTGCCGTTTTCACACTCATACGAAATCTGCTCTATGTACAAAGTTTTAGTTCATCAAATATTTAAATACAAAATGTTTGATCCGTAAAGCTATTAACACCATCATATACTGAACAATGTACACTTAGACAAGCTGACGGACATAACATGTCAAACATCGTAAAACCATTGACGGGCGATTGCAAAGAAATGGATATCGTAAAACGTCGGAAACATTTTAATCTGATCGAAAACAAACTGTGTTTTCGTAAAGGCCGTATAAGTTCCGACGTCACGGTTTTTAATGTTAGCTTCTTTTTGGCAGGAAAATTGGTCTAAAAGTCAGCGGGATGTCAGGTTTTATAAAGCAATTTAGTTATGGATATCATTTAAATCCCGCAGTCAGCAAAGAATCCGACACCAATAGTGAAAACGATTGCTTTTGGATGTAATTTCTTGTAATTGCCCAAGAAAAGTCAGAGGTTTTTTTCCGCTGTCATCTGCATGTCGACTTGGAATGACAGTCGGCTGTATGATCCAACATGAATTGGAGACCTTGTTATCTAAGATAATATTATCTGCTTTCCTTCTTTTGCAATAAAATAAAAAGTAGTTTCGATTTTATACCAAACAAATCATTACTTGAGAACGAGCCATGTGCACTGTGGGTGTTTCCTCATATACGGTTTTGCCGTTTATGAAAACTTCAGTGGTGAACAAGGGTGGTCGAGCGGCTGAGAGCGCCGGTCTGTCCCATCTATGATTTATTTAGGGATGGTCCTTCGAATAGATCAACGGTACATGGATATCAAGCTCAGATGTGACTTCAAGTTTGTTAGTTCGCTCCTTCCCTTGCTTCGAAGAGTTTCTCTCCGGTTCCTCCGGTTTTCCTCCCTCAGTCAAACAACGAACTAATAAGCAATAGAATGTAGTGGTAGTGTGGTGTGAGAGAGTACAATGTCCTGCAATTAGTGCGCAAGCGCTAAAAGAATTGGACCGTTAAATAAACAGTTATTATTTTTGGTGTATTTTGATTGCAAATGCAATCTATATTTTTTAGGTCGGTTACTGCTCAGTAAATTGTCAGAAAATTCATTGGAGTACGCATAAGAAGCACTGCAAGAGATTGGCTGAGGAATACAAACAACAACTTGCTGCTGAAGAAGGAATTGATAAAGCAGGACGAATTAAGAAAAGCGGAGGAAGAAAAAGAAAAGAAAAGCAAAGAATGAAAATAATAGCGTTTCACAGGAAAGCGAGGAACACAAGAGTGATGCTCAAAGAAAATGGAGTCGAGAAGGCTAAAGATGAAAAGGAAGAAGGTGAAGAAAAAGAGACGAATAAAGAGATAGTGGATGTAAGTGAAGGTGTAAATGCCCTTCATACAACATAGAAACAATATCAAACATGTATATATTATATCAAAGCTAATATTTAATAAAACCACTTATGATGCCAAAGGGTAGTTCTTGGTGTTGTTTGTTATAAATATTAACGCCGACAAAGTTGCAGAAGCGATGCTCAGAGTGCACTAATGATGAAAGAGGGCTGCCTCAAACCTTTGACTGAAAGAATTAACATCGATAATTTGCACTTGGATGTCTTATAGGGGGCTTTTCAGAGGCTGGCTTGGTAACCGAGATGGTTTATTTGGACAAATTTAGCTCGCTTTCAGGATGGGATTATCTGTGAATGTATGGCCTACAGAACTATGGCTGATTCTCGCCGCATTACATCGCTATAACGGTCGCTTCTTGCTTTAACTAGTTTATAGTGTTATTATAATACGAAAAAGTGAGGCGAGATAACATCATTCGGACTATTTTTGCAGCGAATGGTTAACTATTTCATACAAATATTTGAAGAAAATTTCCAGCCTAGTCACCGGCCTAGCTCGTTTATTCCAACCACTTACAGAGATTTCGGCAACTGCCTCACACCGAGATCTCGACAAGCAATTAAGTCAGCCTGCCTATCCTATGTAAACGCTGAGTGCGAGCCGTGAGATCTCAGTAAAGCGGGCTGGCTCGCCTCCATCAGAGTCCGCCGTACCGTGACCGTGTCATTGCCGTAATGTCTATAAAAACGTAACATTGCAATTGAATTCCTGCCGTAACTGTGCCGTGACTATTCTGTTTTCCCAGTCGTACAAAACTGCTTTATAAACATCCCCTTAATTACAGTTAATTTGAAATTGATGCGGATTTTAGGGGATTCATGCTACGTCGACGCTATTAACTGCGGATAATTTTGAAAGCGCAACTTTTTCCCTACATTGTCGCACTTAATTAAGCCTGAAGTGCGAAAATGTAGGGAAAAAGTTGCGCTTTCAAATTTATCCGGAATTAAGACCTCCCATCTGCCTGCTAAAAACGGCGTTTTACTTGAAGAAAAGCGCGGCCGGCGTTTTAGCAGGCAGATGGGAGGTCTAATCGTAGCAAAAAAGATTCGTTGTCAAATTTTTCAGATTAGTGTTAACGAAGTCTCAGTGTGTTAGACTCTCCAGGTTTTATCATCAGGTGACACGTATAGATTCCGCGCGCCGCAGAAATCTATCTTCGATTCGATATAAGGGTTGGCAAGTATCTGTATACGCGTTACTCTATAGAGTCAAATCGTGGATTAAACTTAACTGATATACTTAAATAAGATCATTTTTTATTGTAACGTTAGGAATATCGACATATATGTATCATATATACTGCGAACAAAAATTGAATATTCTTTAATAAAGTTGCAGTAACCGTGAAATAAATAGAGATTAAACTAAAAGACTAGTAAACGTTTTTAGTGTCATGCGATCAGTTCTATATATTGATTTTTGTCCTATTTGACTATTTCATGGTTGCATGCAGGGTTAAACATGAAATCACTCTAAATCGAGCATGAGAGTTGTTTTCTAATTGCTTTTCGAAATTCTCTGCTTCGAATACAATATATCCATGGGTTGAACGCAGAGTGAAGAAACGAGACGATAGCTACCCACAACCAAGCGATCTGCAGTTGGGAAACGAGGAAGCAGTCCGCATTTGTATTGGTCAACAAGAGACCATAGACGACCAACTGTGGAAAGAACAATACAAAGAACAGTCCACTAACTATGACGGCCGTGATTGTCGCTTTTCTGTTTGTTGCTGTTTCTCTCAACCTTGTACTTTGTCTACTAGATAAAGCATGCTCTGTCGAACGCACTGAATGGTCATGGATAAGACGCACTTGACGCTTTGCGGCGATCGCCAGTTTAGTGTTACAAAATAAGATAACCAGGAAAGGTAATACAACAGCGACTACACAACAGACAACCCAGAAGGTTCGACGTGCTATTTCATCGTCCCCAAGTAAAAGTAAAGCCATCGCGAGTGTAGAAGAGAACAGCCATATTGATCCAATGGATATAGCACAACGGCGGTTAGTGACTAGTTCGCGGTATCTCAATGAAAATGTAACAGCAATAAAGCGATCAATGCTTACTGAACATAAACTGAAAGTTGTTGCCGTCAATGTTAAGACCCAGCAAAAGTTCTCAATCTTCGTCACTGTGGGAAAAAAATCTTTGGGCAATTCCTCGTCACTGTAGTTGTAAACCGATACCAATATAATATAGAGCGGGTTCATTGTGAGGCCCACTAAGAGATCAGCTAGTGATAATGAAGCCAAAAAAAACATTGAAATATTACGTAGAGAACGAGTTTTGAACACTGCCAGTAAAACCAAGATGTTTCCTCCGACTGCAAAAACACAGCAGACCGAGTGAAGACAGATAAGCACGACTTGAGAAGACTTTGGGAGAAAGACAAAGAAACATTCATTGTACGATTCGTTGGCCGCCATCTTTTTAGTGTATATATTCTTAGCTTTTCTGCTTGTAGGAGTTCAATCTGAAAGGAATTAATAATTAAAGTATACACAGTTGGACGAGTAATTTGAGATGTTTACTGAGGGTTTTTAATTGTGATCTGTGGTAAGGAAATGATCTGTCTTTGAGAAATTAGACGGCATTTTTTATTCGATGACAGCGAGTACAATTGAGTGAAAATGTTAGTACTTATTTACGTTACAACAAAACTAGTCAAAGAACATTAAACGCGGCGAGACTTTTCAAGTCGTAATGTTAAGTCATATGAAATCCTTCCTTTTTATCAATCATCGAAGTTAGTATACCATTTTCTTGGCGCCGGCATTTCAGCCTGACATCAAAAATTGTCGCAAAAGGTTTTTCCGTTTTTAGTGAAGATAAACTGAAATCCGTCAGTCATATTTGATGTGGATTAAAACATGTACAATACTCAGTTTTGATTAAACAAACGTCATGATGAGACCTATCGTAGGACAAACACTCAAATGAAAAACTAATTGTTTGTACTGACTTCCCAGCACAACCAGTAATCTTTAAAATCAAATTTACTTTCATTTTGGCTTCAAGCAGAAACATCAAAGAAAAATCTTTCAAGCGCTTGAGTGGTTAACAAAAAGGGATTAAAGAGATACTAGGGTTTAATTGGGGTCGGTATATATAGTCGATAACAGAGTAATTCCAGGTGTTCATTGTAAACTGATGAGACGTAACTAGGGGCAACGCCAACTTATCTCGTTGTACTACACTGATTCCTGTGTTGCTATGGTTACCAGTCGGCAAGGAGAAGAATCATAAAGATACAGATATGATACTATGCATGAGGACAAGAGAAAACGAGTCAAGTTGATGCAGATAAGTGAGTCGAAAACTGCGCGGCCGTAGGGAAATAAAACACAACACAACACAACACAACACAACACAACACAACACAACACAACACAACACAACACAACACAACACAACACAACACAACACAACACAACACAACACGTCAACACAACACAACACAACACAAATCAACACAACACAACACAACACAACACAAAACACAAAACACAAAATACAAAATACAAAACACAAAACAAAACAAAACAAAACAAAACAAAACAAATAAAAACAAATAAAAACAAATGAAAAACAAATAAAAAACAAAACAAAACCAAATAAAAACCAAAGCTGCTGCATGCAACAAAAATCGTCAAAATCCCCCAAACCGCAAACCACTGAAGTCAAAAACCGCAAAACCACAGGTTTAAATCAAAAATAACCGAAAAACCGCATCAAAAATAACGCAAAACCGCATCACCGCAAACACATACGTCTCCTCCGATACCGTTGCTCATGCAGGTGAACGTGTGACAATTAACCTTGTTAAATTACAGTCAAACTTCTGACAGATATTTACGAAAGCGATTCAGTTTTTCTGCTGATTAAAATGCCATGTCTCTAAGAACAAGGCATCATAATGTGTACCTCTCAGACCCATTCACCAAATTTTGATGACATTTGACATTAATTTTGTCAGTCTTTGAACCAAAAGGGCTACCCAAAAGGGTACTAAAATATATAGAGAGCTCATTAATAAAAAGTGCCCCGCTCATAAGAAGTCAGGTGAAAAAGTTTTTTTCTGTCCTGTCGAACTCCGCAGACAAAAGAAGAAAGACAATGAATAATTGATATTATACACAGATGTTGTACCTATAGCCCGGCTAGTAGAAATACACAAAAGCTCGTCAAGACAAATTTTAGGACCTGACAAAGTAACACGACAATTCACTTTCCCGTGAAGAGGAGCAAGCTTGGAGAAAAGGAAACACTGGTGAAAATATAGGGCAGCTGTTGTGGAAGAATAGGCCGGGAATAGTTTATACATCTTTTATCTGAATAACGGTTTTTAATTTCACCACGGCCAGTCAGCACAGATCGCACTACTTGATTGCAGTAAACGTACGTAGATTGGCCAGAATAATGTCGCGACCAAAAAGCACAAAACTTTGGTGGAGATATATTTCTAGCTAAATAATATAATTTAGGTTTATACACAGGCCATGAATAATAACAATATTACCTGAAAATCAGTATTTTAAGTAAGAAGAAAAAAGAGGTGTTTCCGATCCTGATATTTGCATATTGTACCTTAAATTCTAATCCAGTCTTCAGCTATAAAAGCGCGCTGCTGACAATTACGAAAGTCAAAACTGAATTACGTTTGATGTTGTCATTGAACGACTGCTTGCCCACACATAAGTGACATCACTATTAAAAAAGGCTAATTTTCTGAATGTAATGTCATGGAAAACTCGCCCCATTCGGGCATGGAAATATTACGGAAATGTATCATGGACGTACGTAGTTGATAAAGGGAAGTAACATATTTACACAATAATTTTGTACATGGAATACGTGCAAGTTTTCCCACGCTACTTATTGTTCTCAATCATGTACGTACACTTTACCTCATGTACTTGAAGCAAAACTCGAATAGATGTACGGCTATAAGACGCCGTGGCAAATCCAGACATGAAATTCAACTTTTGTGCTGTGTTCCCACAAATAAATATATTTTGTCTACTTCAATATTGAACGAAAATTATCATCTTGTAAAATAGTAACTTTTATTTTGTATATTAATATCACAGGAGTTTTCTGTATGGCTGTAAAAGGCCTTGCCGTGCCGTGCTCAACGTTTTGATTGGTTAACTCAAAACCAATGACGACCAATCAAATCTTTGAAACATACAGTGTGGCACGCTGTTAACACAGGGAGCCCACTTATTTCTTTTGAAAAACTATTTTTTCTTGCTTTTTTGAGCTTTTTTGTGTGCGTGTTTTTAGAATAGATGGACTCCCTGTGCTTTTAACCGAAAAAGTGGTTTCGACTGATACGTATGATATGGACTTTTCCAACTTGGTATTCTCATGTTTGATTAAACATACATATGCAGCTGGTAATTATAAGTTTATTGCTTTTCATCCTAATCTCTCGTTAAGGCTATTCTGTTATTTAACGCTAGTGTGAAGTTTGAAGTGTTGATTGGAAGGACAACACAGCAAAAATTTTCAAAACTAGTGTGTTAATGTCAATAAGTTCGTAAACAAGTTTTTAATGACCATATTCATTGACACCGAAATCGCACTAGCTACTCCATTAATGTTTAATGAATACAAGCTGCTAGGAATTATTCAAACTTGAGTGTTAATAACTTCAGGGGGGAAATAATAAAACTTTTCAAAATAACACTAAGCTGAATAACAAAAAAATCAAGTTTCTGTGCATGGAGTTTGACCCGGCAAAGGCTGATTGAATACAATGTAATGAGCCCGCAGATAGGTACTCTGACTAACTGAAATTAGATCAGATATTGTTAGGACCTTAAGAACTTTTAAACATTAATTAAGCAATATGAAATTTACTTTGACAAGCCGCCTAGTAATAACAAACATATTAATACGAGGCGGGAGAGCGCCAAGAAAAAGTGGTCTTGCCTTTTGAAATTCGTTACATACAGAAGTAGGGTCGCATTTTTAGTAAAAAAAATATGACGAGAAACAATATGAACTATTTGCTATCGCCTGGTTACAATCCTCTTTCTCTTCCTAGTACAGTATTTTTTTGTTTTATAATATTTGCCATCTCATTTCACAACGAAGAATTCACAAAACAAAAGCGTTGTAATTATGGTCCCTTTAACAGGTTTAATGACACTTGATTCAATCAGATTCGCTGATGAACAACTAATTGAAAGTAGCCTCAGTGTAAATAAAGTATGAGCGTAATTTAATATCTAAAGTCATAACCATAAATTAGGAAGGGAGAAGGAAAGGGTGGAAAACGCAAACTAAGTGTGGAGCGGGAGACCGCCAAGAAAAAATTGCCTCGCCGCCCTGCTACACTGAGAAGTCAGTAGAATTCATTTTTGGTCCTAATAAAGTGGAGAGGTCAAGCAGTTGTTGATGGCTTGCTGAGTCATTTTGCGATTTTCGTAAGTCTTTTAATTTCACGAAAAAAAAAAAATCTTTTTCTACAATATGTGACAATTTAAAACAGGCATATCATGAATCTTCAGCCAAATCAGATTCAATGTTAGCGATCAGATAGTAAAAAAGGCAGCACGCAATATAAGTGTAAGTGATAGCAACAGAGATATCTCTAATAAATTCTATTTATTTTGCAAGGTTTTCAAAGCGTTCTTCAAACGTTTCTAAATTCCTCCAAAGACGCGCACAGTATAGTTTTTGTCCAAAAGACGCATTTGATACGTGCTTGAATGATGAAAATTCGGTTTTAGCCCTATATACATCTTCTTGCCGTCTCTATCCTCGGAAAATCAAAAGATAAAGAAGAGAGGTAGCTATAGTAGAGAAACAAACAGCATGCATTGGGCACTAATGAGAAATCTTTTGTTGAATGTAGTCCATTTAATCAAGATGGCTGCCATGACGCCACATGCAACCTAGTCCGTCCTGAAAGACACTTGATTACCGCTAACCTTGGATTAAATTAAGAGGGGATTTTTTTCAACTTTTCAAGTTCGAGCAGTGAACAACAAAAACTCCTGTTGAGAATAGGTGTACATGTTGTGCAAAACTAAAATCATTTCTGTCAGAAAGTTTAAGTTGTTTGTAAGTAGTTTTGGTCGATGAAAGTTGAATCAAAGTGTTAATCCAAAGCGAAAATTTGGATCGAAAATAAGGTTTAGGTCTTAATTCATTTGCTCATTTGCTGTATGTTTTCTTTATATTCAGCCTGGAAAAGCTTAATCCCAACACAACTTCAAAAAAGTCTGTGTACAATTCAAAAGTCCGTTTTAAACAGGTATTTTATCTTGGTACATCAGTTTTTAACCGGTAGAAAAAGGATTTGAGTGTTAATCCAGAACGGAAATTTGGATTAAAACTCGCACGAAGGTCTAGTTTTTGGCGCTTTAATTTTCGCCATTATTGCTCGTCATTGAAAAATTAAAAATCTCCTCTTAAATCTCAAGAAAAATAATCATTTTAAGCAGAACTGAAGCACTCAGTAATTACCCTTCGAACAACTTGGTGTAGCATGACAACTAGCACTTCAGTTGACGTACAATGGCGCATATAAGACCGGAATAAAAATTAAGTGACGCCCCTTGTACATGTTCGGGCAAAAAAAAAAAAAAAAAAAAAATCAATTCGAGGAAGTCGTCGATTTTGTCATGTGATCATTGTAACCCTATCGAAATAAAATGAGATTTTTTTATCAATAAGAATTCGAATCGAAAAACAGTCGTTCCCGGATTTCATCTTTTTGAGGGATCTAAATCTTTATCGATCTATTATGCTGAATTTGTTCTCCGGATTGATTTATAATGCGATGAAAATCATCAAATTTGAATGGTAAATTTAATCTGAATGAAAACGGAGTGCTTGATGCTTCGTCCATTAATTTTAGCTTTATTTGTTAGTACAGATTAAGAAAAAATATTAATTATTGGCCATGTTTGGCTTCTTACCTGACATGTAGTAGACTTAGCAGTCTTGATCTCTTAGTCTAATCGTGATCTAAGATACTGATCTAGCTAATAACAAGGTGGAACTTTTTTTTCGTTTACTCAAACAAAATACTTCTGTATACACAAGAGACTGTTCAACTGTAAGTTAATATGTGCTGTGCCAGAAAGCCCCGTGATTCGAAATTCAAAACTACTCGGACTTGATGATCACTCAAGAACAACTGGAAATTTGTAGTTAACGCACATCCAACTGCCTCTCATGGTCCTTTAAAACGCGATATATAAGTACTTTCCAGAACTTCTCCATTTTAATTTATTTCTTAAAGCATTTAAGAAAAAATTAATTAAAAAACCGAACGTTTTGAATGCCGATTGATGGATTGTCCAATGACAGGCTTCTGGGATCCCATATGAACGTAATTACACAAGTTACAATTGACCTAATCCTGCAGTTTCTAAATAAACAAATAATTCACCTGCTAGTCATAGCTTTTAATTTGCTTGTATTCTTAATTCTTTTTACATCATTTTAATTTTATTTTTGTATTTGAATTTTTAACGAATCCTTTATTTTAGGGAATTGTTAATCATTCTAATCAAAATCAGTGCTTTTTTCCACCATCTTTATTGTGAGAAAATTAGCGCTTGAATCATTTCCCCAAAGATGTAAAATTCCCAACAAGTGTACCAAATCAGGGGAAAATAAATATTCCCCTGACCAAATATATATTTAAATTGGTTATAATTAGATATTCAGTTATTCCGAAAACTTCGCTCTGCATGCAACAACTACTAAAGTATTAAAGTCTTATAATTTAGTATATACAATTGATAATCCAGTTATCGCTTTTTTGGAGTCATTTTGAGATAAGATATAGGAAATTGTTTTTATTTCCAGCTGATAGTCATTTATTTAAACTCGCCTACAATTTTATACAGCGCCTAGAACTGACTTGTATAGGCGCTCTACAAGCATTTTATTATTATTATTATTCATTATTATCAAACTCATTAATAATTCATTAGAAAACACAATGGAAATCACTACCGTAACGTAGATCTTTATATCGGATAAAGATTTTTGTTCATTTGCATAAACTTTAACTTGGATTTTCTAAGCCAAAAGTAGTCAAACTTGGAAAATTCTGGTCCAATATGATAATTGACAACTAGACGTTTGATAAGTAATATAAAGAACTCGAGAGCGTGTTATATCGGGTCTAAAGATCCTCGCCTTCGGCTCGGATCTTTATCCACCGATATAACACGCGCGCTCTCTCGTTCTTTATACATTACTTATTATTAAATAACGGAAATAGTGATCTAAGTGAAACACCTTTTCGATTCAGCCTACTCAACTCCAAAACTCATTTTCAACCCACTTCAACTTCAACTGAATTTATTTAGAATGTAATATTACTAGCTGGCTAGTAAAAATTTAAGCTGTTTCTTCGCCCAACAGCTGATCATCAAGAGTTTTTGCAGTATATGTCTTAATTTACGATTTCGTTGTTAAATATATATATCACCGGACACGATTTCCAATACCACAATTTATTTGCCTTAAACCTTGTATCACTCATAAAGGAGAAATAAACAGACGAATATTTGTAATACATTGTAATTATTTGAAAATGGGAATTGAAACAAAATAATAAGCAAACAAAGAAAAATGTAAAAAACTAAACCAAAAACAATGTGATATATAAGCCCTACAGTATAACATTCTTGTTGAACCCAAGGCTTGTCCTCTCCACTTACATGCTACATACACAATAGGCCGAACGACTTTGGAAATACGCATCCTTTTATTTCTCCATTTAATTTCGCTATCTTCACTAACAGGGCGTCTCAGTTTCGGTTTATCCATCATGCGCAAAAAAGAAGGAAATAAGAACGAAACAGTACTAGCAAGGGACCCTTCCCAGATATGCAGGGAAAACAAAACAAAAGCTGAAAGAGCTGAAAGTTCTAAGCATCAATAGAATATTACAATGTAGTGGTAGTGTGTGTGTGAGAGTACAGAGTCCCACAATTACTGCGCAATTAGTGCGCAAGTGATAGAACACAATGGACACTTAATATAAACAGTTAGTTAAAGCTACATGGTTCAATTCCAGTGCTAAAATAATTGTAGCTAATACATTATTTTTTATACTTTTGACTAAGAACTGATCACCGGACCTTATTCACTGTTGCTATAGAAACAATTGCTAAGTTAGACGTCTATTTCACACTCAATTCTCACCCAATTGACGTCTATATCTCATGGCAATGTTTAGATATTCCACAGGAGTAATTTAGTTATTTCTTGTTTATTATAATTTCTTAAGTCATTTGTGTACATTTAATACAATATTACAGACATACGGTATTCTACAGACATGTGTATGCACTTGACCGCTGGAAAATTTGATCAGGAACAAAAAAATCCGGAGTTCGGACTTCAGACTTTGATCTTGGACGGATCTTTGACGCTGTTGGGACATCCAGCATGTTAGTTTGATTGCCGGACTTGGTGTTGGCTGTGTGTTTAAGGGACCAATCTGCTTTGACTGGAATGTATGCACGCCCCTTGATAATGAAAATGGCAAAATGATATTATTAGCACATGTTAGCAAGCTTGAAGAGAAGAGCAAGAAAGGGTAGACAAGAGATAAGAAGAAAATTCAGATGTATCTGCCATGAAATTAACTGTACGTGTCAAGATCCTGGGGGACCATATATATTTTGGTTGGTAATGCTTGTCGGTAATTATCATTTTTAACCCAAAATATAATAAAAATTGACTTTTTGCCACTAACAGCTAGTACTAGTAAGGCTGAGGCTGGGAAAGTATGCTGAGTCGTGCATGGAATCAAAAACGTACCCTTGCATTGAAAATTCGAGCTCATGGCAAAAAATCTTTTTGAAGATGAATACAAATTAAGAAATTACATACAATATGAAAATGAAAAGGCTTAACGTGCTCTTCGCTTGTCAAGCCAGGAAAAGAAAGCAACTAGGGCAAAGGCTCAAGGAACTGATGAAGTTATTCGATCTATTTCTGCTTTCCTCCCGTATAACGAAGATAAATTAATTACTTAGGCTGCTTAGGGATTGATAATCTGCTTAACAATAATCCATTTATTTGTTACTTACGAGATGTTCTTTTAAATGTTCAATTACACTGTTACGATTGGCCAGTTCTCTCTGTAATTCTTCTTGTTTTAATAGTAGATTGTCGCGTTCCAACTGGAGTGCATCACGTTCGCATTTAATACGATCACGGTCTAATGACACTTCATCTCGCTCACGTAGCGCGGTATCACGTTCACGTAATGCGGCATCGCGTTCACATAACGCAGTATCACGTTCCTAATATAAAGGAAAGTAGTTTAGTATTACTTGTAGAACTCACCAATGACGTCACGAAAATGCCTCATGCAAGGCCGTTACCTTGGTAACGAGTTGTAGTCCTACATTCACATCTCGCTTAGATGAAGCCTGCATGAAATGAAGTGAATTAAAACAATTAATTTTAATTACAAATTATTTATCAATTTCTTCATACATCGAAGATGCTAGCTCCATTTTTTAGTTAGTTTGTTTGTTTGATTGTTTGTTTTTCCGTCTGTCTGTTTGTTTGTTTGTTTGTTGGCCGGAGTCTCGAGAGGGTGCCTTTCTACTAGTCCACAAGCAATGCCTTCTCGATCTTTGTGAACATCTTATTTTCCGTTTTGTGTCCAAATCTAGACGAGCCTCATTTGTTTTATAAAAAGAAAGAAATAAAAGCAAGAAAGAAAGGGAAAAGGGGACGAATGGAAATGAAAAGAAAAAGTATAAACATGGCAAAAACAAAACGGATTGATGTACGTAAGCAAGAACTGAAAATGATCCGAATTACTAGTAATCATCTTCAATCGTATACGACTGATATGCTTTTCCGTAGCGTCAACTCTCATCTGCAAACTGCCACTTATATGTCTTAATAAATGTTACCATTAATTAATGCAATATTCAACTAAAAATCCGGTGTCTCGCGAATTACATGACGTACGAGGGATTTCTACAGCCTAAGCTCTAATCAAACGAATACTAATGAAGGCTAAATGAAGGTGGATTGTCTACTGGAAACGGAGGTTGCTCTTGTTATCAAATAGAGATAAAAACACTGTTAATGAGAAACTGGAAAGATATAAAGCAGAGATTGTCATCTTTTTATTTTTCTTGCTTTGAAACTAAATTTCCGCCATATACTAACTGAAACAAGGTAAATAAAATGAAAAAACAAAAAACAAAAAAAACCCCTGGCATGCAGAGAACGTAACATGAATAAACAGCATTTTTGTAGCTTGAATGTTAAATTCGAGATGCTCAAAGTTAAGCTATTTTTAGGATTAAATAATTGCTACTTTTCCTTTTTTCATTTGCTGCAAATTTTAATTTGATGCTCACCTTCGCTTTACTACCCTCGAGCAAGACCAGAACTCTTTTCATTTCTTCCTCGTCAAGACACCAATCCAATGCAGTTGTTTCACGTCGTTTTGACCTTTCTTTCTTTTTTCTTCTGGAAGTCTTAGGAATTTCTTCTTTTGCTTGTAATGTCGGCGAATTCTTCTCGTCGTACGACTCTGATTTAGACCGTGTTCTCTTCTCACTGGCTGTGCATGAGCTTGTCGCAGGAGGAGTTGAGATGATGAGGCCCTCAGGGCTAGCGAGAAGTGATTTTCTTGTGACGTCGTTTTCAGAAGTAGACGACATAACTCGTGAATTACCATTTACATCCTGGGAGAGCTTTTTAACAAAGTTTGAAGAGGATCCATTACAAAAAGGAGAACCGCTTTTCTTAGAAAGTTCTAGAAGCTTACGTCTTGAACTAAGTAGTCGAGAGCACGGGCGGTCTTCTTGGGAATCGATGTGGCTGCGGTCGTATTCTCGTGAGGAACCACGAGAGACTATTTTTCTTAGCGGAGAATCAAACTCACAACCACTACTCCCCGTTGTGCTAGTTGTGGAATAGCTGGAAAAACTGCTATCGCGACTAAGAGATCGCGAATTGTCATTACTGAAGCCACTGATAACAGAGCTGGTTTCTGTAAGACTGTGGGATTGTCCGATGTCACAATCTTTGCTTTTGTTGACCATTTTTGCTTCAGGGTTGTCTAAGGGAGGTTGGAATGGAACGTTTAGGGTCGTTTTGCTCATGCTACTTGTGTTTTCCAAGGCTGCATGCCAAGTAGTGACTCTAATTTGTGTGGGCCTAAACTTTATGTACAGTGTACAATAATAGAGTCAGCCTCGAATTCCGTAGTCAAATGGTCCATTGTCTACTGTGACGTTTCGTCAATAGTGCATTATCATTGAAGTCTTAGCTTGTGTGTTTATTGGCTAATAACTCGATGTCATAAGCCCACAATTCTTTAATGAATCAACTTAGAGAACTAACTATGAGAAATTAAAAACAAGAATTCACTTCAGTGCTTACTTTTGACAATTTTCAGATGAGTCCACCATTTTAAAAATACTTTTGTCAATTTGTTTGTTTTAGATTGAGACCTTTTCGAGTGATGTACAATTCTCAGTAAAGTTCGTATTAGTTGTTTTACCTAAAAACAATAGTCCCCTTGATTAGATTTCTACATGGGAAAATAGTATAGATCATGAATTATATTGAAAACGTAGCGTACTTTTACGGAAAACGTCTACTGTGAAAACGTATCATACTTTTACGGAATGCGTACGGTTATTCAGATAAAACCCCAGTTAAAATATTAAGTCAACACGTTCTAGTAGCTAATGGACAAGGAAGCATGTTATGCAACACGTTTTTAATCTCAAAACAAATTATCAACTTTCCTTTTTGTTAAAAAGTGTTGCTTTTCTTAAAGATGAAACACCCTGATAAAGTGTATTTGTTGTTCAATACCTCCGAGCTCTTGGCAACATGATATTTTCTAGAAGCAAAGCTGATGACGTCCATCTATAAATGCTGCGTCACGCAGAGGATTAGACAAGTCATTTCCATTATTTCGACATGAAGATCAAAATATTTACATTTCTTTTGACAATTTTAACAAAAAACATGAATAAAACTAAGACAAAATAACACAGGGGAGTATGGCTTTTAAAATATATATGGTTTCTTGGTTACTTGCTGAATTAAATGAAACGTTAATTGGTCGCGTAGGCTTCCGAGCCGGCTTAATGCAAGAATTGCGACCATGTTTGTAGAGTGTCTTCAAAATGACAATACACGCTTTTATAATTGTTGTTCGCCTTAAAAAAGGAATAGAATAGAATTCGAGGAGTCAGCGGTTTTAACTGCTTAAAAGCAGTGGCTACCTTATTCTTTAGGCGCCTCTGTTGTAGATAAATTAAAGACTTTGTTAGAATGTAGGATGTCAATAAGATTTAGGTACAGGAATCTCTCCGAAAACAAGATATTTGGAACAGGTTGTTTTATATTTGTTGGGAGGAGACGTATTGACTTCCTTGTCGCTTTCCTCGCGCGTGTCCAAACACTTGTTCTTCCGTTTTTGAACAAAAGAACTAAATACGGAACTTTTTGAATGCTGGTTGGTAAACAATTACGACATCTATGCAATCGGGGCTAGCGCTTGTCATTTTGTGTACAACTACAAGTACTCGTGAAGACTTTAAGGTCACGTAGTACATACCAAAAACAACTGATCTTGTTAGAATTTCTATAGTTTTTCAAGGAACACTAAAAGAATTTGCAGTGGATAGATGTTTTGTAAAGGCTTGGCAATACAAATAGGAAGTTCTAATGAATTGTTAACAAGTTAATTAATGCAAACAGGAAGTGTTTTGGTGTGTTCCGCTTGCGTATGGGTGTGTCGGGCACTTATTTTAGGAGCGGTTTTATGTTGACCGTGGTGTTTCCACATCAGTTGATTGTAAAACGTTTTTGCAATTAAAGCGTTCTGTCAGTCGTTGATTGCCGACAGACATTTGGGAATTTCCGAGTCTACCTACTCAACTCCCTCACCAGTCACTAACAGCATTCACTGCATAATTATTTTCCACATTATCACGATTTTACTAACTCTTAAAATATACTTAACATACATAAAAATAAATTAGCGCTATTTTCCAACTTTTCTATTTAATTTACAGATTTTGACTGATAAAGTGATACCCAACCCCTTCTATTTACACTGATTAAGAAGCTTTTAAAATCCCTATTCACACAAGGCACAGAGAACAGCCCACTTCATGCTAAATCTGCCACTCCCTAAAGTGGCCAAAGAGAGGAATTATTTCTTTTGGCGATCAATGATTCTAGAAGAAATCATCGTTAACTACCGACTTCAATCTGATGAATAGAAGAACCGCCCAAGCTACTTGTTCTGCGACCTGCGCCCGCAACACTTCCTTGTGCACTGGACTTAACGCTTGCTGAATCAACTTCTCTTCGATCCTTTAAAACAAAGAAAAAACACAGAAAATTCAGTTCCATTTTGACGCACTTTGTAACAGCATTGGTTTATACAGTAAGCAAAATTCCTTGAAATCATTACTTACCTTCCATCTCATTCCATCAGAGACAGAGAATGTTGCTTCCGTCTTTGACTGACCAATAGCTGGACTCACTGGGGGTAGGATGATGGTTTCTGTCACGGCTTGGTATTTGACAAACTCGTTGTAACGTCTTTGAAGGGTTTTCTCCTGCTTTGTTGCTGTTATGGAAGTACACGAAATACAATTTGTTCATTTTAATTTAGATTTATCAATTTTCCCTCTCTACAAGGACAGGGACACCACAACAGCCAATTGACAGTGGGTCCTGTAGTGTAATAGGACAGACCACATACACCGGCAACTACTATACTACCACAGGAAACCCAATGCAGAAGTAGCCTGCGGAAGTGATTAAGTCTTCATGGCCTGATCTCCCCGAATATATAGCGGTGCGGGTTCTTTCACGCCCCTCCACTGCAAGGCTTTGTATAGTAGTTTTGGAGAGACGAGGTCTACTGTTTAACGTCCTTATCCGACAAGACGTGAAGGTCTAACCATTTGTAGATGTAATTACAAAGGCAGAACTTTGGTGCGGTCGGAGAATCGAGCCCTGCCTTCCGCACTGGCACTCAACCAAATGACCCAACCGGCCGGGCGGCAGTTAAAAGATTTTATTTTAAAATCAACACCTTTAGAAAAGAAATATACTGGTCCTTACGTGGTAGTTTGACGCTCCCATCGTCCTCAGGAGGTTTGTAAGTCTTACAGAATCCCGCCCAGTACGGGAGAAGTTCTTTGAAGAGTATAGCTTGCGCCTCGTCAAACAATCCAGGGTCCTTGTTTTCACGAGATGCTCTTTTAGCCGTTGAAAAAGTCTGAGCTTTGTGGATGATTTTTGCAGCCAGTTCAGGACCAATGTCAATCTAAGCAACAAATTGTTCAATCAGATGTCACATGAAAACAAAAACAAAAAACAAACAAACAATCAAAACAAAACAAAACGATAGGGTACGAACTTCTCTGTAATGTAACTATATCGTGACCATAACTTTGAATCCTGCCTAATAGTTTTTGATTATTTATTTAAATGGAAGCTCCGCTATTAGGTAGTACCTAATTTTTATATTATTGAGTGAATAAAAGTGAAACTTGAAACTTGAAAACTTGAAAAAGTCATATAACAGTCATAAGCCTTCAAAAGATCGACGCAGTTCATACCATAGGATCGCCTGTGCGATGGCTTTTAAAATAAACATATCATCTGTTAGGCATAAAATAGATGTATATGTAATGATGTACCTGCAGCCAAGGTGGGGTCGCTGAATCCAGAAAACATTCAATAATCGTTTCGACTTTTCTGTTGAGTGAGGTCTAAAGGAAAAAAGATAAAACACATGTCAACCGTGGTAAAATGACAATACTGACGAGAAATCACTAGAGGTAATTTTTTTATTTTCGGTTGTTTGATCTGATAAAATGATGATGATGATGATGGTGGTGGTGGTGGTGGTGGTGATGATGATACTTACCTCGTCCATGTAGTTGAAAAGATCCTAAAAAAGCAAAAGAGATCGATATGAATTACTGAATACCTAATACTTATACAATGAATTCTAAAAGTTTTGGATGGCAACTAAATGAGATCATGATCATAATAGGTCAATAAAGGGTCCCAAGAATGATCCCTAAAGTACACCACAACTCTCACCTTCAACTTCTGAACCTCGAGATAAAAGAATAAATCGTTCTCTAGCTTTGGAAAACTGTCATGGTCACCATGATTTTGTAAATATCGACGGAATAATTCGAGTTTTGTTGATAGACGTCCATGTGTAGATTGTAAAGTTCGTTTGAAATCCTCTCGGTCGTCCTTGGTCGGCTGCACACGCCCTGTGTTCTGTAATGAACAAAAAAGGAGTACCGTGAGTTGCGTAGCGGACATATGAAACCAAAACCAAGGGTATTTAAAGGCACACCTAACTACGATGCGCTGCAACTTTTATTGCAACGTTAACGTTTTCTGCTTTTAACGCAACACAGTTGTACTGTGTGTACACCCCTTGTCGCATGCATCAATGTGCGCAACAGGTTTAGGATCAAGTTCTACTTCAATCTACAACTTTTACTGTAACGTTGAGTGTAGCATTGCGGGGGTGGACACACGGTGTAACTGTCTTGCCGCAGACAGAAAAAGTGGCATATTGTTTGCTGTTCTCAAGGAAGACTTCATCTTGAATGGTTAGTCATGATGGTAGGGTTGCTCTACCTTCTTGTAAACAGGGTCTAAAGGCCTGATCAAGATGAAGTCTTCCTTGAGAACAGCAAACAATATAGTTAAGCCTATAGTACTAGTGTAACCCTACCTCTATTTGAATAAACGGGCAAACTGGCTCTTTCATCCGCGACTTTCCCACTATGCTACCCTTACTCAAGGATCAACAACAGATAGAGCAGTATCACGACTGTGGTATACATACTGACCTTGGCCTTTTTCTGCGCTTTTCTTTTGTAAAATTGAAGAAAGCTCTGTTGCGTTTCCAAGCCGTCTAATTTACTTCCTTGGTTTGGTGTACCTGGCACCGTTCCTTCGCCAGTACGTTTGGAGATAGAATCTTGGGAATGCTGTGTAACGAAAAGAGAATGACAATCACAGTCGAACCTCCACTACGGACACCTCCGGTAAGCGGGCACCTCCCATAAGCGGACAGCAACCTTCGGTCCCTTGTCTTAACAAACTCTACATTTTTAAATTCCCATAAGAGGACATCTCTTACAGCAGCCCTTGGTCTCTTCTCCTAACAAACTCTACATTTTTGGACCTCCATAAGCGGGCACCTCTCATAAGTGGACAGCAGCTCTTGGTCTCTTCTCCTAACAAACTCTACATTTTTAAATTCCCATAACAGGACACCCCTCGTTAGCGGACAGCGGTCCCTTCTCCTGACAAACTTGACAAGTCCTATAAGAGGACACCTCTCGCAAGCGGACACCAATTTCAAGTCCCGAGAGTGCCCGGTTATCGGAGGTTCAACTGTACAAACCACAAACAAAAAAGTAACTTTTCACTGAAGCTCACAGTGATGAAGATGGATGAAAACTTACAAAGAAATACCTTACCTTAAAAAATGACTTAAAATAAATCTCTACGTCTGATTTCACAGCTTGTTGTGCTTCCAGTAGTACAGGAGTTGTGGGCCGCTCAGCGTCTACTTGACTCAACATTTGAGAAGGAAGAGTAACAGACCTTGGAATTTATAAAAATAATAAAATAATTTCATTCATTGGTGAAAACATTCGGCATTAAAACACAGAGGTTAAGGACTTTGTAGTATATTCTGTTGCCTTCCTTTTTCTAATAGTACTAAAGAAACCTGCTCAAGGATATGATATGGGAAAATCTAAAGAAAAATATTCAAAAAATATTGCTTGGGATTCCTGTGATACTTTAATACTTTAATAGGTTTACTCCTAATTCAGTAATGACTATACTAGGAGTTTTGTACAAAAGAAATAAATATAAATTAATCAATATTAAATAAATGATGGTATATATGCAATATGCATATATGATCAGGACGCAGACGCGCGTAAGCCTTCGAAATGTCGCGCATGCGCAATCGTTTTGTTGCAGTGTCATGCCCATCCAACCTCAACTTGAAACTATTATTTGTCTGCACGGGGCGAATTCGAGGGAGGTCTAACTTGAATACAGCATAAAATATCTCACCTTCTGGAAGACGGATCAAAGAATGTTCTGTCATAAAGAAAAAAGGAGAGAAATTAAAAGGAGTGAAATTAAAAGAGGATATTACATATTACTCATTACTTATTACAGTATCTGAAATTGTTCATTACAATATCTTTCATTGGTTGTATATAGCTATTTCAAAAAAGGTTGACGGGGCGAATGGCGATGGCAATCGGCGATTGGTGATTGCACGACCGAAAGGAAATTTGGGCAACAAGAATTGCTTCATTTTCATTAATTAAATACCCAAGCATTCGAAGAACTTATCGTATTTAAGAAATGATTGGACACCAAACAGAAGAGCATAACCGGGGGCCCGTTCCTCGAGAGACCCGATAATTTCACGGGTCCGTTAGCTTACCCGATAAAGTATTTCTATCCTGCAATACTATGTGGTCTACAAGATTGCTTTACTTACTTGTAAATGTTTGAGGACTGTTGGGCTTTTTGCATTTTCTTTGAGGGCAAAATCGCAAAATATTGTTCGATTTCTAGGTACATAACCAGCTGGTTGAAAGCTTGGCGGCCTTCCATGTTTTGTACATACTGTTTAAACGCTGCCATTGTCCTGAGAAGATAAAACATAAGAAACTTAGGAGTAGAAAAATAGAGAGGAGTGGAATATGTGAAGTACAAAAGGTAGGATTTGGGAGGGCCATCGATGAACATTTGTTTAGATATTAATAAAATCAATCAATCAATCAATCAATCAATCAATCAATCAATCAATCAATCAATCAATCAATCAATCAATCAATCAATCAATCAATCAATCAATCAATCAATCAATCAATCAATCCAGTTCGCTCATTCATTCCTTGTATGTCTCCAAAATGAATTCGTTCTTTGTCTCCATATGATCGTATCGATCCAACTCACCCCTTATTCTCCACAACGTCGACAAAATCCGGTTCAACTTGTTGGGCCGGTTTTTCCGGTTTCTCGTCAGTAGAATCAGAATCCTCTTCATCAGAAGTGCTAGCTACTGTAGTATTCTTCTTTTTCCTTCTAACCACAACATTCTTGCTATTCCCTTTTACTTTCCTTTTATTCTTAGCGCCTTTGGACTTTTTGCTAGGGGAAGGCGGTGGAGGGATGAAAGAACGCTTAGGTGAAGATGACGATGATCGTGTAGCATCGATCTCTTCAGATATTGCAAGTGACGTGTAAAGACGACGTCCGCGTTCAGACGGTGATGAGCCTGGATGTCTGGAAACGTAAGAAATACACGTTAACTCGACCAGGCAACGTTTGAAGTTCACTCTCTCACCAGCTCTTGACGTAGAATTGTTGCCAGAATTGTTGGAGCCTCCAGGCAATGTTGCTGTGAAAAACCCAATAGCTACCCAATACCAAATCGGTCAGGCAGACCTTGCCACTATCTTTAGAAACCGTAACTTTGAGTAGGGGCTGGGAGATCTAGTCCAGATTCTGGGCCATATCCCTCGCCTCTCCTCTTTATATTTGGGCTCTTTATATATGGACACACACAGGAAGCCCAAATGAAAAAGAGGAGCCACGAAGGAGGGCCCACAATTTGTACTAGACGCAGCGCCTTTCACACTCATACAAAACCTGCTCTTACAATGCGCGCGAATAATGAACAAAAACACACTGAATTTCTCATGTCAAAAAAATAATACAACGCTTGTACAACATCTTGCTTTATTTACCTTTTTACCCATCGTCCAGTAGTAGGAGAGTAGTAATGGCCAGCCTTAGCTTTCCCATCTTGAGATGCATGAGACGAAGGAACGCGCTCGGATATACTCTTAGGAGGCCTATTATCATAATAAAAAGGAAAGTAAGAACTCTTACAAGGGTGGAGCGCCGGTCTGTCACCTCTGTCGTC
This sequence comes from Telmatactis stephensoni, assembly GCA_029948255.1. Lineage (NCBI taxonomy): Eukaryota > Metazoa > Cnidaria > Anthozoa > Actiniaria > Isophelliidae > Telmatactis > Telmatactis stephensoni. The sequence continues at coordinate 317,231 of JALIZF010001538.1, forward strand.
CCGGGTTCGATTCCCGAACGGGGCATCACATGTGAGTTCGTTCTCTTCCTTTCTTTGAGGGTTTTTCTCCGAGTCTTCCGGTTTTCCTCCCTCAGTGAAAACGAACTAGTGAGCTGAGAGTTGTACGCACAGAGTATTAAATGTGGTGGTAGACAGAGTAGAGTAGAGTGCCTAGAAACTCGCTGTGTAGCTAAGTGCTCTTATCTTCCACTATACATGTACTTGTGATGTTGCTCGTGATTCTTACTTGCGGTAACGATGTCGGTCGAAATCCTTGAAGTCTTCCCACGATATTCTTAATGCTCCAACTACATTATTCTATAACAGTATATAAGAATAATTTCTAGTATCTATGACTGTTCGGAATCTTTTTGAATAAAATTCAACCACTAACCACGATTCCATGAGTTCAGAACTCATCCATTCCTTAGCTTGTCACTCATATACCTCTTCCTCCCTCCCTCCGACCCCGTCCTTCCGTCCTCCCCTTTCTTCCCTACTTCCACTATCCATCTATCTATCCACTAATTTTTTGTTCGTTCTCACCTCAACTGTTGCAAATAGGTTAACAGGAAGCTCCTCGGTAGAATGAAGAATATTTTCGATTCTTTTTCTCTCTGATTTATGAATTCCAATGTTCAGTTCTGTACCTGATTAAATTTTAACCAATGATCAGAAACCAATATTAGACAGCGCTATATAGGTCACAGAGCTACATATATAGTCCTAGGGCAGTGTTCATATTAATATGAAAAGACCAATTTTACTGTGACTGTGTCAGTGCCGTAATGGCTATAAAACACTCCAAATTACTGTCGTAACCGTTTTCCCAGTGATACGAAAACTGCTATATCTTATCCTCTCAGTGCATTGGGACTGCGCTCTGCGCCATACAAACGACACAAAAGACAGCTTCCATGATTGCTATTTGAGCGCTCATGAACATGATATTTCAAAGTACAAATAAACACAACAACAACAACAACAATTACCTGGAGCCAGATAAGTGTTAAAAATGTTCCAAGCGTTGCATCGACTTAAATAGCGGTCTCCTGAGCGCTTTTCTGCAGCGTAGAACTCTTTGACGTCCAGCCAGAAACAAATGTGGGCTAATAGAGTCTTGTCTCGTCTGTTAAGCGAACAAAGAGAAAAACATGAACGGTGGCAATGACGATAAAAGTGAAGACATTAATACTAAGATCCCGGCCTCAAAGTGTTATTCCGCGGTCGGCCGTTGTAGCCTCGATCTATCCCCCTCTTCCATTAGTGCTCAGAGGAAGGTTGATATTAGTTTAATTAGAATCGAGGAGGTGGAGATCGAACGGTAAATAGTGATGAAACATTGAAAGGCTAAGATCATCATAAACTCGTTAGCTAGATACTGACCCTTGAAGATATCTTTTGAAAGGAAAACCAGCATCCTTTTCGGCCTTCAAAGCAGACATAAATGGATCAACTAGGCCACTGAAATGAAAGCAGTAACGCCGAACACAACAATTTAGTAAGCTAGTATGGAGACACTGAACTCGTTCAAACACTTGACCCTCAACAATTCTTTGTTATACTAACCCTTCTGGTATGGTGTTCAGCCGCTGACCAACAGACTTTTGTCTTTTGTCTTTGATTAAAATATCGCGGTCCCATTTACGAGAGCGGATCATTTCTCGGCACCAGTCCCCAAGCGGTGGTATCGAATGCACCAATGACAAAGAAGGAAAGAAACTCAAATTGGAGTTGGGTCGATACTGGTCACGTGGATTCACACGAGCGAAATAGTTTTCTCTGAAACAGTAAAAATATGTTTATGTAGACGTTATTCCTGATAAATTTTGAGATGGACTACTTCTTTCTGTAGCAATAAACGAGAAAGGAAGAGGATAGATACACGCAGCAACGCGATGAGAAAGGGTTGTAATAGGACGAATAAGAAACATGAGAGAAATAAAGCGATCCGACCAAAAAAGAAAAAAGTGAAAGGACGAGAGAGAGAGAGAGTAATATGTGGTGTAACGGAGACGTGGAAGATCGAGGCGGTCAAGAAGGAAAATTTAACAAATGAAGACGAGGAAACCAAATGATCTTGAAGGTACATAGCAAAATAATGAAAAATTATCTTTTCACAGGTCGAAAAATAGGTTTATGATCTATGCATTTGTACAACTTACCTATAATCCTCATTCCTTTCCAAATGAACAAGAAACCGCGGCACCCAATACGAGCGCAACCTACGTAACATGTCATACTGTGTACGCGTAAAAAGGTCTTGCGTTACGCCACCGTGAAATAACGCCCTGTCAATTTGTTCCTAAGGAAATAAAATTATTACTGATCGGTTTAGTACAAGCATGAAGAGCAACCGAATTCAACTTGTCTTGTAACGTTGCGCGCACCTTGTTCCCACCCTTGCAACTACTGCGTGTGGAAGTCACATGCGCCAGTTGCAAGTTACGCGCAACACCTTCGTTAGAGCAGCTAATAAATGGCTATGGTTACAGCCTTACATTTTAAGCCCCAAGCTGAAATGCTCCTGACAATGTTGGCCAACAAGCCCCAGTATTGATGGTTCCAACACGTTGAATGCGTTTGAAACATGCTTACTGTGTACGGCTAATAAATCCAATTACCGACCTATTTCCTTACTATCTGTATTTGATAAACTACTTGAAAAACTGATGGCAAATCGTTTAGTAACATTTCTTGAGAAAAATAACCTTTTATTTGGTAATCAATTTGGCTTTCGTAGCAATCATTCAACGGATTATGCTTTACTTAGTATTATAGATAAAATTCAAACGGCCATTGATGATTCTGATTATTCTTGTGGTATATTTTTGGATTTTAGTAAAGCGTTTGATACGGTAGACCACAATATTCTGATAAACAAGCTAGACTATTATGGGATTAGAGGCACAACAAAAAACTGGTTTATATCATATCTCAGTAATCGTCAACAATCAGTCACTATAAATAATTCTAAATCTGACCTGGTTACAATATCTTGTGGAATTCCGCAAGGGTCTGTTCTTGGACCAATCTTATTTTTGATCTATATAAATGATTTTCATCTATGCTCTACTCTCTTTGACTTTAACCTATTTGCAGATGATGCAAACTTATTTTATAGGCACAAAAATCTCAATGTCTTACAACAGAATATTAATTCTGAATTGATTAATATTCATGTTTGGTTATGTGCAAATAAATTGTCACTTAACATTGAAAAGTCCAACTTTGTTCTCTTTCATGCAAGGCAAAAGAAAATCACAATTAATTTTGAACTAAAATTAAACAACAAAAAATTAAAGCAAGAAGAATCATTAAAATATCTTGGAATATTCATTGATTCTAATCTGTCTTGGAAATTTCATATCAAATATATCTCAAAAAAGATCAAAAGAAATGTTGGAATTCTATCGAAATTACGCTATTATGTTGACACGGATATCCTTGTAAATCTATATTATGCGTTAATTTACCCATATTTAATCTATGGGATTCTTACTTGGGGCAATACTTATCCAACTACTTTACAGCCGATCTTTATTCTGCAAAAAAAGGTTGTGCGATTAGTTACCTTTTCGGCATTTGATGCTCATTCTAGTCCCTTATTTAAAAGTCTTAACATAATGAAATTGCATGATCTTGTAGAATACTGCACTGCAGTCTTTATGTATAAATTTAAAAATGATATTTTGCCTACAATTTTTGATCGTTTTTTCACTTCAGTTAAACAAATTCATAATTATAATACAAGGTCAGCAACTAGAGATCATTTTTATTTGCCCAAAATACGAACAAATTATGGTAAATTTAATATCAGATTTACAGGGTCATCAATTTGGAATTCTATTGATGACTCCGTAAAAATGATGAGCATGAAGAAATTTAAATGTAACATCAAAAGTAAATTTCTTGAGTTCTATTGAATTTCAATTCATTATGTTAAGCTAGCTTTTCTCTGTTTTTTCCTCTTTACCATAGGTGTGTGTGTGTGCGTGTGTATATGTGTGTTTGTTTTTTCTTTATAGATATGTTGTGTGTAATTATTCTAGCATAGTTATATGTAATTTAAATACTTTTGAAAATTGTAAAAGCCCCCATCTGTTTTATGTAAATCAGTACTTGTCCTCTGGTCCTAACTGATTTTTAGCTTTTTAGTTATTTGTTAGGGCCAGTGCCTTTAACTATTCATTATATTTTTTCTTTTTTGTTACAATCTTATTTTAAACATTATGGGCACAAATAAAGATGTTGTTGTTGTTGTTGTTGCTTAAAATTACATTCGCCAAAGCATAGCACACCAATGCTGGTTTTTTTTTTTAACTGTCGGCCAACAACTGACGACTCGGGGGCCAACCAATTGGATGTTGGTAGCCGGTTTGCATATAGGTCTTTAGACCTCACTTCTCCATTGCAATTTATGATCACAACCATGGAGCTTGGTTCGGCGCTTAAGCCAGTAGAATCCGTATCGTTGAAGTTAAAGTTACTTCCTGTGTCTCCCTCCCTCAGTTTCGCGCCGTAACCCAGTAGCTTTTGTTTTCAGTCACGTGAAATTAGAGAAGATTTCGTATGAGTTTGAAGCGGGCCGCGCCGTGCCGTGACCGTATCAGTGCCGTGAACGTCCGTAACCGTGCCGTGCCGTTTTCACAGTCATAGGACATCTGCTCTAACCCTAATGAGTAATATGTCCTTTACAAACCTTTGCATCAGGAGTGAGGTAGTTCTTGTATTTATCTAAAATTTCCCTACAAAAATTCACAACATTAGAACAGACAATAAATTATACTGAATTGCAGCATCCTATTAATAGCGCAGATCGCTTTGAAGTAGGGTACTATGATGATCACGGTGAAGAGTGACGATTAACGATGATTGACTTACCTAAATAATCTATTCTTATGCTCTCTTGTACTTTCTTCAGGTTCAGACCGTAAGCTGTCTTTGTACTGTTCAACATCGAGCCAGAAGTTATATAAATGAATTCCAACTGTGTCTTCCAGAAACGCACGAAATAAAGTCATTCCTTGCATCTACAAAATGCAAAAACGATCATGATCAAAATTTTCCTGGTAACATCAGCATCATTTGTTCGGTCAAATGCCTTATAATGGTTATCAAAGATATGTCATGATAATAACTGGTATATTACGAGTGCTATGATTGTTCGAGAACCGTGTAATTACTGAAATCACAAGAATCTTGCGCGCGCTCTGAATGGTTGAAGCATTTAGATTTGACTTCGTCTTGTGGAGTAATTTTTGGTTCTCACCATATTTTCACGTCATCTGTGCAATTTTTTGAGCAAGACGCACAGAAAAAAGGAATCTATTTGTTAAATAATACAAACAGGTTTGAAAATTGAGTAATCAGGTATAGTTATTAAATTCGTTTTTGGGGTTGTCACTGATTGTTTTTACCTAAAGTTTTTGACGAGTTTCGATCGCGCTACTACGATCTTCATCGGTTGAATGTGGGCATGTAGATTTGCAGTGATATTACAGAAGACTTTTGTACACACTCGGGAATACAAACAGATCCATTTGTAGTAAGCTTACTGACATTTGTTTTTTGACATTACCGTGAAAATGACTGAAATGGAAATTCAGTCAAACATTTCAACTGAAGACCACTAATTGAATTTTCTCTGAATCTAAAATACTTTATTTATTATCTCTGCTATTAGTTTAGCTAGACGTACCGAACCCATGGCTTGTTCTTTGAGTTCCTGCAGGGTTATCTTATGCTTTGATGCTATACTCTTTGCGTCAGCCTCGGTTTGTGCGTCGTCTTGTTCACCAAACTCCATCACGGCTCGAAGCTCGTCTTCTGCAACACACTCTGACTCCAAGTCCGATCCATTGTCGTTGTCTTTTGCTTGGTTTTCTAGGAAAATTATTGGTAAACATTAGACCTGCAGCGAGTTTATATAGGATGTCTTAAGATATTCACCGTCGTCTTGAGTAGTTGTTTGCTCAGTTTCTTGTCCACTTTGTTCGCCTGTTTGAGGTTCCTCATTTTTTTCATCTATTTTTCAAGACAAAATGGAAAAATAAATACGACTTAGATTTTGTTGTTGATCGTTGTTAATGTTGTGGTTATTGATGTTCAGTTTTGCTACAGCACATGTACAAAGTACATGCACTAAGAAAACTAATTAGACAGCATGCAACCTGGAACGGAAAGCGCGGGAAATTTACAGAAGCGCGCGCGCGCGCGCTCTGAAATGGCGGGAAAATTTAGCCTGCATACTTCACTGGGCTTTTGGTACAGGCTCAGACTGCAGGTGTGTTTTTCACGCTCGCTCGGATACTGACCGCGAAAAAATACATTACAGTAAAATATTACCCGTAATATTGACATTACTAAGACCATCTTCTATTCTATCTTGTTCTGTTGGCTCATTTGTATTATCTTTCAGAGCCAACCGCAACATTCCAGGTAAACTCGTTGCACTTCCCAAAGGACGACGACCAAAATGCCTCAGAGGAACACCAGGCCATGACCTGTTCGAGACATTACTAGAGGGTCTGTTAGCCTGAGGAGAGTAAAGAGTGGAGCTTGTAGCTCTGCTGTATCCTCGTAAACCACGGCTACTGTCTCGTGCTGTGGACCGAAAGTCTTTTAATTTTCGAAGGAGAAGACGGCAAAGCTTGAATTTGAGGTAAAGTTGAGTTCTGAAAAACAATACAAGAAATAAGTTACTTCTAAAAACCGCTTTGGATCACATGCTGGAAAATTTAATTGATTTTTAATAATACAACGTATTTTCAAGTAACCAGACTGATTGAGCCAAAAATGTTTATCCGCTCGATCTTATGAATTCAACGGACTGCCATAAAGCTAACTGGAAGATACACGTATTGAACAACTTGTAATGGGATATTTCCTTTGACTTTCATTTTTATATGTTTTCTGAGCTACCTGAGATAAGAATTTGACACTCTTAGATAATGAAGGGGAATCATGGTGGTGCTTCTAAAAAATATTAAAAAGTTACATGTGTATACAAGGAAGATTTTTGGTAAAAAGTTTTTGAAACTAAAATTAATTACCCTTTTTTACTAAAATTAACTTTATTTTACCAAAAACCTAAAACTAACTTTTTTACCAAAACCTTCCTTGTATATAGCTCTTTAATGAAGGGGAAGATGTGGTACTTTATCTTTCATTGCTCAAATATGAACTCAGTCTTCAATCTTGTGACCATCAAAAGAGAAAGTAAGTTTCAACTGAGTTAATTCTTACTTGAGAAACAGTGGCAGTCTTTCCTTTTTGACCCATTTCATCACCTTCTCCCTCTGTTTAGCTTCATTTTCAGCATCTTCGCTTGGCTGTAGTGTTAATGAGTTGTGTTCTTTATTGACTTCTTGAAATGACCCTGACATAGGATCATACTGTACAACTTTGGGGAAGGCCTGTAAAATGGGATTGAGTTGCATATAGGTATAAGAACAGATATTTGGGAGACAGACCCTGGGGAGTACTCAGGTTTCAGGATGATGAGACTGGAACTGGTGCAAATGATATGAGCTAAAGAGGTCAAATAAAGTTAAGACCAGCCACCCACTCCCCTCCCCCCCCCCCCCCCCCTGCAAAAAAAAAGAAGAAAAAATAGAGGACCATTCTAAAAGTTTTCAAATATTTACCAAAATCTTTTCACAATAGATTGATAACTTACAGCAATTCGTAATGAATTAATTTGATAACTTACGGGCAAGGCCAAAAATGTATTGAAGTATTCAACAAATATTTCATCATAAGCAAGTTGGTCCTCAAAGGTCAATTCTGTAACAATAATCCCTGGGAAAAAAAAGAAGATAAATAACAATAAATAAATAAATAATTATCCTTTTTTAAGGTATATATGAAATATATTAATATTTCTCTTTTCTGTCTCAAGCATGGGAATTTTGCCCACAAAGTACGTATTTTGCACAATTTTTTGTTGCCTTCATTATTCTGGTTATTAAGCCAGTGCTGCTTTATGGCACTCAATTCCAATTATTGGTCAAAAGATGAAATCTCAATAACATGGTCAGAAACAAGCCAGAAACAAACCAAACAGCTTTCAAATGGCTTGAATAATTACAGACCACAAGAAAATTACTTTTTCTTTTAATTATTATAAGAGTTGTTTTGAATGTAGAGTAAGCCTACTATTCAAAAAGTCACATGATCACATGCATAATCTGGGTGTGGTTGTTTGAATGTGGGCTAGCATTCTGCCTAGGGTTAATTCTAATGGTTTCCTTCAGATTTTTCCCTGGGTTTATAGTAGTGCTCAAGCTCACCCACTTTCAAACTACTGGGCCCTGACCGTGGTGGATCGATAACTTGCATATACCAGAAAGATTGTTATTTGGTTATTCCTTCCTATTCCAATGTCCCCAATCCCATTTCCCCTTCCCAAAGACTTCACAGATTATGGCCAATTATATATTTACAATTATAGCAGCTGCATCTGACCGGCAAATCAATGTTGGCAGCCAGACTTTGTATGACTATGCAAATTCCATGCTGTACTGAGCTTTGCCCTTGTTCAGCATAATTTTGATTGGAAAAGATATCATTGTTGACCAATCAGAACACCAGAACAGCATGGCCTCTTTTATAGTCGAACAAAATGTTCTAAACAAACACTAAAAGTAACACGTACTAAATGCCATTTCCTAACAGCATGCATTGCTACCCAGCCATTATATAATAATAATAGTAGTTGCTACCCACACTATATAATAGTAAATAATAAATTTTGTCAGTTACCATACACTGTAAGTCTTTTACTTTTAACAGTCAAGTCTATAAATGTAACCGTTGGTAATTAAAGCCTGACTGCTGTTTCTAGAGTTTTTGGCACCGCTGGAGCAGACACAACAGATTGATCACAACCGCATACATGTACATACACACATATTATTTGTTGAATTGGTATCTATCTTCATGAAAAGTTTTTAAAATCAAAGTATTTTTAATTCTTTACTGAAAGAACTAAATTATAGGTAAATAATTAATTCCTTTAATCAAAATTATATAAAATTATTATTAATTTTTTCAGATAAATTTACGAAAAATTCTTAGAATAGATAAAGTCAGATAAGTAACAAGATTATAACACCCAAGTATAACAGTAATTGCTATAAATCACAAATATTTCAGGTGCACGAGACAGATATTGGATCATGTTAAGTTACGACAGATTTTGTATGAGACTAAATTATGAATCTCGGTATATTTATTGACTCCTTAATAAGAAGGAAATTTGAATATTCCTTCAAAATACGGTCGAATTCGTGAAGCGATATTTGATTTCTAAAGTGAAATATTAATCATTAAAATGCAAGCAAAGGTGTCATAAAGCCATTAAGATGTTAGAAATCAAACTCGCTACACGCGGAGAACTTAATCAGCCAATTCTTTCTCGAGGACTTTTACCACAACCTCAAAAATCACCTACAAAGCTAAGTTAAGTTTTGCATTAACCAGCATTCGAGGTATATACAGACATATATCACACAGACAGTATAACTAAACAGTCTCAACAAAGGCGAAAATGCCATTCGCAACGTGTGAATCACATTAGATCAATCTTACCTTTCATACTAAAGTTCCTTAATTCTGGTGAACCATTTTAATCACTTATCTTACTCCAAGTGCCTAATTTAAATGCGATTTCCATTTTAAAATCATTTCGTAGCAGATTTGTTTAGAGGGCAAACAGCCCTTGTGGCGGTCAATACACATATTTAATCTCCTTGGTGACGAGTCAAAAAGTGACGTGCATATTTAATGTGGTTAATTAACCTTACCTCAGTGAATACGTAATGAGACACAGGCCACCCAAGGACCAAGTTGTGCACATTTCATTTCTCACGTTAAAACAGTCAAAACCTTTTAACTTTCTAGAAATTTTAATGTTAAATGTAAAAATAAATATTACGCTGAATTTTTCGACAATGTGCACTGTCACGGCAACACTGGGGTGATTTGTCTTACAGTCACGCCATGTTCAGGGGAAAACCTACATAGCACTCATTAGCACTCAGTTGATGTAATGTATTCATAAAATCCATTGTATTATATTGTCGTTTTATTGTTTTATGTGTTATTCATTATATTTTCATGAATATATCACCATCAACTGCATGCTACGTAGCTCTCCCCAGTCGATCACGTCAGTGGTCACGTTAGCCTTTTACGTGGCCGCCGTGAGCAGAGCAGCAGTGCAGCAATGTCGACGAAGGTACTGTATGCATTTTTGACTATATTTCTGATGATCGATGCCTAGCTATTTCAGACTAGACAATTGTGCACTTCAGAAACAATCGGGATTTGAAAACATACCACCAAAGAAAGTTTGGATACACCATAGGGGGTCTAAATATTTAATCATATGGAAACTGCAGATGTAGCCTGAGTATCAGATACTCAGGGCCTGATACTCAGGCTACTGCAGATGATTTTACAGAGTGACTACTCCAACCAATCACAGTCAAGTATAACAATAGAATTGCTACAAATGTTTAATATTTCGCTTAAAATGAATATAATTGACTTTGTATGTGTACATACTCGCAACAAATCTGTGGTTAAGTGTTAAAAATATACATTGAAAATTTGTCTGAAAATTTGTTTGGGTGGCCTTGGTTATCATTTTTTTATGAAGTATTTACATTTCACCGTAATCGGAGAGTATTTTCTCATAATAATACTGTCAGTATAAAGCGGCATTCATTCCGATATATGAGACAGATTAACATTTCAACACCCTTGTAAATAAGAGATCTGATCAGTAGAGTGCACGCCATATATCCGTGAAATAAAACGTAACTTGTATTGTCTAATGACAGTATTTTGTACAAACTAGTGGACAGCACTGAAGAACAGTGCAAATAACAATTCTTGGGTTTCACCTACGTCATCGAAAAATTTCCAGAGCCCTTTGTGAAATAAAAATGTTATCACTGTAAAGAGCAAGTAAAACTATGTAACTTCACAAATTTTCAAATTAAAATGAGCTTTTGTTGTGAAGATATTAACCTTTGAAGTGCTTAATATTTAGTAAGAAATGTATGGCACTTCGCAGTTGGTGTCACCCCACAGGTCATCAAAATAACAGCGGATCTTACATCCCCAAGTAAAATCAGAGCACATCCTCTTAAAGAGGAGAAAAAACTTTATAACTCCAGGGAATTTTGAGTCCAAAAGATGTTGTGATGCAAAGATATCAACTGTTTCACAAACTCAGTCATTACAAAGAAATGTATGGAGCCGCCATATTGGTGTACCACTTTGGTACACCAACATGGCGGACGATAAATATGATTGGCAAAATCATTAAAAAATAACAACTTAATCATGTATTTTGTTACAGACACCCAATAAACAATGGTTTTATTTATGGGACAAGCCAAATGTGTGCTTACTTCTAACAATTTCATCGTTTTACGCACCGAGGAAAACGCGTGACAGTGTTGCGTGACAGAGGTTTTAAATTTGATAACTCGGAAACGAAACAAGGAAAGTTTCTCAAATACTCAAGAAAAACTTACATTAGGTATATAAGCAACATACTTCAGGCTTAACTTTATGTGATCAATATGAAGCATGAATATTTTCGATGACGTCACATGCAACCCAAGAATAGCAACGTATCTAGCCGTCTATGTGTTGTTGTTTTTTATGTGTCGTCATACCTCAGTGAATTATTAGTTTGTCCATAAATAAGTAGTTGATAACTAATTACTGTTACGCGCTAACCGCGCGGAGACTGAGAACGAGACTGCCTTTCCCCCTTCTCTCCCCACTTTTCTTATCCCCTCTCGCATTTCACCTAAACAGGAAGCCCAACACCCGACACTGAGCAAACAGTGTTGCCTGCGGAGGAGGCTAGTTACGCGCTAAATAGTAGTTGTTTCACAGCCGGATATATGGCGTGCACTCTAATATCTTTCCTGTATGACCTATTTCTTTCTTTGCTAATGTACGATGGCCAATGAAGAACTTCTTAGACCTTAAATTTCGAAATTTGCGACCAATTATTGTTCCAAGAAGAGATTGAAAGCTGCGCTAAGAGTTATGAATCACTCAAGCAAGTGTTACTTTCGGCTCTAAAAGTGATCGCAGTCACTAACGGGTCCTAATGGGAGGTGCCAACTATAGTGATTTGTATGGGAAACTTTGGTGTTTTTGAAAACTGGTCGCATAAGAGAGGTGGTCGCTTACGAGAGGTGGTCGCAAGTGGAGGTTCCACTGTAGTTTCCTACTCATTCACAGCAGTTAGTGTCGTCACGCAATGGTGACTTGAGCTTTGCGTGACGACACCAACTGCGGCTGCGTAGGAGACAATTAACATTGCAGGGTACCAGCTTTCCTGTTGGCAGACTCTGCCAGCAGTGATGCTACCAGCCCCATTCTCCAGCCAATGGCAGGAGCTTGCCTCCTTTGCAGCCGTTTTTAGTGGGAAGCGAGAATGGGACCGAACAAAAAACGGCTGCGAAGGAGGCTAGGTTGGAGCTTGACGTCTCTTCGTCTACACTAAGCATGATAAATTGAAAACACAGTTTTTCTTCGTTTTCGCACCGAAAAGAAAATCTCCGTTTTAGCATAGACGAGAGGGCCCCCTCCCTTCCCCACTCCCTTTTCCCCTCCACCTCCTCCTCTCCATAGAGCCTGTAGGCCGGGTATATAGCTTTATTGCATATGGATTAGTAAGATTCACTTTTTAATCTGATTGCTTGGTTCGTTAACCCAGAAAGGGATCTTGGAACGTCTTGACGCTGGTGAAGTCATCATTGGTGATGGAGGATTTGCTCGCGCCTTAGAGAAGCGTTGTTACGTTAAGGCTGGGGACTGGACACCAGAGTGCGTGATTGAGTTCCCGGATGCAGGTAACTAAGGCAACCTAGAACTTCGCTATCTTGAACTTCCTAGGGGTACGATGATGGTTGTAATGTATTCAAATTGCTGATAAATGTTCTTCTAGCTTTTTCTCTACAATTAGATTTCGTAGAGTCCAAGTGGTTTAGAGATTAGTTGGAGACTCGTGCTTGTCAAATTTTGTGCCAAACAATGCCCCATAGTTCACGTCCCCCAATGTCTTGAGCAGTTTTTGTCTGAAAGTGAAACAGAATGCACCGTACCGTGAACGTGTCAGTGCTATGTTGTCCATAAAAACATTCAAAATTCCTGCTGTAACCGATCGTGCTGTGACCGTGCCGTTTTCACAGTCATACGAAATTTGCTCTAGTGGAGGTCTTCAGTACAGTTTGTGTCAGTACCTTTGTCACGGCGACTCCTGACAGAGATCGTTTTGTCAAATGGGAACTAGCGAGAAAACTAGTTTACAAGTTTAGTGTATGAAGATGCAATAATGAATGAACGGAATCTGTAACACCGTATCAAAAAGTGTAGGTGCATCGACGAAGGGCGGAGGCTCGCAACGTCAGTAATGTAAACACTCTATTCATACGGTTTTACAGATCTCCATCACAGTTGTTATTAATGGTTGTGAAATCTACTCAATCAATTTACTTTCAGTCCGTCATCTTCACCGGGAGTTTCTGCGAGCTGGGGCAGACGTCATGCAGGCGTTTACATTTTCAAAAGTTGATGGACAGCTTGAAATTGATGGCAAAGTCTATACGGTAAATTGTAAATGAAATGAGCTTTTGCACCACATTGCAGCTCTCATCAACGCTGCTCCATCACTGACTATATTTAAATCTAAGCTTAAGACTTATTTACTCAAACTATCATATCACTCTTAAATAAGATAGATACGTTTTAAATGTCATATTGTTTTTACATGTTGTATATACTCTGTTGAACATTTTTACTGCAATTAGCACCCTTGAACATTTAACTATAGATACTGGCGCTTATTTATAAGCATTAGTTATATTATTATTACGTGATAGCTGACTCGTCCCCAGTCGTCTCCTAATACTCGCAAAGAAAGCGCGTGCAAAGAGTCGAGGGTAAAAAGCGCTTTTCGAGTAAGTCCCTGCGAGACGACTGGGGACGAGTCAGACGTGATAGCGTCCCCTCAAAAATATTATTTTAGTTTTACATATCTCCGTGCGCACTCTCTTTCTTAATTTCCTTCCCGCATGCCGTTCCATCCACCCATCTAATAAAAACTAATTTTTTAGTGGCAGGAAATTAACAAAGCTGCATGTGCATTGGCCAATGAGGTAGCCCAAGAAGGTCCATTTGCTCTTTCTGCAGGATCACTTTGTGAAACAGGAAAATTGTTTCGTGGTAAAACTTCAAAAGAAAAAATACAGCAAAAACTTAAAGAACAGATCGACATCTTCGTTAAATATAACGTGGATTTTTTGATTGGTGAGGTAATCAAATTTTCTTGATTGAAGAGACGACTCTTTACTGTAATGATAATAATGTTTCTTTAAGTGTCCAATGTCTTCAAACGCTTGCGCACTAATTGGGGGACACTGTACTCACACACACACACTTCTACTTTGCACACGCCTCTCAGCTCATTAGTTCGTTTATACTGAGGAAGGCCACAATCTTGGACAAAAAGGGTTATAAGAATTTTCCTGTTTTGGAAGAAATGCGTGCATCACCTCACATTTGAAGCCAAAATCACCCCTCCCCCTCCCAAAACAATGTTGATGACCTGGGGGCCCAGATGCTTTCCGTCAGCCTGCAACATTGATCCAGGGGGTAGGGGGTAGGGGGGAAGAAAGCGTACAGTATCGTAGTGGGAGACGCTTCTATTTTGAATTGGACATGACAATGCCACTTTTTTCTTAACATTTATGTCTAAGATTGCAGGTTATGAAAACAGGGGGTACCCGAGAAAAACCCTCGTATCAAGGGAAGAACGAATTAACAAACTTAATTCACATGTGATGCCCAGTCCGGGAATTGAACCTAGGACCACAGTGGTGACAGACCAGAACACTCACCGCTCGGCCAACCTTCCTTCACTGTCTTTGAAGTTAAACTCTAAAGGGCATTCACCTTGTACGTCGATAGACACCATTTGAATAACAGCTATTTATTCGACATTTTTTCTTACATAAATGAAGTTTTTTACCCATGTACAAGAAGCTGAATGGTTGCTAGAGGTCATGAAGGACAGCGGCAAACCAAAAGCTGTTACCATGGCAATAGGGCAGCAGGGAGACAAGCATGGAGTGTCTCCTGAAGAGTGTGCAGTGCGTCTTGCTCGTGCAGGTTTGACATCTCTTCTTTTTCTTCTTATTTTTCCTCGTCGACCTCGCTACTTTCTCCCCTGCGTCCCTTCCCCCTCCTTATTCTCTTCTACCATATAGTTACTCTCCTATAACCCTTTATCGCAGCAGTTGCACATTTTCTATTTTGTTTAAATATAGGAGCTGATATAATAGGAATCAATTGCCGTTTTGATCCTGAAATGTGCCTGGCAACCATGCAACGAATGATAGACGCAGTCAAGAAAGAAGGAATAAAAGTATATTTCATGGTTCAACCCTATGGTTTCTGGACTCCTGATGCCACCACTGGTTACGGCGCTCTTGGTCTGCCTGAAACCCCCTTCGGTAATTTTGAAAAACATATTTTTTTTGGAAAAGAAAAATCTTTATCATCCGCGCAGCATTAAGATCCTTGCTAAACGAGGTAACATGTTCCAGGAAAACATCACTAGCGCACAAGTTTCGTAAGTGTGTTCCGGTTTAGCCACACGAGAAACATTGTTTCTCGCGATAAATTTTGTTACCGAAACACAAAAATGTGTCTGAAACACCTCAGAAACATGTCATGTCATGTCTCTGGACACACCAGAGAGATGTTTCCTGGTTTAGCCACTAAAGGAATCATTTCACTCAAAAGCGCTCGCGCGCAATGTTTACTGGCCCTTTCAGCCACGCGTGCAAGAAAGATATAAAGGATAGTCATTTTAGACGAGAAAATGACAATATAATCTGAAAAAATTTAAAATTTTGTTTATGTTTCGTCATCATTATTAATCCCTACACGCGTGCGACATTTGATGTTGTGGAAACACGTTTCTTCACAGTTTAGCCCCTAGGAAACATTTTTACGGAAACATGTTTGAGAGGAGAAATGACTAAACTCTGTTAAGGTAATGCGCACGCGCATTCGTACGCATAACGTTTGCGCATGTTTTGCACGCGCGCGCTGATATCGAATTTGATTGGGCTTCCTGTGTTCTAAAATATTTCAATATGGCGGACGCCACGTAACTGTATTCAAAGCCTTATAACTTAAAATCTAGCACCGCGACCTATCCTAATCTTTTGCTTTTTCGACGTATTTTTATAAAAACTAAAACATATCAAAAAAGGAAAAAAATTCCTCGATAGGTTTTTAAGAAAATCGCGAAAAATCGTCAAAATGAAGTCCGATTCGCGCGTAAGTACACCCGATTTTCATCTTTCAATTGCGAATACTCAGCTTTACCTACAAATAAGTGAAGACATATTAATTTTCATGATACTTTGTCTACTTTAGCATGTCTGAAAGCCTTTAGTTTGCAAATTTTCAAAGACTTACCGTACACTAGAGGTCAGACTCTGAAATCTGTTGTTTTCGTTCGAAAAGGCGAGGTTTCGCTCTTTTCGAGCTATCATAGCACCAAAACTAGCACCGTGACCCCCCATTTTCTTTATTGATTTGATGTTCCCAACTCAAAAATAATCTACATAATGATTTATAGAAAAATTCGTCGATAAAAACTCGCGCGAGCCCATTACCTTAAGCGAAAGACCCGGAAAGAAACCCACTTAAATTTATTAACTGAAGCGTCATTGTATATCGATATCGTTGAATTATCCTTTGCAGCTCTAGATCCTCGTACATTAACTCGCTGGGATTGTCATAAATATGCCCGTAAAGCCTTTAATATGGGGATACGGTACATTGGTGGATGCTGCGGCTTTGAAGCCTATCACATAAGGGCTTTAGCTGAAGAGGTTGGTAGAGCACTGGGGCCGGTTTTTAGAAAGTCGGTTAGTTCTAACCCAGGGCTAAAATCAGTGGTTTCCTTTAGATTTACCTGGGATAAATTTTGAGAATAAACACGACACTTCGGAGTTTTCGTGCAAACATGTTTCGACAGAAACCCTGGAATAGCGTTAACCCACTTTCGAAAAATCGGGATTTAAATAACATGTATCTTGGGGTCGTGAGGCACTCAAGCACTTCAGTTTCAGTTTTCCATTTTTCTCTTTTAGAAACTGAACTTCTCATTTAGCATAAATAGTCCAAATATCATCTAAGTCGACAAATTTTTAAGTTCCGCGTAGGACCAAACAAACTAGCCTGCTTGGAGACTACGCAGACTACCAGGCAAACTGCAGATTCTAGGAATGCCGACAACCAGGCAAAAAAGCAATACTAGTTATCCCACTCGATCGTCGAACAAGCGTCCTTCTCCTCACACATTTTTGTTTCTCATCTACTGTACATTGCCCGGTACTAATTTTTCTAAGAGTCGCCTAGGTGTGGATTGAGATACAAGGGCGGACTAATCCAGGATTATCCTTATAAAGGGCTGAAGCGTTATAGAACTCGGACCCAATCAAGACAATCTACAGGATACTTTGGAAAAATACTGAGAAGAAAAGATCCCAGAGTCGTCTCACGAGGGGTGGCAACCTCCTGCACCCCTCCCCTAACTACGCCCCTGAAATAGCTGCCGGTACTATCTCCCACCCAATAAATTAAAACACAAATTGATGGTTCATTTACAGTCAATCCTGTAAACCTCAAGCTCAATGTTTGACACTCAACCGAATATCTCTATCTTAATACAGCTTGCACAAGAGCGAGGCCGTTTACCTCCAGGAAGTTCCAAACATGCCCCGTGGGGGGAGGGACTGCGCAATCATCCTGATGATCACATTAGACAAAGGTGAGTGTACATCAGATTTAGCTGAGGGTGAAAACATTAAAAGCATAAGACATGCAGTGCTAACTATCAAACAGTGGGTAAACAGCAGAAAGGGACAATAGTAAATAAAGAATTTTGCATTGTTTAGTTACTGTAATTACTGTTTGATGATTAGGGTTTGCGCTCTCATTAAACATAACATAGTATGAGTAATAGAGTAAATTAAGTCCTTTCCTTGCGCTGAACTTTTTATGTACCTAATTGCTGCCGTATCTAAAACTATTGAGTTCGACTTTGGAGAGGGGGGAGGGGGGTTTCATTCATATATACTGTGCATGTACTTAATTCCGTCGAACCGCTGCTCTACCGCGCATTTAGTGCAACAGATCTAGACCTTTTAAAGCTGCCGCACCGAATTGATTCGACGCTGCTCTTTTGCCAAACATGAGTTTTGAATATTTTGTGACAACAAATCCATTGTCAATAAGAGTACAGGCAATGGATAACCGCTTGCGATTTATTACCTTTTTCTTATTGCTTCATGTTTTCAGAGCAAACAGATCATTTTGGGAGAATCTTCAACCAGCAACTGGTCGGCCTTTTTCACCAGCTTTCTCGAAGCCATTAGGAGATTGGCTAACTGAGTCATGATTGACGGGACTTCCTTCTGCAAATTCTCTCTTTCTAAGTACTATAATTAAAACTATTTTTACCCATATTTGTTCATTTATTTTATTTTATTTCTTTAATTGCATGGCTGAGTGAAAACGAGAAATCATAATTATCGCTTGGGGGAGGGCATTTATTTATTTACGCTATAATATAGCGTTCTCGTACGCGTGCTATAAGGAAGCCCGAGTAACACAGCATGCTTGCAAAGTTTACACACTTGCTCCTTTGACAATCGCAACACAAATCTAGAAAGAGTCCATCACTCGTAGCCCGAGTAATCATTGGATTTGGGTTTATCGAACAGCGTTCGTCCTAAGTAATCTGGCTAAATACACACATCAGAGGTTTTTGTTTTTGTTTTTGTAAGCTGAACGCCAGGTGTCCACTATATAAAAGGAAAACGGAGGGTGGCCGTGCAGTCAGTGTCCGTTCAAGCAAAGAATGGAACAGTCTAAGTAAAGCGTTAAAAGAGTCATCGATGAAAAAGGGACTTAAAAGACAATTATACAAAATCGAACTAAAAAAGCAGATCGATAATGAACGCTTTGGTTAATTATATCAAGTTTTATTATTATATTAGGTTTTAAGAATATTTCACATCAATAGTATAGCCATAAAATTAATTAATCAATCATTTTTTATTCTTTTTTTTAATTGTAAACTTTTATCGACGAAATTGTATTCAGCGATTACACCAAATTGTCATTTATTTATTTATTTTTCTTTTAGACCAATGTTATTGATTAGACCAATTGTCTTTTGAAAGACAAAATCGTATTCATTGTTTAGGCCTAATTGTTCTTAAGCTATATATATTTTTTACCAAAATTTTTAATTTCATATTACATATGTATCTATATATTTATTATCTAGCGCGCGCGCGCTTCAAACTGGTTTGAAGCCTTGACGTCATACAGGGCCGAATACGCAAACCGGATTTCTAAACAGCCCTTTTTGCAAACCAGCGCGCGCGCGGGAAAAACAAACCGGTTTGAAGCCTTGACGTCACGCAGGGCCGAATACGCAAACCGGTTTTCTAGAGGGTATTACCGTCCCATATTGGCCCTCAAACGATACCTTATTTGATAAATTTACGTCACAATTGTATAATAATGGAAATTAGCTTTATTTATTCATTGTTTTTATAAAACATATTTTGAGATAAAATGGGATCGTTTATTGGCGCTGGCGAACGTGTTTATATCAGAGGACAAAGACATGGCTCGAACAAAAACTTTGAAAATATTCTATAAAAGTAATATAAAACGATCGTATTGTTATATATTGTTGCCTCTGTATTGTTATACTAACACTAGAATTGTACGTAGCTCACAATTGGCTGTGAGATTGAATTAAGTACAGTTACTCATTAATTCATTTTCTCAAGGTTCTTCAGAAGATCTAATTTCTTATATAGCTGTTTCCTTTTCGACTACAAGAAGTATTTCTAAGTCCATAGAACACAATTCAATTTCATTCCTACGACCTTCTGGTTTTCTAATAAAATGGCGAAAAAACGGAACCAATGAAGCAGCAAATAGAATACTTCCTGATACGTAGAAGACTGGTTCATAGGACCAAGATAAGTCGGCAATTAATCCTACAAAACAGAACAGTATTGATCAGCCACGAAATATATTACATTACAATTTATTTTTAGAAACCCCATAGTCCAGACCCAGGCCTTTTACGCTTCGGTAAAACAGAGTCCAGAAGAACTTGCATGCGCATGCGTGACATGAACCACCTGGTCACAAGCGGGTTTTTCGACAAGTCATACAGGGCTTGGATTTGCTCCAATTTGGGTCAAAACGCGTGCAAGTGAAGGCATACTTAACTGCTTCGATGAATTCGTTTTCAAAATTAAATGAGCCCCATTATATAGCTGATTTATTTCAGGTTCATGTAACGCATGCGCATGCAAGTTCTTCTGGACTCTGCTTTACCGAAGCGGAGTGGGGTATATAAAAAGAGGCCTGGGTCTGGACTAGAAAAACACACTGTACGGCCAAGGATAATCATTATTGAAAATTTATTCAAATTACTTAAAAAGACAATATTTATAAATTACCTTTACTTACTGTAATTCTGCCTTTTTGTAAAATAATAAATATTATTGTCTGTTTAATTAATTTGAATAAATTTTCAAAAGAGATCAAATGATTATTATCCTATCGCCCGTGGTCCCGGTATGGCCGTAATATTCATAATTACTCGTGCCCAGGCCTTTAGGCCGGCACGAGTCTAGGTTTGCGTCTTCTATCTATCAGTCTATAAGTCTATCGTCGTAGTCGAGAATGTGCCATGAAAACGAGGCAAGCCACAGGCACCCCAAGCAATCATTTAGAGCAACGTGCGTATAAAGCAAATGGACGGGTCCAGGTTCGAATCCTCATGGAATAAAAAGGATTTTTTTTTCACCTTACTATGTAGTAAATAATATCTTTTCATTTTTTTGTATGCTTTTTTCTGGTTTTGAAGCATTTTTAATTTGATTTAATTTCCAATATATTTTGACTCAAGCGACAGCTTGTCTGGCTCTGTCTGGCTCATGAAATTTCAATTGAGAATTTCACGAATTTCTTATCATTGAGTGCACGTTTTCAGGATAAAAGGAACGATTAAAAACATTATGTATTTCAATGTTCTCTGTAATTAAATGGTATGGCTGAAATTTTTTGGCGTACAAAGCAACCACTACTTGAAAATATCAAAGAAAATAGACCGAGGTCAAACAGGTTACCCAAACAGGACGGTGTGCTTTCGTGACGCTACAATGAGTCTGCAACATCATGCCGTACAGGCATTTGTCAACATGTGAACCGCTGTTACCCTAGCAGCTATAAAATTAAACAAGACGCACACGTGCGTTCACTCGTGCCCCGGGAGCCCTTCAGTGACCGGCCCCGTGCGTACTCTTCCCCGAGCCGTTTCACGCATTCTTCACTTAACCGTAACATAATAAAGACCTTTTTTGACCTTTTTAGAGAATATCTGATTAGTCAATTTGTCTGTCAGCAGCTTAGTGTTTGCCTTTATCCCAACATGCAAAAATATACCAGTTTATTCAACTTTTTATTTCACTATATATCTCAATTGTTTGCTGCAAAGACTTCTACAACGACGTTTTTGACACTCAATAACAAGTCGTGTATTTTTTCGGCGTTCATGTTTCAGATGTTTTATCTATTACGTGACCAAACGCGTCAGGTCAAATAGAGTCTTGATTCCATGAAAATATATGAATAAATTGTCTGGCCAGAATTGTGTTAAAATTCATTACAAAAACGTCTCAAGATCTCTTGAATGCTTGAATGAAAAATATAATTGACTTGCCTCTATATCCGTAACATATAATAAAGACCATTTTTGACCTTTTTAGAGAATATCTGATTAGTCAATTTGTCTGTCAGCAGCTTAGTGTTTGCCTTTATCCCAACATGCAAAAATATACCAGTTTATTCAACTTTTTATTTCACTATATATCTCAATTGTTTGCTGTAAAGACTTCTACAACGACGTTTTTGACACAATAACAAATCGTGTATTTTTTCGGCGTTCATGTTTCAGATGTTTTATCTATTACGTGACCAAACGCATCAGGTCAAATAGAGCCTTGATTCCATGAAAATATATAAATAAATTGTCTGGCCAGAATTGTGTTAAAATTCATTACAAAAACGTCTCAAGATCTCTTGAATGCTTGAATGAAAAATATAATTGACTTGCCTCTATATGCGTTCGTTTAGCAACATGTAGGGTGAGAAATTCGTAGATTTCCAGCTCAAAGGAATTGTTACGAGTCGCGAGAGCTTCAGTTTTCAAGTACTCCATCGGAGTTCGATATTTGGTCAAAGTATTGGAGATCAAGCTCAAAATAACAGCCCATTCTGAAGCTCTTATAAGTGTCTAGGTATATCTCGAGTTAAAAGCTCCATTTTCTATTGTCTCACTACTGGAAAAGCCTGTCTCTGAAAGCCATTTTTTTGGGCTGTCCGCCATCTTGCATTCCTAAAGTTCCTGACTGGCGTTCACTTCCAAGACCTTCGAAGAGTTCGCACTCGCTCAAAGGTGATGAATGAAGGGCATTGTTTCTTGCGCTCTGAACCAATCAGGAGCTTTAACACGTGACCGATTGCGCAAGAAAGGCCTCTTTCGGTCGACGACCATAGGAAAAAAAATAACAGTTGCATTTTATAACTCGTTCCCGGCCTAAAGGCCTGGGCACGAGTAATAAATATCAGGCATAAAGGCAGCTCTATCATAGTTCAAATCAGCTTGCCGGCAAAGCAGACAAATATTCCGCCGTTCAGTACCGAACTCAAAACGTGACCAAACTGGCTTTAAAGCATATTTATTTTCAAGCCAGACTGAATTCCACTTGGGCACGAGTAAACGCACTATGTGCGTCTAGTTTTTAGTCGACTGATGACGATTTTGCAATATAATTCCAATGGTAGCTTCATTAGTAGCTCTTGAGTAAATACAAATTGAACACTGACCTGCCAACGCTGGTCCAAAGAAGATCGGAATCCCAGAAAAGAACATCAGCCAGCCTAGACCTTGTCTGGGATACAACAACATTACTTTACAGTAGAGAGGTGTCATATACATAGCCTCACAAATACCTTGAAGCACAGCGTAACCATACAGGTACCCAAGCTGAGTAAATTGCGGCAGCAAGAAATCAGCCAGTGCTTTTAAAACAAGTCCGCACTGGAAAACATGGAAAAAAGAAACCCGACCAGAATCGCCTAATTTTCCGATTAGCACTCTACAGACCATTGAAACAGAACCGGTTATAAAGTACATCCAAGATGAACTGTGACTTGATATACCAATGTCTTCAGCATATTTTATCTGAGAAGAAAATCGTAAGTAATGTATTTCATTAGGCAAGTTTGACTTGAAACAACGACATGCAAAGTGCCCGTGGAGGGATCGTTAGGCTATCATTCGAACAGCTGGGAATCGAGTCTATAGTAATAAAAACCTACATGTACTACTTTGGGACTCAAAAATATTGATGTTATGATAAATCACAATTTGTCATATTACCGGTTACTTTTGTACTGTGTAGGATATTTCGAAATTATCTGTTTGCCTTGAAACTACAGTCATTCAAATTTTCAGAAGCCATTGACCAAAATTACCGATTGTCTGTATAGATCCCAATTGCAACAACTCAAAAAGTTCTTGGTACATATCCTTTAGTTCGGCACACCTCAGCAAGTTATACCCCAAGTTCAGTACCTTCTCCTCTGAGAGAGCAGAAGGCCAGAAGTTATTCTTTAGAAAGGATGCAGCGTCTTAAAAATCGGAATCTATCCAGAGGATATTTTGGAAAAATACCGAGAAGAAAAGGGCCTAAAGTGGTCTCAGGAGGAGGGGTGCGCTACCCCTTGTACCCTTCCATCCCCTAAATCCACTCCTGGACTCCCAAGCCCCAAATCCTTTTGCATTTGCACATTATATTAGTGGACCTTAGATAAGAATCTACTATTATTATAGTGCAAATTACAAGGAATTTTCAGTCTGTACATACCAAATGAACTAAAGGCATGAAATGGCCTGTGTATACCAATAAACTCATTGCAACCAATAATAGAAACATAGGACTTTTTAACACAGAAAAGTCTAACGCATCCTTCATTTTAAAACAGCACGTCTTGTTCATTTCCTCTGAAGGTTTATAGCCTGAATTCGTTGAAGTGTTCTTCCTCGAAATGCCGAGTCCCAAAAAACTCGAGGTAAGACTTATACCAGCCATCACCAAAAATGTTTTCCTCCAAGTAAGATGTTCCAAGAGTGTTTGTGCAACGGGGCTTAAAAGTAGAAGACCAGCTCCAGGCCCAATTGACGCGATAGCTGTGGCAACATTTCGATGCTTGTCAAAGTACAATGGAACAACTAAGAAAGCAGACATGTAGACTAAACAAGATCCACTTCCTACCACAAATCCGTATGAAAAATAAAGAACGTAGAGATTTGGGGCAAACGATGATCCTAAAAGACCTAGTGCGCATGTCACTCCACCGACAGCAATGGCTTTACGGCTTCCAAAGCGATTGACGAGCTTTGACGACACAGGACATAGTAATGTGAGAAAAGCAATGGAGAACGATCCAACAAACGCTAAAGAAGAATATAACAAAGTACGTGAACATAGATAATTCACAGTCCGAAATCTGTTGCAACACTGAACAAATGACCATAAAAGGAACCCCCATCTAGCCAAGTTTTACTAGTTGAAACTATACAAATCAAAGATTCCTTTGGTTATCTTGGGCGCGCGTTAGTAGCTGTATTCAGTGGCTCGTCAGTTCAAACTATACAAATCAAAGATTCCTTTGGTTATCTTGGGCGCGTAGTCAGTCAGCTTGTGCTGTTATGAGCCGAGCACCGATGGGGATAGGAAGATAAAGTGCATACTGTGGGCTTCCTGGGAGACCAATTTCACGCTAAAGGATTTGGCATCAGTGGATCGAAATTTCAGTTAACCGAGTGTATGAGTCACACAAATCCAGTAGAATCCTAAACGTCCTAAGTTACCTGTTCTCGCTTTTCCAGCTTTGAATTCGTCAAGTATTTTTGGAAAAAATATTCCAAAGACGTAGCAAGTTCCAACATTAATGAGACTAGCCAGTGAAGAAGATATGGACACAATCCATGAGACTTTGGTGTCGAATTGGTTCGGGACAGAACTACTCCTGGAAATTTGCTCAACCATTGAATACCTTTCACCTGGATGAGAAAAAGTTTGGTTGATTAATGCATCTAATACTTCATTTACAACAAGTAGTTTGATCATATTACGTGGTTTTTTTACTTTCTTTTCCTTTCAAATCTATCGGCATGCGGGGGCATCCTGCTTTGCTCCCCAGCTGATGATAATATGCTTGCATCTAATACTTCATTTACAACATGCAAGTAGTTTGATCATATACGTGTTATAGCGTAAACGTTTAAACTTTGAATGCTCAGTACAACAAAATGTATCGCGAGGAATAAAAACTCAAGAGAGCATGACTGCAGTCAATGCATGTGATCAAGATCCTCAGAGATCCTAGAACGTAAGCGGGATCGAAAGCTTAAGTAAGTTTTCAATTTGTTCTACTGAATATTCAAAGTTTAACCATTTACCACTGTCTATAGTATCCACCAGTACAGATTAATCTCCATGAACATATACGTGTTGTTGATCAGAAAGAAAACGCACTATTTGCTTAAACGTTTAGCCCATGTGCCACTTTCTAATTGATCAACATCAAGATGCAAATCGTCAGCAAAATATTAAAGCTCGGTGAACCGATATCTACGAACAAGGATTTGATAATGGCCAGCAACTAATTACTTTAAATGGTTATCTTTTTCTCCTGCTGATAGCTTCGTTTCCTTTCAAATCTACATAAGCATGAGGGGAATCCTGCTTTGCTTCTCAGCTGATGATATTAATATGCTTGCAGGTTGAATGGTGATTAGAAATGGAAAGTATATCTTAAATCGAGTTAGACGAAATTCAGCCATGTTACCTCTGGATGTAGCTACTTCTTGATCTAGAACTTGCATCTTTCAGCTACAGATGACTGAGTCTGCAGCTGTGTACAATGATTTAATATATGCTGCTCAAAATGGACAAAAGATAAATCTGAATTAGAATACAAAATATAAATCCATAATCCATTATGAAATTTCACAACATAACGATTTCAGGATTTATAATACACTATACAAAATTACTCGATTCTGATTGGACGAGAGGAGTACAATTAAATCGTTAATTGTACTCTGCAGAGTACCTATTAAGTCGCTATGGCAACGACTATCGTTAATTGAAATTTTGTATGGTGTATTATAAATAAAAAATCGCACGATCTTCTCGTACAATTCAGAATTAATAGTTACTCGTAATGTTTTGAAAACTCTCAAATAGGACTCGCCTAAAGGCTCGTCCTATTTTGAGAACTTTCAAAACATTACTCGTACCTATTAATTCCGAATTGTACTCAAGATCGTGCGATTTCCTATACGAATAAATTACACATTCAAAGCTCAAGCATCAATTATGACACCGTGAATATCAATATTTTGTGGCTCCAAACCAAAGTGACAGCAAAACAAGAAAAGAAACATAGAACGATAAGCATGATTGTGTCAAAATACCACTGATGTGTAAACATACGTACCGATGAGTGAGTGATAAAAAATTCGGAAAGAGGACGAGTCCAGCAACCGGATAGAATAGAAATATTGGTCTTCGACCAAACCACAGTTATTTTGTCTTTTTCGTTAACCTTTGCCGCATGAACCAACCGGCGAATGAAATTGAATTTTAGTTAAGCTTAATTCTGGTGTTCAGTTCTGAGTTAGAAACGTCCATCTTTGATAGTATTTCATCGATCTTTGTCAGTTTTACTTCTGATGCAATGATGCATTTCCTGAGCCGTACAATTCATTGCGATTTACTGTATAAATATAAACAATAATAATGTAACGAACATACCTTGGGAAGAAATCTTTTCCTCCAGCTGGCCGGAGTTTAAACTTCATTCTCCATCTTTCATTCATACTACCGCATAAACCACATTGGAGGCCAGGCTTATCTCGTTTTGATCCTTTTTCAGAACCGGTAAAACCGGTTTCATTCATGAAGCCATTCTAAAATTCATACATGTAAACGAAGTAATTTCTTGGTGAAACCTGTTACATCATATTTACGGCACATTTACGGCACATTTATTTAGTCTACTCACCGACATTTGTCAATACGATTTAATTTACCTTTTTCGAGTTTGATCAGTGTTACCGCTGCAAAGTTAGACAACAGATGCACAAACAAAGGGTTAGCTTGTAGCCTCGAATCAACGTAAATTATTCAAAAATACCAGTGATAAAGAACAACACAATAATCCAGTTTAATCCCAAGGGTATTTCTTGAAAAAGAGGCCAATATAACCACCTGTATAAATAGAGGGTCTGGATGGGGTTAACTGACAACTGACAAATGGCCCAAAATTTAACTGACAACCGACAAATGCCTTAGAATTTAAATGGCAACTGACATTTGTGTAGCCTGTTTTTAACTGACAATTCAACCAAAATCCGATAACCCATCTCTCCCATCTCTCCCAGGGACAGCTGCATGTGACAAAGTTCAAGTGGATGTCAAATTGCTGAATTTTGGTCGTAAAACTGGCTTAGATAGAAAAAATGTCATGAGAAATAAATAAAAGCCTTTGTTAATCATTAATTTCCATTTAACTGACAACTGACAAAAAGGCCAAAATTTAACTGACAACTGACATTTGCACACCCCCATCCAGACCCTCTAAATAGAGATCTTTCGCATAAGTGCACTGCGTATGATAATTAACCACTATAGTAGAAATGACTACTAGAGCGATAACACTTAAACCGTGAAATTATAACTTAGTAACTAAATAGAGACAAATAGTAGCAAAACCCTTTGTTTTCTATTGTTTCATTAGTACTATTTGAACTTTTTAGTTAGTACTTGTTTCACGGTTTTAGTGCTATCGCTCTATTTATGCAAATTAACTGTACGCCTGGATAAGCTTTTTGTTTTGGTTTTTTGCACTACACAGTGATGTTTACTTGTTCTCGCTGACATTATAGAGTAGTTTTCATAAACCCGTGAAATAAATGCTAGCAGTTAATGTGTAATAGTCAAATAAGAACAAAAGAAAACAATTGAATTATGGTCTACTAATGTGTATTAGTTTAGTATCTATTTCACGGGTTTATGAAAACCACTCTAGAGTGCATGCACTTAGAGTGATTTTCACCGGACTGTGAAATAGTTACTAAGCTAATAGACACTAATAGACTCTGCAGCCATTGTTTTCTTTTGTTGCAATACAACTATTAGACACTATTAAACACTGACTATTAGTAATTGTTTCACAGTCCGATGAAAATCACTCTAATCCGTGAAATAAAACTTATTTAGTACTGTCTAATTGCAACTATTTTGTACAAAGTAGTGGATACTACTGAAGCAGGACAGTGCAAAAATACAATAGTAACGCATCAAGAGGTCTTTGTGTTTCTTTGTGTAGTTTTATGCCTGAATGAATTCTTAGTTGGTCGATGACTAAAACAGATGATGACTAAATAGAGTACAAACACTAAAAGTGTGCAATACTTTGCACTATTTAGTACTAAATAGCACTAATTAAACAATAGAAAACAAAATAATTTGCATAATTTAGCACTATTTAGTACTATTTACGTTGCACACTTTTAGTGTCTGTACTCTATTACGCACTAAAAAGTTAGTAACTATTTCACGGATAAAGTGCGTGCACTCTACTGTAATTACACCTATTTCAATAAATGTTGTCGGTAAAAGCCTACGCGACTCACCCGAAAGGAAGCATGGGTAAAAATTACTAAAGCTATAAAACCACGTAAATGTCCACACCATAATTCAACTTCAGCTTGCAATGACCTAATACATCAAAGAGCTTCATTTGCTGATGCTAAAATCAAGACCAATGCGAAAAAGAGAGTGAAATTTTGCAACTACCCATACTCCTTTTCGGTCTAGTCGCGTAGGCTTGAGACCTCTCATACGACAACCTTTTTTGAAATAGGTGTATATTATATACACATTGTCACTATACATCATCAAACAGTACAATGTGTCGCTGAGCTAGGAAAGTACAAAGTTCTACGACTACTGGTTGAAACCACTTATGGTGGCTCCAAATGCTTCCTATAGCAAAATAGGTTTTTACATGCTTTATGACGAGTTCAACTATGATTCGGCATCTGGAGAGTCTTCGATTGAATCTTCTTGCAAATCTTTGCTGATTCCTTGGCAAGCGTCGAATTCGAGTCGCGCGAAAAGGTATTACCAATGGGTGGACATCACCATAACCCTTGTCCGCCAAAAGCACGCCACCACGAGGCATATCATAATTTGTACCTGGTCAGATTCTATCCATTAATTGAAAATTGCTAGCATCATTTAGGGCTCCTAGAAAACCAGCCTGTAGGAAAACAATATTTCCAAGATTATGAGTTGGGTATTCATCAGGTGATAATGACGATGACCACTGTAGAAATTTCTTTGGGGTTCCAATTCGGGTCTGTCAATTTCATGGGGTGTTCCATCAATGCACCCCACTGCATCTGGGAAAAAACGCCAGTTCCCTCCGCATAGCATTCCATTCTGCAATAGATGGCCAGGACACCTGATTACGAAAATACCGCCACAGGACTGGAACAAAAATGAAAATGAAATTTTTGCATTTATATAGCGCAAATATCTATATGAAATAATCAAATGCGCTTAGAGTTTGTTAGTAGTAAGGACAGACTGTTGTACCGGGCGACAATCCCCTACTATTTGCGAACAGTACAACAGGATCTTTTACGTCCACTGTACAAACAGGGTTAGAGTGAAAGCAGACGGGGCCTACGGTTTAACGTCCTTATCCGAGAAGACGTGAGGGTCTAACCAATTTGCAGATGTAATTACAAAGGCAGCACCTTCTCCTCAATTATTTAAAGACCCTGAGTGTTGGTCCGGACGGGAATTGAACCCCGACCTCCCGCACGAGAGACCGACGCTCAACCAACTGAGCCAACCGGGCGGTGGCGGTAACAACACTATAAGTTATGCTTGAGACTGTCAATGGACTAACATCAAAAATCCAAACCAAATTAAACAAGGGTATTTCCTGAGCCACATAAATTGTTGATGTTGGAAAGTTTTGAATTTCTTTTTCTTTGCCTCATTCTTCCCCTTCTGTTAAGGCGTGACAATTGCACACTAACTGTGATATGTGAAAGGGTTTCTGGAAGCTTCCCTGTGTTCAGTCAGAACAGATATCTCTGATTTTCGATGTTTTCTTCCTCTGTACTGGAATCTAACGAATCCTGGGTCCAGACGCTGCATAATACGGACAAGGGAGGGAGGAGGATTCGGGAGTGATGCAAGGAACAATAAAAATGGCATCAAAATCTGCATGTTGTCCCGCAAACCATTTAAGTTGTTTATAATTGGTGGTGGAAGTCGTGTAAGTAATGCCAGAAAATAAAAATTAAAATAAATAAATAAATAAATAAATAAAAACAATTGGCCGGAATATCCGGTGATCAGGAATTGCTATTGGCATGATGAATAAGAGTGTATATTTCCTGAATGATGAGTCCGAGTAGGGAACGAGAACTGGGGGAGGAGTCATTAAAGATTTGCCTTTTTGACCCTCCTACTTAATTATTTCCCATTTCTTAATTATATGAATTGTTATAATGTAATAATTGCCATTATTACATACCACTTATTAGATATTTTTGTGTGTACGTGTAAGATTACGGGCTGATATTTTACGAGTCGCGTACGTATTTTGCCGAGCCTTTAGGCGAGGATTTACCAGTAATATACAATTGCTTTTTCGCTTTGTTTTTAAGTGTCATTGCCAGAGTAGACCGGGCAGATCGCAAAGATGGGTGTCGGCCGATTAACTCTGTTTTTTGTCCCTTGAAAGACTATCGGATGGGATGAAGATCTGTGGTATTTAAAGTTTCTTCGCTCTTTTATGTTCTCAGATTGACCACCCCCCTCACTTTTTGACTCCGAGGACCCTCTCAGAAGCGTACATTTACGCAATATTTGGACCGCTATAAAATCATAACCACTTGGCCTTATGAATTTCTTTAAATTTGCTCGTTAACCTCTTTCTATCAGCGACATATTTCCGAGTTTTAAACAACTTCCGGTGTATTCTGAATTTTTGCGAGGTTTTTGAAATTTGCATACAAAGCTAACATCGCCGTAGACCGAAAAATCAGTCATTTTCAAAGCCTGTTTTCTCATTAGTGCGGTAGTTTATTTTCGTAAATCTACCATGTAATGAAAGCTTATTTATTCCTCTATTTATTTCTAAAAAGTTTGACTCGGATATTTTTTTTGGTTTTCTATTGCTGGCTTTCGAACTTACTATACTGTCAACTACATTTACGCTAAATTTTCGGTGTTTATTATCGGTTTTTCGAATACAATTCTTGTTATTTTTGTTATTACTCACGAACTAAGTTAAGAAATGAAAGATAATTCTTATTGGATTATGCCAGCACTTGTATTTACTTAACATCAAGATAAGCAAGGCGATGACATCCTATTCTAGGAGCCATTGCGTGACAAAACTGTCTTGAATTTTAATTAAAATTTCCCGGGAAAGTTGACAGTTTCTCGCGCGCCTGACATGTGAAAAATAAAATTATCTAAAGCTGATTTTGAGACGAAGTGAAGATTTTGACAAACTTCCTGTTCGTGATTAAAAAATACCCTATTATTTCAAAGACTTTGGTTGTATTATTATAAAGTAACAACGAAGGAATTCCAAGACTGTCTCATTAGCAAACATTTTATTGCGAAACTGTGTTGCACAATCAATCAAATCATTTTGACTTATCGTCGTACTTAGAGAAGTGCTGTGTCTCATGGATCCACCGATAAATTGTACCTTTTTCTCGGAAAAATCGTCGTGTGGCTCTGTTGGACTAGGGTCAACAATTGTGCCATTGAATTCGTGTATTGGAGATGTTGACTCTCATCTTGTCACGCTTGGCATAGGTCACAAGCGTGGAAAAACCGCCGGTAATAAGTTAAGCGAGTTCCAGCTAATTTTAAATCGCGCTGGAAAACCTTTTGATGATCAAGATATATTGACCATGACTGTGTGTCCAAAACACCGGAGACAACTTACAGTTGACTGGCCTGGACGTAAGAACAATAGTTGTTCATATCCCAATCATAAGGGCCAACGTAAGCAGCTCAAATCACCCCGTCGAGTGAACATACAAATGTCAAAGGATATATTTTTGCTTCATCAAACTGTCGTTGCTATTGGTGCAGGTAAGAAAGAATAACATTCTTGTAAATATTTGCAAACGCATGCTGATTTCTTGTACTATAAGGGACCATTCATTTTTTATCAGGGGGGGGGGGGGCGGTGGAAATCTGGGGGGGGGCTATTCAAAAAAATCAGGCCTATAGGGGGGGGCACATGTAGAAGAATCAATGTCAAAAGGGGGGGCCATTAAAAACATCATACCAATGAGCTTTTATCAGTTATTTTTAAGTAAGGGACGGAAACAGAATAGAACATTTCTGAGTTACTACATTACTGTCTATCGCTGAGCGGCTCGCGCTTCGCGCTCGCAAATTAAAATGTATAATATTACCAAATCCGAAACTAGTTATATATGCTAACTACTCATTTACTGAATCAGAAATGTAGTACTTTTGAGTTACTTTCATGCCTTACTTTGACGAGCGGCTCGCGCTTCGCGCTCGCATAATGTCGTTATTGTAAATGGTTTCTGAAAATGTTCTGCTTGCTATCAGAAGAGCAAGAGCTTTATTCTTTACAGAAAATTGATCCACCCTGATTCCGAAACGAATCCCCATTCAGAATGCAGCCTACGGGCCTGTAAATGATAATGAAAAACGAAATAATCTGACATTAAAGTACATGGATTGCCAACATTTATACAACTGCAACAAACTTTTGATATCCTTTTAGGGACCATTCATTTTTTATCAGGGAGGGAAGGAAGCGGTGGAATTTTTTTGGGGGGAGAGGGGGAGTCATTAAAAAAAATCAGGCTTATAGAGGGGGGGCTAGTTTTTCTTGTATGGACTCCTGCTGGAATTCCACCGCCCCCCCCCCCCCCCTCTCCCTGATAAAAAATGAACGGTCCCTAATTACACTCCTTTAAACAGCAATATGTTCAAGTTGTCGAGCGTGGCACTATAAAGCATTGAAAGATAAAAACACTCAAGAGGAAGAACAGGTTAGTTAGCCTTTTGATATCGACACTAGTACTGTCTACACCGCGCAAAAACCGCGTATTGTGCGCAAATATACTTATGGGTTCCCTGTGGTGATGAAGGGTTGATGGACACCCTCGAGACCGAAATTAGTGTCCGCAATATCGGGGTGTTCGTAAGGCGAGAGTTGAATGTATTTCAAAATTTTACTTATGGGTTTCCTGTGGTTTTGAAGGGTTGATCTCAATGCGCACCAATTTACTTATGTGTTTCCTGTGGTTGCAAATAAATGATAATAAAAATTTCACGTAGTTTACCAAATCCTCAAAATACTCTAGCTTCTTTTATGTCTATTTTTCAATTTTACTTCTCTAACTCATTAACGCACAGCTTTGACTTCAGCCTTTTGCACGTATTAATTAATAATAAAATATGTTAGCAAAAATGTTGCAACGCTTTAAGGTACCCTAAGGAAGCCAGGTGCAGCATTAACACTAAGATATTGATGAAATATGTTGTCTAATGTTGTGTGATACAGGGTATTGGTGAAGAGGAAGATGCGTCTTTTGGAAGAAACGAGAGTGAGATCCTTTTTGACTGTTTCTATGGATGAAGAGCCAGGCCCTAGTCGATTACAAGAAGAATCTAGTGATGCACAGACAACATCCTCCCAGTCTTCCCAATTTTCAGTTCCTGAGGAAGAAATAAGTATCTGGCTAGACGAAAAAGAAATTCAACAACAGAAACGAGAAATACTCAATAGCAGCATTAACAGTATAACAGATGGTCGTTATAGCCCAGTGAAGTCTACATTGAATGCCGAATGGGATGACATCTCGCAGACACAGCAGCGCTACTACATAATCTTGCCCGATGACAGCTGAAGTAAAGAGCAACCAAAATCTTGTTACGTTTCCCACACAAATGGCAGGAAGTCAAGGCAATTTGATCCCATTGAACTTTGGCTCTTGTGAATAATCTTTTGCAAAGGTTTCGATAGTTTAGACAAATATATTCTTCACCGACAAGCTTTCTTGATGACAGGTCAATCGATAAGTGATGTCAACAGATAATTGACAGGGATTAAGCCGGAAAAATGTTTTTCGCTTATAACTCGCTATTAAAAATCGCTAGTGAAATATTTTTTTCACTAAATCATAGCTTATTGTGTATTCTATCAGAAAATGTAAAAATCGACCCTTTTGAGAAACTTTGGGGTACCCTGATACCTTAACATATTAAGTTCTTAATATCATCGTTTTCCTAACGGTTGCCAAAAAAAATTAAATGTTTTGAGTGAAAGCCAATTTTGAATGAATGAATTTACATTCCACTTTCTTATATCCACATATTTTACTTGTATTATATGTAAATATATGAATATATATTTTCCAATTGAAATGTCTATAATTATCATATACTTAGGCTGGGATGTTTTTTAACCCATTTGCACATCCAAACAATATACTGTAATCAATAAATTAATTAAATAAATACATTTCATGTTGAATTGAAACAAAAAACCTGCCATTTTGATTTGATATCAAATCTGCATGGGGCTAATTCCTCAACTAGCTATGTCTACTAATGGTGAATACAATGGTCACATATGGAGAGCTAGATCTATCTAAACAGCTTTACCAACCCTGCCTATACTTTAATTATGTTGGGATATGATTTTTGTTTTGTACGGTTTTTGTTGTTGTTTTGTTTTGTAAAAATCACTCAGTCATTTTCAAAAATGGAGGCTGAAAATTTGCAAGATAAGCACATGCTTTAAACACATATTCAAAATGATGTATTGAAGCCACTTTAACTTCTCTTTCAAGTATGCCAAATGCCTTTATGCGTCCAATAGCTCTTTCAATATGCACGCTTGCTTTGAGATTTTCTGACTTGATTCTACTTGCTGTTGGGAAAACTGCGTTTGGAATCTTGGTTTGGAATGTGGGGTAATTATCTTTACTCCGGGGGGTAAGTCATCTTGAATAGAGTATGCTCTATCCCCCATCACAGCTTCTCCCCTTTTAGTGAGTTCAATAGGTCATCACTTACTCTAGTAATAAACTTGTCAGAAGCCAGGCCACCAAACATTGATGAAATGAAAGTCACAGCACCACAAGGACTAATACCAACAAGGAACTTGACAGTACTATGATGTTTGTAATTGGAGAAAAGCTGTTTATGGGCTTTCAGAGAGCTTGGAGTTTCTGCAAAGAGTTCAGTACAGTCAAGAACAATAACCACTTCCGGGAAGTCTTCAAAACATTGTGCTCGAGCTTTAACTCTAACATCTGCATTTATTTCGCACAATGCCTCCAGTTCCAGAGCTAGGAAAAACCACCCAGGTATTAAAAATAGATTCATAAGTACTTGATTTTAACCCAAAACGGTGAGCACATTCTTGAGATGGTACACCTAATCGCAATCTGTACAGTACCATAAACAATTCTTCTTGTGTTATTGTTTGCCTGTCTGGACCTGGTTTGTTAGTGTAGCCTTTATCTTTGAAATTATCAGCACGTTTTCGCTTTTTTACCGCCACCGTGATACTGAAGATTCCTACCTTTTGGTTCTAGATAAGTGCTCAGAGCTAAGAAAGTCTGATAGTTAATAAAAACCAGTGTACAGTCTTATAAGGTCATCGTCGTCTTTTATTGATTCGAGTGTCAATAAGGAATGATTGTTAATCGCTTTATCGTAAGCAGTAGCTTTAGAAAGTGTCTCAAGGTAATGTAAGTAAAAAGGTTGATTGTTCTTCAAACTCATTCATAAACTGTTTGCTAGAAGAGTCGATATTGGAAGAGTAGTAGTCGTGGTCTGAAAGCGACAGGGCTGAAGTAGTTGATGTGACTGAGGACTGTGAAGCTGAGGATTGTACCAGGGTTTTCTCCAGACGTAGTGCCAGTCGCAGTTAAGTCTACATGACATGGTATATCACAGGCAATAGCTGACTTGTTTACTTCTCTTTTGATGGTGCCAACTTGCTCTCTGTTTCGGCATTTCCAAGTAGATCTTTCCTTTGGAGGTGATACGAACGGTAAAATCGTTGGGAGCTTCGACATCTTCAAATGTGCTCTCGATTTCGCACCTGAAGAGATCAATCAACGATAAAAATACATTATTCATTAGATGGTCTACATTGTTCGTAAATCAGGTGAGCTCAAATTACCTGGTGATTCTCCTGGGGGCCAATGACAGCTGCATATTTTTGAATTTTTGGTCGGAGTCCATGCGACTGTCCTTTTGTTGATTGCAACATCATATCTAAGTAGAGCCTGGTATTTCGACAATAAATCTTGAGGTGAACGTGGAAACACATCTAGCTCCTTCATTCCGATCGTGGCCGCATTTCTAAACGCAACACCGATCATTTTCCCCCATATTTGCGTAGATAAACAACACATCTCCCGTAGAAAGCGCTTGCCTATTTAAATTTGTTTGTTTACATCCGCATGCAAATTTGTCCCCTGACCTTGTTTTCGCGCGTGGGATCGTAGGGGCTTGTGGGAAACTCCGGGAAGGAGAATTCATGATACTAAAGTACATACATGTATCATATTATATACATACATCCTATACAATGGGGTTGTAGTTTTGCAGCTAATGTATAAAATTCTTGCCAGAAAATTTAAATGATATATGTAAATTAATTTATTAAATTATGACTAAATTTGTTTAAATAAGCGTAGTTGCACTGTAAATGGTTCATCAAAAAAGACATTAAGCAACAAGCACTTTCCACTGAATAGAGCCTGGGCCATTCACATAATAGCAAAGAAAGTCTCTCATTTCTTCAGCATTCTTTGCATACCTCTCTTTGACTTGTGTCTTCAGTGTCAAGGCTTCCTGGTGGAGAGTAGGCCTGTGAACACCTTGATAACAGCATGTTATGTAGTGTGCAGCATGCCAGAACGACATTTTCAGGGCTAAGGCACATCATAGTATAGAGGACACGGAATCTTGATGCCAATATACCAAACACATTTTCGCTCACCCTTCTTGCACGAGACAACCTGTAGTTGAAGATACGTTTTCTCGTCTGTGAGTCACCTTTTAGCACATGGTTTCATCAAATGCATGCCTAAGGGAAAGGCCTCAT
Source organism: Telmatactis stephensoni (assembly GCA_029948255.1). Taxonomy (NCBI): domain Eukaryota; kingdom Metazoa; phylum Cnidaria; class Anthozoa; order Actiniaria; family Isophelliidae; genus Telmatactis; species Telmatactis stephensoni. Next base: position 354,677 of record JALIZF010001538.1, read on the forward strand.
CACAGACAAAAAAGTAATCCATGCTGACATCTGTTATGTCTTCAAATGCTGGGTCTGGGTTCTGAGGTAGTGGTCTTGCAGGTGGGAGTTTGATGGTGTTGTCATTAACAGCTTTCCAGAGGGAGGTTTTACGGAAAACTCCTCCATCACTAATGCTCCCCTGGCAGCCAACATCAACGTATAGGAACTCATAATTGGCACCTACAAATGCAATGAGCACCACACTGAAGTAGCCTTTATAGTTGTAGTAGGCAGATCCACTTCTTCTGGGACATATTAGCCGGATGTGTTTCCCATCACCAGCCCCTAAGCAATTTGGAAATTTGCACTTGTCTTGAAATTGTTGGGCAATAACACGCCATTCATTCTCACTCTGGGGACAGGCCATGAATTCATCTTTCAGAACTAAATAGATGGCTTCACACACTCTTGGTATGATAATACTGAGTGTGCTTGTACTTATTCTGAATTGAAACTCAAGACTTGAGTAGCTCTCACAAGTTGCTAAGAACCGAAGGGTCACCGCTAGACATTGTCATAGCACAGACAAGTTTTCTCATGACTGTGACTTTCTTTTTTAACATTGGGGTCACTTTTTCAAGCAATTCCTGTGAGATACCAAAAAAAAGCAAAATAAATTTTAACAAAGACAACTTTAAAGGTATGAGTTTTGATGGAGGAGTCAAGACAGTTTATTGATGTAACTTTGTATAAGATGTGATGTATATACAATTAACAGCTTTTTATATTGTATTCATACTTTTACTAATCTTGTATCAGTGCAGGTGCAATAAGTTTATTTATAATACACAATACAAAATTACTCGATTCTGATTGGACGAGAGGAGTACAATTAAATCATTAATTGTGCTCTGTAGAGTACCTATTTTAAAAGTCGCTATGGCAACGACAACGACGCGCAATAAACATCGTTCTGCATTGTTATTATAGAACATAAAAAAGTAATTTAACAATTTAACAATAACAATTTTAAACGGAAAACAAGAACACTGGAGAGAAAAATACTTCCAAACAACGCCGTGCTGCAAAACTAAGCAAAGGACATCGATTCACGGCTATGCCAGAGTAGAGAAATGGTCATTTGGTCAATCTATTTTACTCTTTTCCAAAAGAACCTGATAAATCAAGCTCAAGATAATGAAGTTTTGAGCCATTTGAAAGGCCAGGTATGTTTAAACAACGTAAATTTGATCATATTTCTTTGCCGTGTCTTGGGCTCTTCGCTCGTCTTCATTCAATAAACAAACCTGTCAGTAAATAAACTACATGCTTTATTATATAGGAATGTAAAATAACTGTAATTCGCTCAGAATACAAATTAATAAAATTAAATAAAATTTTATTTTGTTTTCGGAGTTTCATCCCTCTTTGAAATATTGTCTACTCGTTTAAGTCTGCAATTTTTAAATGAAAACATGCTATATGTCAGACATTTGTCTTTCCTTGAAGAAATTTTGTATAGTGTATTATAAATAAAAAATCGCACGATCTTCTCGTACAATTCAGAATTAATAGTTACTCATAATGTTTTGAAAACTCTCAAATAGGACTCGCCTAAGGGCTCGTCCTATTTTGAGATCTTTCAAAACATTTACTCGTACCTATTAATTCCGAATTGTACTCAAGATTGTGCGATTTCCTATACTAATTGGAAAATAATTATGCAAACAACAATATTAATGCAAGCAAAGGACGTCCGCTGGCAAATGATCCTGTGAATAGATTTTCTTTAAAATTGGCATGGAAGCACTTTTATAATTATGGTATGCTGAATTAAAAAATCAAATAAAATGGGGGTTCATGGGTGATGTCTATAAATTAATTCCTTTAAAGGGGACTACTGGGGGAGGGACAGTGGACAACTGTTAATGCCCCGCCCCCTGAGTAGAGATTTTGATAACAAATCATAATTATGGACTGTCTCACTTTAAGGTTGAAGTTTGAAATTGCAAGTGTAACAGAGAGGGAGCCTCCCCCTCAAAAAGGACACACACTTTTCCCCCACATCTCCACGATCTCTGCCACATCCCCTTTCCACTTTCTATGGACTTCCCATTATTTTTATTCATTTTGTCTTTTTTATCCCTTGTTTCATATTTTCATTCATTCTTTTCATTCATTATTTCACTCATTTATTCCTTCATCCTTAAAAACTAGGATTGACTTGTATTTTTTTATGATATCCCATTATGAATTGAGGTTGAAACAGTGACAACCAACCCCCAGTAGTGGCCAATAGCGACACACACCCCCCTCCTCCAACCCCCTGTACTTTATGACTAGTCCCTTAACCTTCATACTCACTTTCATTATTCTTTGAATTTTTGATTAATTCTTAAATTCATTTATTCTTTGATTTTTTCCCTTGTTGATTTGTTTCAGCTCATTCATTTTTCCATTTATTCACTTTTTTATTCTTTTTATCGTTCTTTAAATTCATCATTTCATTAATTATATTTTCCTTTATTGGATTCATTTCTTCCTTGATTTGATTCATTCTTTCTGTTATTTATTGTGACTCAATCTTTGTGATTTTTTCATTCATTGTCTTTTATTCACTGATTTTTCATTCTTTCATTCATTCTTTGATTCATCTATTCATTAATTTCCTCTCAGTTACTTTCTCAATCCTTCTTTTAAGCACTTTTTCAATCTTTTATTCATTCTCATTCAATTTCTTTTCTTCAAATTTATTGTCATTCCTTCTTTCAATTTATTCATTGATTCAACCATTCCTTCATTAATCAATTATTTGATTCTTTCATGCATTCTTTTGTTTATTCATTGTCATTCAATCATTATTTTTTCACTCTTTTGTGATGCCTTTGTTCATTCTCTATAACATTCATTCCTTGATCATTTCATTCATATATTTATTTATTCTTTTTTTTTTCATACATTTTTTGTAGCCATGACTTTATTAGTGCAATTATAGTGTTTTTAATGTATAATTCGTAGTACATTTTTGTAAGGTGCTATATTTTTGCCATTTTGTTTTTCCCGCCTACGCGTACAATCTGTCCACACTATGGTAGGCTCAGAACGTCCACAATAAAATGAATCTGAATCGGGTGGTTAATCGGGTGGCCATTTACACGTACGATTGTTGTTCCGACACACTCCCGGTAATACAATCGGGTCGACAATCGTAGCATGTAAATCAGCCTTAAGAGGTTTTCCCAAACGGAAATTTGATAGTGTAATTCTCCGGCTCTGAAGTAACGGGGGTCACAGAAACGAAGTTGATACAGAGAGGCGATTCCCAGAGAACAATCCACCATTTCTGTTGAAGAGAGAGGGCTAACGAAGGGCAGGGTCCCCTGGGTAATATCACAGAAGGGAACTTTATCAACAGATAGATGTGTAACAGCCTTGAAGATCCTCTCATGAAATGTACCAATGCTCTAGGAAAACAAAAGCAGAAAAAACCATGAAAGGATATTTGACAAAACAGGGGACCCACCCCTTCATTGACCCAAGCTCCAAACGAAGTCCAGAATTAAAACTTTAGCTAGCCCCCCAGGTCAATGAAGAAAGTAGGGGGAAAGAGAAACCCCCCAGCAAACTACCCATGTTATGAGATCTTCCCCACACTCTTTAGAATAACACCGGCTTCCTTTGCGACCTTTGCTCTTACAAGGAACAAACACTGGAGCTGCCCGTTTTCCAAGCTATCTGCTCTCGCCTGTATTTCATCTGCAGCCGTGGTGTATTCATCCGCTTTTCCATGGTTCTCGTTTCAGTTGCATCCTTCAATCGCAAGTATTGTAGCAGCTGTATTGCCTTGTGTCTATCAATTATTTCTGATGGCCAACTGAAGCGGCCAAGGTGGTAGCAGAACTCTTTGTGGTTTGTAACTGTTCTAAGACCTTGACCTTGTCTTCCAAGGCCTGAATACGAGTAGCCATCTACGAAACAATAACGATAATACAGCCCATTTTCAACATTCATAATAAACAGCGACCTCCAACAAAGATTAACAGTTTTTTAATAAACTAAAGCCAGAATGCTCTTTGCTGTACAACATATGACGTATACCACACACAGACATAAGCAAAAGCACTCTTTGTTTATATAGTATCGTCACTAGTGGTCTCTAGTATTATGGCTTTAAAAATCACTGTCCATGTGGCACTCCCAGAGTTCCATCTTAATACCCCTTCACCAAAGATAAATAATCTTCTGACGCTTGCATCACATTCAGTATAACAAATTTTTCCTTTAGTAACGACTATATCCTTACCAGTGGCACTCCAAATGTTAGATAACTTCTGATAAAACCTCATCACCAGTGGTAACACCCTCGATTTAAAATACCATCCTCACTGGCAGCAATCTCTAAGTTCCATCCTTAAATTCCTTCACCAGTGGTAATACTCTCAGTCCCGACCAAAACTGATCTAGCAAAGCTGAATTAAGCAACTCATGGCCTGTCATACAACGAAAACTTGCCAAAGTTTTACATTCATCGGCGATATGCATATTACGTTTGAAAATTGAGTAATCAGGCATAGTTATAATTCGTTTTTGGGGCTGTCACTGATTGTTTTTATCATGGATCTTAAAAGACTGGATAGGAAACTGCGACATCACGGGTGCATCCTAGTAGAAATGCATGACGTGCACCGAAAGGATGTGCGGCCGCTACAAACTTGTTTCAATTTATCAAGATTTTTACCTAGATTTTTGTCGTCGTTTTTCTATAAGCTTTTTCCCCTTTAATTCCTGGGTAGTGTAAAATTTAAAATTTAAAATTTAAAATTTAAAATTTAAAAGTTACCTCCACTTCTTTTCAATCACCTTACTGTCTTGATACCATGAGAATTGCTAAATGAAGCACATGCAAAACGTTTTTTGTGAAAATTTTTTTGCAAGTGAAGGCACCATATGCACCTCTTGCGCAATTTACCAAAAAAAGTTTCCAGGGGATCCTGATTGAATTTGGTTGCCACCACATATTCTACCCCTATATCTGAAAGAGCATATTGAACAACTTCAACAAATGACTTTATACAAATCTGCAGACCTTCCCATGTCTGGTTACTTTTAGGTCCTTTAGTGAAACATCTGTTTGAGCCATAGCCCAATCTTCAAAAAATCATTTTGAAGCCAAAGAAGCCTTCTATCAACTGGTGAACGATACACACTTTTAAACTCAATTTGGGTCACCACTCTATTGGCTGTTTCCTCTGTTCCAGCCTTCCCCTGTACTGTGATAGCATGTGCAACTGTGTTGCTAAAAACCTGAGCTGCTAAATATACCCTCATTCATAAATAAAAGTTGACAAATAGATGATCACTAGATAACTTGTTCAAGGTATGAAAACCTGATGCATTGGATTCACTTATGTCATTCTCAAATGCATCAATCAACTGTAACCAGGTTATCCACATATTATTTCCGAGTTTCCTTGTCTTATTCCTCCATAATCAATGAGACATCCTCCTTCTCTAAATCATCATCTATTATAAAGCTATAAGAAGAGAGGACAAGACACTAGCTACTAACAATCTAGAAAAAGCAAACACTATGAATTGCATGTTTATAAAAATCCCATGAAAATTTCATGAAAATTCCATAAACCCATGGCCATGAATATAGAGATTTCATTTTCATGTCCTTTCTCCAAGACCATGAATTGTCCATGAAATTGCAACAAGTATATGTAATGACCCATGAAATAATGTTGTATTGCCCATTGTGTGAGTTATGGACGTTGTGTAAACACCAGCAACTAAATAAAGACTTCATTGAGATCTAAACCAGCCATTCTAAAGTGATATAAATATGAAAGCCCCCTGAATTTATGACAGATCATTTCTGGGCAAACAATTAAGGCAACATTTTAAATTGTTTTCAGTCTTTTTGTCGTCATCAGAACACCTAATCGATGGCATATATTACTTCATGTAAGCTGTACAATTTCAAAATGTTCATCTGATTGATCACCATTTCTAAATGTTTTAATGTTTTCTAATACTTAAAACAGTGGCGGATCCAGCATATTTAAAGAGGGGGTATGTTTTAACGCTTTCTCAACCCAAACTATTGATGAAAAAAGTGTTTATTTGTGAAAAGCTATCACCATTGTCCAAAAGGGAGATCAACCGCATTCAACGCACCTCCCTTGGATCCACCCCTGTAAAACCAAAACTACTATAAACCACTACTTTAATATCAGAGTTCTTTATTATAATATCAACAAATGCATTTCTCAATAAACAAACAATACATGCTACAATAACTTATTTATTTATCAAGATGAAAGACTAGTGGTCATATTTTTTGAATTAGCTGATAAATGCACATTTAGTATATTTTTACAAAATGAGTTCTTTTGAAGTCAATTAAGGGGCTAAATTTATTGTTGAAAGTGATAAAATGACATACAATCCAATTTTCATCTTGGTCATAAATACATAAACAAATGCTATATTACCAAAAAAAAAATATTTTATTTTTTATCATTATGATATGAAGCTAATTTATATTTTAAAAATCATAAACAAATTGGAGTATTTTTTACAAATACAATCATGCTATCACAATGACATCAGCATAAAATAATTTCTGCAAACTTCATTTTACACAATATTTATAAATTCATGAAACATGAAAAAGTTAAAATTCATTATTTAGAATGCCTTTTTTGACATCTTCATTATGGTTGTCTAAGACATAAAGCATTACAAAAAGAAACCGCCACCTATTCATATGTTTTGATATTATTGAAAATCTTACAGCCAAAAAAATAACTGCTTGCACACTTCAGTGTTTACATCCTACAAAAAAAAAAACACACACACACACACACAATAGATTAACATAAGTAATAAAAATGCAGATGAAGAATATGAAATGTTGTTTAAAAAAATATTTCCTGTGACATATACACAATATATACATGTACACACATAAAAAATCATGTGTCAAATGATGTTCAAATAATAACAGCCCATCTTCTTACAGTGCTTTAATTGGGGCCACTTGAATTATAGTGACCAATCAAAAACCAGTAAAACCATACATACTTAGAACTAATAACTGAAATAAACACTCAAATTATAGTATTCTCATACACGCTGATAACAATGTAGAGTTGAGAGCTGCAATAAATTGATTAAATATCAGTTCATCTAAGTGGTCCTGGTTGAATTAGCAGCATTATAAATCAGTTACCTTTCAAAGATATAAATTTGTAAAGATTTTTTTATGTACAAGATTCAATTTACTAAAAAACACTGGAATCAAGGCTAAAGCACCACACAGAACTTGGATTGAAATATTATTAATACAAATATTACATTTATTTTATGATATATCCAATTTCTAGTATTGCATTTTCCTATAAATTAACATTATGTACATAAGAATCATTTATCAAAATATGACAACTTATGACTTTTTCATGCAATCAGACATGAGCTAAGTTCTTCATTTTTAAAATTGTAACAAATTGTTTATGTTCTTCAAATTTGTAATTACAGTATCAGAAACATGAGCTATAACTTAACTACATAACTACACATACATTACATTCAGTTTTAATGTGTCATTCAATTATTAATTACAAATAAAATAATCCTTACTAAATTGTTTTCATGTTATTGAACTGTTTTTATACACATATTAACTAAATCAAAATTGTTTGTGTCAAGACAACTATACACCTGTTTCATTCTATTCTCTTGATAGAACAAAAACATTGTCAAATCAGAAATAAAATCTTGTTATGTATATCCAGTTGAGGGAAATTCAAAAGGTTCAGTTTTGGAGAATTTAGGCCAAATCTCACTCAACAAAACTAACTTATTGATTGGAATAAATATTCTCTAATGAAGATGACTAAGCTTGCTAGTATATTTTTCAGGAGAATAAAGGGTAAAGATTACAAACCCTTAAGCAAATGCAAATAAAAGCTTGATAGTAGCAATTTTTGTTTGTCTATTACCACAGGGAGCCCAATTCAGTTGAATAAAAAGGAAATATTTAGAATTATTACTTATTTAAATTTGAAAAACACAAGTTTGAGTCTGGAATTAATGACAAAATTAATAAGAAAAAGATGGAATTTTGTATCCAAAATAGATTTGTTTTAATATTTGTTTTAATATTTATTATGAATTGCTGTAAAAACCATTAGACCTCAATACAAATTGAAAATACTTAATTCTATGTTTTCTTCTCGTTTTCTTGATATGCCAGATACATGTAATTAAACCATGTTATCAGACATAAACTGGAAGAGACAATATTCACCTAATGTGTCATTCTATTCTACATATTAATTAATTAACTAAAGAAGAAAAATAACAACAACAGCCACAAAAACAATCCAAGATATCCCAAATATAGAGAAGACAAAAAATCAAAATATGCTGTTCTGCAATATAAAGCTGTTGAAATGCTTTATTTCCTTTCTTAGAATTATTAACCACTACTGCAAACTCAATTATAAAATCTCACACTGAATCTGAATAGTCAAGTTTCCCATTACTAGAGATAACTAATGTTCCTGACAAAAGCAAATTTATACAGGCTTAATAATTAGCCCAAACTCAATGAAATTATTCAAAATAGATGCTAGGAAATGCACAAAATTTTGTTAAAAAAACAACACAAAAATCGCATTTATTCCCATGGGTTTCCATGGAAAAAAAGGCTAAGCTTGTACAGATGTGCCTTTTGTCAAGAGGTTCAACGTCTCTTATAAAGGAAAACTAGACTATTACTGTTAATATAGGTCAATGAGCTTGCAAATTGATATAATTCACCAAAAGACCAAACTGTTATAGTATATGCAAACTTAGAACAAATGGATTAGCAATCTTTATTTTAACTTTTTCAAACCCTTTTTTAAACCAGATTATATAATAGAATTTTACGAGCGCGCGATCTGATTGGTCAATTAGCCATACTTTATCAGAGTACAGATAATAGAAGTGACGTCACAAAATCAAAATCTTTTACTCACAATCTTTGTTGTGAGTCCTTCAAGCCTATTTCATTCGCAAAATAAGCAAAAATTTCTTCAGTAAACACAAGAAAATTTATTCCTTTATTGCACAATCCCTGGCGACCAAGTCCAAACAAGTGAAAATTCCCGTCATTTTCTGTTAGCGGACGCGCGCGTTTGTACACCCGAACAGCGGGAAAAGGTAATGCAATTAACTTTTAAGTTGATTTTTACACAAATAACACAGGAAAAAAAGACAGCAAATGTAAATGACCTTCAGGTTGTGGGTTTCAAGGCAAAGCTGACGTCTTCTATAAACTGGAACCAAATCTTTTGGAGCTGTAAAATATAATTTGTGAGTTTTTTCGATCGAGTATTTTGGATGTTTGTCGAGGAGCTACAGTCTTCACTCAATGTTGTAAAAGCAAGAATGTACTTAAATCTGAGTCTGAGACTCATTCAATATTTCTATGATTTCTGAAAACAACAATTTGAAGTCAACATGCTTGTTGAAGACGACGACAAGAAGTTTCTTTACTTATCAGAATCCATTTTTGTACCAATAAGTACGCCTCACCAACTTTCAAGATTCTGGATGTAAACCTCAGTTTGGATCATGTCAGGCAAGATAGATTTTGGGGAAATCTAATCACCGGTTCAAAATAAATGAGGTAACTTAATGAATTACGTAGAATAAAACACTATAGAAAAACTATTTTTTGCATAATTTTGACGATATGATAGTATCTTGTGAAATTTTGTCGATTCACCCGATCAATGTCGAAAGACGCGCGCTCTGTTTACCTAAATTTTTATTCTCAGTTTTGCTTTCTTTGCTCGTAAAATTCTATTATATAAAGCAAATAGATCAGGCGTAGCTATGTTCTGTACTCTGATGAAACACTCCTGAAGCTGTAAAACACTCAAAAAGCTATAGAAAACACTCGCCTACGGCTCGTGCTTTCTATAACTTTTTTCGTGTTTTACAGCTCCAGTCGTGTTCCATCAGAGTACAGAACATAGCTACGCCTGATCTATTTGTTAAGTGAGCCCATGTGTGACATCAAGTCCCCACAATAACTCGATTCTATGTTTGCATTAAACAAGTTAAAAATGGAATCTTCTTTGGCCAATAACACAGGAAGCCCAATTCATTTGAAACAAGAGCATAAAAAAACTATTAAAACTTGAGGCGCTGTTACCAATGCAATTTTTCTTGCAACTTGCAATGCAATGCCATTGTTTCAGAAGAGATTCCCTTTTACAACAATGGCATTGCATTGCAAGTTGCAAGAAAAATTACACCGTGTAACAGCGCCTTTAATAGGGAGCTCCACAATTAGGTAAAACCTAATTTCTATATTATTCTATACAATGATCTTCCTTTTAATAAGATAAAATCACATTGAAACAAAATAAACATCACTAATCACTAAAAGGAACAATTTAAAAAGTGGAAGCGTACTAGAAGAAAACTAGTTTATGCCACAATAAACAAAAGTAATTCTTTGAAAAATTCTCAATTATTATGATTGCAGTTGATTGTCAGATGTTTATATATCTACAAAACACTAGAGCTGCCAATGTGCAATTCACATATTTTCTAAAAGAAAATTCTAATTTGTTTGTTTTAAACCCATGCCATGACTGAGTTTCTTTGAAAAAACAAATGATTTGAAAATGACAACATAATTTCAAAACACTTGTTGTAGGTATCAATGAAATTCATCTTGTTATAATTGCTTAAGTCAACCAAGTTTCAAAACATTTTAAACAGTTTGCTTATTAGACTAAAACACAACTTTCATAATGGCTCCTGCTACTTGGCAAAAATAAATTTAAACAACTATCTAAATCATTGAAAAAATATGAAGTCATGAAATTTCTTAATTTACATGAGTAGAAGTATCAAAACATCCAGGATAGAATTAAATCCTTAACAGAATTGATATTTAAAAATGCACCAAAACAATACCAATAAGGCTTTTAATCAATTTCACATACAAAACAACTATTTTTCACAGTGAATATTAGACTTCTCTAATTTTATAGTATTCAATATAAGTAACAACTTTTATATCAATTTAAATTTATTTTCTACAAAATCAAACTTTAATATAAGCTAACAGTGAGGACACTCAAACCATGAACACTTGACTTTAATATTAAGTTTAGATTATTTAGATTTTCTGAGCTTTCTACTCCTTCAAACCTTCTAACAAGCTAGTAGGATTGAGCTGAAATATACTACGTGATCAAAATGAAACTAAATTCTAGCAGTTTTAAAAAAGAACCAAGTGTTCACGGTTAGAGTGTCCTCACTGTAAACTTTAATAGGTAGCTAAATCTTATAAATTCGATACGTACCACACATCAACATCCCAGATAGTTAACATGCTTTACTCAAGTCGGTCCAGTTCCACTAAAACCAATTAAGCGTAAAATGTAACTTATTCTCACCATTTACACGAATCGATAATGAGATGCACGATTTGTAAACCCCTTTGACGATTCATACGAATCGTACGAATGGTACGAATCGACAGGCCCCCTTCGAGCAGCTTTCCATGGTTGAGTCTGCCAGAGTCTAAGTCCACTATATACCCATCTGCGCATGTGCGAAACACGATTCCCAACAAACAACATGCGCTAACCATTCACATGAATCGATAATGAGATGCACGATTCGTAAACCCCTTTGACGATTCGTACGAATCGTACAAATCGTACGAATGGACAGGCCCCCTTCGAGCAGCTTTGAGTCTGCCAGAGTCTAAGTCCATTATATACCCATCTGCGCATGTGCGCGACACAGGAATGCACAATCCATTTAAACGAATCGATAATGAGATGCCATTCGCAAACCATCTTTACCATTACGTAAATATTCATTATCCCTTGGTGTAATTATTCATGTTGTATGCATATCAATAACCTGTACTGTCTGCTATAACAAGTGAAAAGTAATATATGCACTTTTGCACTTTTTCGATTTTTATTAATTTTGTCCCAAAAGGTTTAAAAATGAAATGCAATTCACATAAATTGTTCCATATTGGCCAAACAATATTCCCTGGTTATTAATGGTACTTTTTGGAAAAAAATAATAATACCCTTTTTGTACAAACCCTAATACTTGCACTACCACACAGGAATTAGATGATAAAATTGTACAAACCATACACTTTTATAACTGCTGTTTATTACTACATTAAGTTGGTTAACATAATTATATTACAGATTTGCTGACAATGTTCATAGACTGTTCTATATAAATGACACCAAATTTGCTTTTCTACAACATTTCTGACAAACTATTACAAAAAGGATCACTGATGATTGGAATTGAACCATTAAACTTTGGAATCTCATCAGTAATGGCTATATGAAAAATTTGTGTTTGAATATGAATGAAAACATGAGAAGCGATGGTGGAAAGAGACATAAATTTATGTCCCTTGTAACAGAAAACATAAATTTATGCTCTCACACAAAGGACATAAATTTATGTCCCTTGTAAGAGAAAACATAAATTTATGCTCTCACACAAAGGACATAAATTTATGTCCCTTGTAACAGTAAACATAAATTTATGCTCTCAAAGGACATAAATTAGAAGACGTCTGGTGACCTTTCCAGGAAAATTAGCGACGATTTTTGGAAAAATTTAATAAGTCCACTCCCCAAATGTTCATTCAAGCGAATCGAGCGGCAAAATGACAACAGGTGAGAACATCAAGATTTTTCATTAAGACTGAAAGTGTTTCAAATACAACTTATTTCCTTTCCTTTAAACTTCTTTTAAGCATAATTATTTTGATTTTTTAACTTCTGTTGCTGTTTTTCGCCAAGCTAAAAAGTGACAGCTATTTGTTTGTGGAGCCAGAGTTTCTAGTTACGATTTCAATACTTTAATGTTTTATAGTAAAAAATGACTTTACAGGAAGCAAAATGGAAGAGAACGATCCAAATATTCTTGTACATTACGAAAAAAATTCCAATATTTCATATGTGCACAAAAAAATACTTTTTTAGTCATTCAAGACTGTTAGGCTGTTAAAAATACTTGGTTTTCGTGCGCCCTGCATACGTAGCGACAAGCCTTCAATTCCAAAATGCTAGAAAATGACATTAAAATGCTTTTTTTCCCTCAGTAAAGAATTATCAAGGTTTCATATGACATAGAAATCATTTCTTTGGTATCTGACATTATATTAAAACTCCCAACTATCATATTTGACTTTTTTATCTCCCAAAATATGATCTTTGAAAGTGTGGTCTTGAACTGAGATGTGATGAAAATGATGCTTTGTAGCTTAGCAAAAAGAGTGAGGAAAAAGCTCAAAAATCAAACTAATTACGTACAAAAGCAGTTAGAAGGGAAACTAACAAGTTGTTATCACAGCCGTTTTAATATTTTCTCACCTGTTTTCATTTTCCCGCTCGATTCGCTAGAGCTTGAGTGCAAAAAGTAGACATGATTATTATCCAAAAATAGTCGCTAATTTTACTGGAAAAGTGGCCAGAAGTCTTCGGAAATGAGATTAATGTTTCCTTCATTGACTGATGTAAAAATCTTTCACTAAACCTGCTTTATCTTACCCTGCGAGCAGAGCCTCCCTTTACCTCCTCCTCAACCTCGTTCCTCGAAGAAAGAGAAGGAAGGGAGACTGCAGAAATCGTGTATTTTCTTCCAGTTTAGATATGATTCCGGGAGATTCCGGGATAATTAGATGCATAATTTCCTGTTTGAAACCGGTTTAGAACCGGAATAGCTGCGCGAGTCTATAGGAAAGTGGTTATTTGCTGGCCAAAACTGAGCCCGCGTTTAAACAACAATCATGGCGGAATATTTGGAAAGTGTAAACTTTCAAAGCTCTTTTCAAATTGCCTTAGAACGTGTATTATCTAAAATAACTGGACTTCAACCAACCTCCCATCAAGAGCGAGCTTTAATGACTTTCTTAAGTGGAAAAGACACTTTCGTTTCGTTACCTACAGGCCACGGAAAATCCTTAATTTTCCAGTTAGTTGTTCCCGTAATGAAAGAACTCCATGCTTTATATCCTAGCAATTATCCTATCAAAAACCCATCGCTGATTGTGATAGCGCCACTTAAGGCACTGATGACCGACCAAATATCTTCTTGTGAAATTTGGCCTTAAAGCCGTCAAGCTTGACGAACCTGAACGTGATTCTGCAATCGATGAAGACATAATTTTTACCAGCCCTGAAACACTTGCTAGCAATTTTGCCACGATCATTTTATCTACGAGCATAAATTTATTTCCACTGACAACGAATATTTGGTAGTGCATCATTTATCTACGAGCATAAATTTATGTCCACTGACTATGAATATTTGGTAGCCCATGGTTTATCTACGAGCATAAATTTATGTCCAGTGACAACGAATATTTGGTAGTGCATCATTTACCTACGAGCATAAATTTATGTCCACTGACTATGAATATTTGGTAGCCCATCGTTTATCTACGAGCATAAATTTATGTCCAGTGACAACGAATATTTGGTAGTGCATCATTTATCTACGAGCATAAATTTATGTCCACTGACTATGAATATTTGGTAGCCCATCGTTTATCTACGAGCATAAATTTATGTCCAGTGACAACGAATATTTGGTAGTGCATCATTTATCTACGAGCATAAATTTATGTCCACTGACTATGAATATTCGGTAGCCCATCGTTTATCTACGAGCATAAATTTATGTCCAGTGACAACGAATATTTGGTAGTGCATCATTTATCTACGAGCATAAATTTATGTCCACTGACTATGAATATTTGGTAGCCCATCATTTATCTATGAGCATAAATTTATGTCCACTGACTATGAATATTTGGTAGCCCATCATTTATCTATGAGCATAAATTTATGTCCACTGACTATGAATATTTGTTAGCAGATCGTTTTGCTACGAGTACACATTTATGTCCATTTACAACGAGTAGTTGGCAGCGCAAATTAGGGAACTGTACATCGATGTCAAAATTCGCAAAAAGGTGCTTTACTGAGGAACATGGAAATTCTGTACAACATTTTAATTCATTTTGTAACTTTCTGGGCTTTTTAATTTAAAAATTCTAATTTGTTTAGTGTAGTATAAAAAGTTGACCATAATGTACATATTTTGTTATTGATATTCAGTATTGTGCTGAGAAATAACACATTATAGACATGTGTATTGTTAATAAAAACAATAGCAATATTTATGGCACTGATTGTATCATTTTTTATTTTGGGTGTTGGAGGCAAGATCAGAAACTGTTCCTTTTAAACACTGTAGAGGATATGATATTTCAGGCATCAAGCATGAGGCCGTAAAATCTGTCCAATAAAGAATAATTGGCCAAAAAATAATAATCAAGTAACACACAATACTGTCTACTTTGAACACTTTTAAATTGGTCATCAACTTGTATTTTTTTCATATTGTCATAAATGTACCTTTTTTAAAAATATATTAACAGAAATGTCCAATTTGACAGGCTTTTCTTTAAAAAAAGGCATTAGTGCAAAAGTGCATATATAACTTTTCACTTGTTTATGCATTTCAATGAAGTTCACAATCTGTTATGAATCGTAAACCACCATTTACGAATCGACTCGATTCGTGTGTATTGCACAACCCTCGAAATGTGCCACTGCCTTAGTCAAATGTGTAACGCTTTTGAAATCAATCATCCCCTCTACCTAAGAGGAAGCCAACTAAGTCAAGAAGGGATTGAAACTCTTGTTCTAGGAGAAAAATTAACAATCATTAATACCATGGCAGAAAACCATCATAAAGGCTTTGAAGCTTTTATTCAAGAAGCAATTAAAAATCAATGGCTTTTAGTTCTCATAAATGACAATTTTACAACAGTACATTCCAAACGAAGGCCCAATAATGAGTCTCTGTCTGAAGTTAAAAGTATGTGTACAATAGTCGTGAAGGCCTTTAAAAATATTCCTGCAATTAAGATACAAGAAGCTCCTATCATGCACGACTCTAGTGGTATCACAATCACGGAATACCAAAACATAATACGTTCTTCATCATGTCTGCATGACTTAAGCTATAGTTATGTTTCTGTAATGCCTGACTGGATAACAGATGCATTTTTTAACCCTGAATATACACGCCAGAGGATCAACACACATAAATACTGTGATAACGATAATGCAAGAACAATGAGAAAGATGGATGATCTCTACTTAGATTTCGTACAACTACAACTAAAATCCAAAAATGATTTCAGTGCTGCTTATGATATTGCGATGGGTACCAGTTTGGCTAACTACATGAGAAAATTTATGGTCTTCCAACCAGGTGACTGGCCTTGCCAATTTTACTGCAGGCAAAATATCTATGAACATCTGAGAAAGTTCAACAATGTATCGGTATCAAACAGTGCATGCACTTATGAAGATTTTAACCAAACGCCATATGACCACAGTTCATATTCGTTTTCCTCATCAATAGATTCTGGTCCTTCTAATGTTAGTACAGAGTATCCCAGCAACCGTCACTTCTCTCTACCATACCAATGATTGGACCTCTTCATATATCCTTAAATAGCAGAGAACACCTGGTTAAAATATTTCATCCCTTCTTTAAGTCTATATACGAAAAAATATTCCCTAAAGGCCGGCACACACTAGGAGTCAGGTTGCTGCGACACGACGCGGTGACAATTCCCGGCGACAATTCCCTTGTGTGTACTGTGGAATTTTCGTGAAAAATCTTGTCGCCTCGACAAAATTTTGTCTCTGCAACAGGTCGCATGAATTCAAACTGGTTTAAATTTGTGCGACCTGTTGCAGCGACAAAATGAGTGAAAGCGGCGCTGTCACATCATGTGTACCACTTGTGCGACATAGCCCTGCGTCAAAAAACAAGCAACCAATGAGAGAACATCAGATATCTCCCATGATCCCTCTGTAAACACTTCCAAAATGGCGGCCGGAGTGCCAGTGGAAGTTGTTGAGTTAGATGATTCCTCCTCTTCAAAGTGGACGGTTACCACATCGAAGATGGTAATCAAATTTTACAAAGATAACCAATTTCTTTGGGACAAAAACCACAAAGATTATGGGAAAAAATCGGCCCAGAAGAAGGCATTTACTCCGTTGGTATCGAAGTTGGAGCGTGCTCAACACCCCAAAAGCGAAGAAGACATAAAGAAAAGATGGCATAACTTATGTAGTTCAGCTTCTCAGTACACAAAAAAGTATAGTTCTGGTGATGAGGACATAAAATGGCTTTATTGGAATGATACGTCTTTCTTGTGTCAATATATAACAGCCGGCGAAGGAGCAGAAGAATCTGATCCTTGGTCTGTTGAGGACACAGGTAATTATTAAAGACTTATGGTCCTATTTTATTTACAATATAGTTATAGATGTGATGTAATAAATATTAGGGTGTCATAAGTGCCAAACAAACAGCAGAACTGTTTTAATTGTTATTATAGTGCATAATTTACAACAAGGAGTGTGAAATGAAAACTTGACACCCCCTCCCCCTCAAAAAATACTAAACTACTAAAACAACATAAATAAGCATCCCAAAAGAAAATCACTGAATCCAACTTACCTATTTTATTCATTTATTATTTATTATTTTACTTATTGTATTTAGAAGTGCTCATAAGCTTCTTTCAACATAATGAGTGTCTGTGGAATCACAACAGTCCATCCTACCATGAAAACACACATAACAAAGATCTACTCTTTGATATGCTTGCTAAGGAGCTAGAAGACAAGTATGACTTTGATCAGATTAAGAAGAAATGGAAAGAACTTGAAAATAAGTTCAAACAAGAACACACCAAAGCTTCAATGACACCTTCTGGTTCGAAGCAGATGAAATTTACAAACCAGCATTTTTATTTTATGACCATCTCCAGTTTCTAACTGGTATTTGTGAAACAGATGAGACAATTGACTCAATTGAACATCCTTCTAATCCAAAATCAAAGAAGAGATCAAAGCAAGAAGTGTGAGAAGACACAGAGGAGCGAAAATTGGAGTTATTCTCTGAAGCTGTTAAAGCAATGAAAGACACACCAGTGCCAACACAGATGCAAGATAAGAGTGGTACATCAGAATATGCAGAAGCTGTTGCATTTGGAACTTATGTTGGAATAACTCTATCAAAGCTCAACAAGCGGAAATTCCGTCAAGCAAAGAAATGCATTGGTGATATATTGTATAATATTGAAGAGAGTGAAGAAGTGTCTTCTGCTAACACACCTGCCTATAACTATCCGATTGACCGTCATAGTATGGCCTCAACACCAAGTAGCTTTGAAACATATACCGGTAATAGTTATCCTGCAGTGCAGTACACACAAAGCTATAATTATCTGTAGCCCTCTAAAATGTTACATTTGTGACATTGTAATCTTGTTAAACTCAGCTTTGTTTGTTCCAGTTTATACAAATTATTTACATCTTTTTGTGAATTCACATTAGAGAGATTAACTTGTTGTGCAAGAGAAATTCATTCTATTATGAACTCAGAAAACTTGCTCATCCACAAGACAGTTTCCAGTCCGTGATTTTTGTTATTAATAAGGCAGACCACATTACCCCTACATGTACATGTCTCAGTCATATGTGTTGATTTTTACTGCAGATCATAAATTGCCCTATCGCATAATGACGTCACAGTTTGTTTACATTGGGGATAGATGCTCAGAAACAGTGGAAAGTGGGACCTATTAATATTCCTTTTCGAAGTAGAACTTCAATGTATCGAGTTTTGATATATATCATGTATCAGTGATTGCTCATCTGCATTTTATCTGATATGCAATCACTCTGATCCCCTCTGGCGACCATAATCCTTAGCGTCAAAACAATAGAATGTTTTGGTGTGACGTCATTATGCGATAGGGCAATTGGTCTTCCACCTTTTGGTTGAGTTACAATTAAAAATGATTTCAATGATTCTAGACTCATTATAAAACAAGCAGACTCAACAATAATATTTTATTCAAAAAGAAAAACAAAATGTTCATTGTGCTAGAGAACACTTTAACAGAAAATGTTTGGACTTTAGGGAGGGTTTAATGAGAAAGGAAGTTGTTTAATTAAATTATGGCTCATTATAAAGATACTAATCAATACATCAATACTACATAAGCTCAATCTTGTGTATACAAGCCCTTTAGGGACAGACCATTAGAATAGTGAAGGTGATGTGGGGAGAGGGAAATCCAATCAAACAAAATGAAAAAGAAAAATCTATACAGCATGAATTTGTTGCAAAAACTCCAAGGCCTTAGAGAAAAAAAATGCATGCAAAGCTGAAACCTCCGCCCTCATCACTTTTCTATTGGTCTGTCCCTTAGGAACAAAGAACAAAATGACAAACTACAGAAATGCAACAAAAATTAGGTGAATGCTTAATTATCTCTCAGTTGATTTAGTGTACTTTAAAACCTTTTGTCTGAACTTTTCAACTTTTCAAACAGAAGCAGTATAGATTCCTTTAGCTATCATCTATTTGCTATTACCAGTATTGCTGAATATATATACCAACTAGCATGGTACCTTTTCTCTAACCTATGTATACACAATTGAAAGGTTCTCTGTGCAAACGACCTAAGTGACTTTTTGATCGATGTCCAGACATTGATTTTGTTTTTGGCATACAAAAGTTCATTGATATTATTTTAGACCAATGACAAAAAAAAATATCAATAAAAGCCACTTAGGCCATTTTCATAGGTAGCCCTTCATTATTGTTGTGTGTACACAGGTTAAAGTCCACACATTTTCCGTTGCCATTCTAAATCTCCTTCATTGTTAAACCAACTTGTGAATTCCTCACGCATCTCTTTGGCAACTCTGGTTGAATTCCTTGTTGAGGATACTCCAAGTTCGACAAAAGATTCTCTAGGGGTATCTTCTCTCCATGTTCCTGGAATGAACTCGCCTGTGTCAAGATTTTCCTGATCCATAATTCCAGGGGGACAGCACACATGTTTACTGTTCATGTCTGCTCTTAGCCAATTGTGAAGTATTAGTACTGCAGATGTAATTACTTTGACCTTTTCTGGACTTAGAAGGAAAGGTACTCTAAGACAACGCCATCTATTACATAATATACCCAAAATATTTTCAGAGATCCTTCTTCCTCTTGAGATACGATAATTGGAAATTCTTTGTTCCACTGTTAAGTTTTTCATTGGATAAGGTCTCAACATATACTTTGCTAACCCAAAGGCTTCATCCCCTGTGAGGACAAAAGGTACAGGTAACATGCGACCTGGCAAGGGTTGTGGAGGTGGTATATGGAGTGGGTTAGTGGAATCTTCTAGTGAGTGCTTCAAATTGCACCTTCCCCAAGCATGACCATCAGGGTTTCTTTCATTTGTTCCAATATCAACATAAAGGCATTTGTAGTCCGGCCCAGAAATTACCAGGGCAATTATACTCTCGTTGCCTTTGTAATCGTGGAAATGTGATCCCGAATGGGGTGGTTTTTGAAGTACGATTCTTTTTCTATCGATTGCTCCAATGTTATTGGGAATATTCCACTTTGAAAGGAACAATTCAGCAATCTCACGCCACTTTTCTTCAGTGTTTGGTGTTTTAAGGTATTCGTCCTTTAATGTATAGTTTATAGCTGTGCAAACTTCCATGATGATTTCGCCAATCGTTGTTTTTCCCATTTGAAACTGAAATGACAGTGATGTAAAACTCTCTCCAGTTGCTAGATATCTGAGGGTTAATGCTAAACGTTCACCAGGAGGTATTGCCATTCGCATTGGAGTATCTTTCTTCTGTATCAAAGGACCAATGATACTTGAGAGTTCAACAAATTTTCTATAGGGCATTCTCATGTATTCATAAAATCCACTGGAATCTTCGAGAGATAGTTCTTTAAAAATTGTGTTATAAGCCCCCCTTTCTTCTCTTCTCTTCTCGTTAACCACTGTCGTGTCCAACATTTTCTTTCAACATTTTTATTTTCTTCTTTGTCTAACAACATCATTAGCAGAACCAACAGCTTCTTTTTCTTAGACCTTGAAGCCCGGCTTAAAGTCATCCATTGATCCGCCACCATCTCGAAAATCAAAACTTCATTAGCAGTACCAACAGCTTCTTTTTCTTAGACCTTGAAGCCTGGCTTAAAGTCATCCATTGATCCGCCATCTCTTGAAAATCAAAACTTGGTACTCAGTCCCCCTCATCCGCGTAGTGTCAGGTCGATCGCAGCGACATGTTTTGGAAGCAATGCACACGAGGCGACGTGTCCCTGTGTCATGTCGCAGCAACCTGACGCCTAGTGTGTGCTGGCCTTAAAAGCAAGTTGGCAGCTAATCCCAAACCCTGGCAGATAAGCTTGATTACATTCCTCTTGTACTTTCCATCTACAGTATTTCTTTCAAGCTGAATAACTTTATAGAATACTGTAGAGCCATGGTAAGAATTTGGGTAATGTTCACCTGCCTCAAAAGACGTCACTACAACAAAGCACCAATAGTATGGCTTAAAATGTGTGCACACTGGGGAAAATATTCTTCAGAACTGTATTATCTATTACTAAAACACATTTCAATCTTTGATGATATCCTGTAGAGAATACTCATAGTATATTGAGAGCACAAACAAATTCCTATGACAGTGCTGAACAGTTGCAGAAAAAGGCCAGAACAATTTTTCAATCAAAAGATAGACAATCCTCTTTTAGATCATACTTCACACCACCCCATCAATTTTCATTTTCAAAAGATCAACTTCGATTTCTTAAAGTATGGTGTGCTCAAGTACTTTCTTCCCTGCTACTGAAAATTGCACAGTGCTCACTAAGAACTGTGACTTACCCCACTGTAAAGTGACTGATACAGAAGAAGAATGGATGATACTGAGTGGCTGCTTTCACTCTTTTCATATCACATGCCTTGAAGGAATAACCTTTTGTCCACTATGTAATATATTTCTGAAAAAGAAAATGCAGGAATTAGGGGTAATTGTAAAAGAAGCTATTTTAAACCCAGCATCTAGTAACCTTCAAGTACCAGTAGAGAATGACAACACTGAACAATCTACAGACCAAGACTCAGATGATGATGACAACGATGATGATATTCACGTTAGGGAGATTAACAGTGAAGAGTACAATGCAGTGATTGAACAATTAAACAACAGTGTAGCTAGTATTGTTAGTATTGTTACTCCACCACAACCCTCCAATGTACTGACTTATGCAAGCCAGCAAACATCACAACACTATGACACACCTACACTTAGGCGTCAACCACTTCACTGCAAAAAAAAACAATCACCCAGTCAGAGGTCACATGAAATTGAATAATTCTGCTGTCGTCTCTGTCAGTATCTTTCCCAAACCATCAAGCTGGTAATTTGTATTTAACAGACTTTCAATGCAAGCATTAATACTTTCTGCATATTAAGTTAGGGGCTCTTTAATTTTCATATCATTCAAGAGATTTTCAACAGAAAAACTTGTGGGTAGAAACTTAATAAACTCATGAGATGATTCATCACATAGGACCGCGTGTACTGTTTCTAGGTCAATGTAGAATTCATCAGGGTTTCCCCTTTCAAAGAAGGAAGGAGTCTATTACATTTGCAGTCTGATTTATAGTATCATCCAGGGGACATTCATTTTCTGGGACTGCTTCATTTTCACTTCCATTTTCAGAAACTACCAAATCTCCTTGTTGCAGGTAGTTATTTCTACAACTTAAGGTAGTTATTGCAGGTAGTTATTTCTACAATTTAAAAGTACCTTGTATGGGAGAATTATCCTCGCAGACAACAACGCAGTCTGGGTCTTGGGGGAGTAGTTGGCTCTTTTTGAAACCCAGAATCTGGAGACTGTCTGGGTTTTTAACTCTGCTGAAAGACACATACATCAGCCCTGGCACAAATTCTTTACTGCAGTGTACAGTTACAGCATTTAGTGTCAGTCCTTGGGCACAGTGACATGTTATACCATAGGCCAGAATGACTGGGAACTGTAGGCGGCTACCAACTACTGCTCCATATCTATTTGTTTTCTGCCACACCTCCTTTTTCAATATAACATTCCCCTGGCCTTCAAAAAAACCTTCAATCTGGTCTTCACCAACCATTCCAACAAAAGTTCCTATGCTACCATTTCGGAGTTTGTTGCTCTTGTTCCACACCAGCATAACCCTACACCCTTCCTTAAGAACAAGCACAAGCTCTCTGCAGGACTACTTATGTTGGTGGTGTCACCATTATCTACTGCTTCAATTCGTATTTCATCTCCCGGTAGCTGCTCTAGTTTTCTAAGGTTGAAAACTTTGGCGACCACTTCTCAACTGTTGGCGAGAAACTTGCCAAGGAATTTGTTGCCAGCATCGATAATAAAGTTGATGCAAGCTCGTCCAACACTAGGTTTCTACAATCGGCGCCTTTATTAATTGACACACTTGCAAAAAAATGGTCAAAATGCTACGTTTATGAATTGTGACATTTGCCCCCTCGCCTCCTAAGCAATGTTGTCCACTGGTCAGATTCCAGGGTGGGAGACTTTTCTCACTTCAACATTGAATAGCGGGAGGGGGAATGATTGAATAAAACAAACTTAGTTGCCAGTGAGGAGCAATTTAGTAAGATAGGTCCTTTTCTTCCACAAATGTGTCATTCAAAAAGGCGCCGATTGTCTGCGAGAAACCCTGGAGAAATGGAGCGACCTGTAAGCTAAAATATGTTACATGTTCAATTGGTATTTTGTGTAAGAATTCATTTACTGAAGATGATTCTTCAGTAGGAAGTGGGAAGTTGAACGGGCAGTGGAATTCGAGTAATCGTTAGAAAAGCCTTGATTTTGGTTGTCACACAATAAGCCAATTATTGGTACACATATGAAGAAATGAAGGTTGATTGAAAGCACAACCAGTACACACGGCAGTTAGACCGCTGGTTTGTTTCAATGCGTCTTTATCAGTACCAGTACGTAAATTCTAAGAGGACAGAAGACAATCAGCTATATTTAAATGTGATTTTTCAAAAACTTGGTGCTTTCATTGATTGTTGCGTTACGTGTTGAATCATTCTATAATAGAGGCATGAAATCTGATATACCCTAACCGACGGTTTACGGTTTACAGTGGTTTTTCAAACAATAGGTTACTCATTATATTACTACTAGAACCCAGTGTAGACCATTCAAGCCAGGTATTTTTCATGATTATTCGGCTATGGATAAGCCAGGCAAGTATTCATTAAGATAGCCGTGATAGTTACCTATAATTTTTACAAAATATAAGATAGTTCGGAGATATTGTACAATTTTATCCTCAAGCGAGAAGGTTTTGTTGAACATTACTACTTTACAGTCAACGTGATTAAGACACCAGCGAAACATACACGTAGCTAAACATACACGAAGCTGTCCTCAGTTACAATTTTTTGATCGTCTAATTTTATCCAATACCTTCACATTAAAATGACCCAGCATATTACGGAAATCAGTTCCTCAAACGTAATAACATTTTGGACTGAACGTTTTACAAATTGTTATAAGCTTCTCTTTCAATGAAGTATTTCAATATCTTGAATACCGTTAGAGACTCTAATCAAGTTTTATTTCGATTTTGTGTACTATCCAACGTACAATTACGTTTTTTGTGTCCCAGGCGTGTACATCAATGGGCTTCGAAGAGAATGTTTCTTATCAACGCGTGCGCGGCTCCTTGCGATGTCTTTCACATTTCATCGGCCTTCGATGGACATTGTGAACTTTCAGTTATACCTAAGTCGATGCCAGACATCCTAGATCTTTTAGAGGGTTTGTTATCAACTTTCATACTTTTGTTTGAAAACATTGTTATACTACTTGTGCATTTGAGGCAATACATCAAGAGGCAAGTCGTCACCAAAAGTGTTCCTCAAACAGCTTAGCCATCCTTCAATGTTTTTGGAATCATTCGATGTCCTTGTCAAAAGCAATACACCAAACTTTGCCAAATGTCTGTTTCAGAGCCCTAACACCATAAAATTCTTAAATTGACGTCAAAAATAGGAGAAATCCAACAGTTTCACTCATTCAATTGTGTTCTCCCATCTCAGACAATCAGCGCCTTTTTTAATTGACACACTTGCGAAAAAATGGTCAAAATGCTACGTTTATGAATTGTGACATTTGACCCCTCGCCTCCTAAGCAATGTTGTCCACGGGTCAGATTCCAGGGTGGGAGACTTTTCTCACTTCAACATTGAATAGGGGGAGGGGGAATGACTGAATAAAACAAACTTAGTTGCCAGTGAGGAGCAATTTAGTAAGATAGGTCCTTTTCTTCCACAAATGTGTCATTCAAAAAGGCGCCACTTGTAGAGCTAAGACACCTCTATCCAAAAGGGGGGTGAGCTAACCTCCGGGCTATTGCGTACCATGTTTCTGGATAAATGTTTGCAAATGGTTATGGCTGGCCTGTTTGTTAAATGATGTGTCTTCCAGAATAGCAATGAACTTCGGGTGGTCTTTCCATACTTCTGCAACTTTTTGTCTTCTAAAATCTCGCAGGAATTGGCATGTTGACATCTTCATGTATCTTCTGACAATATCTTTCAGCAACTTCTCCAACAGCACCTAATAAATGGAACAATCAATCAAAACATATCATTACAAAGATACTAAAGAGAAGAATGCATGCCACAATGTAATCTCATATGGCAAGATTAAATAGATTAAACTGCACCTGGTTATTTACCTTGTGAGTTTTATAGGAAACAAGGTAAATTTGAGTACAGTTCTTTATGAACGTTCAGCATGGGTCTCAGATGAAAAAAGCCCGCTTTGGAGAGCTGTTTTTCTTAGTCCCTAATTGGAATGTATCAATCAATCAGTGGTTCTTACATTAATTGGCAATCACATTATTCAATATTAAAAAATGGATTTACCTTCTTGTGTGTCTCGATATCTTCGAATGCTTCTTTTTCCAAGTTTTCTTCAACACGTCATCAGACTGAATCTCCTCCATTGCAACTTCAACAAACTCACCTTTACTGCTAGAGGACATTACTCTAGTGACATTGATCTATTTAACTCTTATTTCCTCTATTCTCTTGAAACATAAATACGTTTGGTCTGAAATGCGGAGAAGTCTGCTCTCTCTGTACTGCCTGTCTTCTGTTATATCTAAAGTGCTCAGAAAAGTAGTATTGTCTTTGAGCCACGAGTACTGTTCTATTATTTGTTCCTCTAAAAGTTCTCAGTTTGCATAAGATACTTGAACTTTCTTGCGAGTATCTTTGGATTGAGAATACATATTCTCTCTTATGTATCTTCTGTGTCGTTCTAATTCCTTTTTCACTGCCCAACCACCAACATGCCTGAGTTTGGCTACGCCATCCACAGGCATTTCAGATACATTAAAGAGAACGTGTTCACTTCTCCGGTATGAGGCAATCTCGTCAGCAATGTGTTGGATAAAAAATGCGAAAGTGTCCAGACAAAGCGTTGAACCAATGAAAATTTGAGCTTCTGTGAGATTTTGCATGCTAAAAAGAGCATGAGAGGTGCTGGAGATGCTCGATTGAACCAATAACATCTAGGTAAAAATGATGGGTGATATCTGTAAGGTGTTTGCGCAATATGACCTCATCTTCTGCATGATTTGCCAGATGGTCAACCATCAACTGGTAAATCCTGTATCATAGAATGCTTGAAAAGAGCTTGAGCTTATGAACACCTTGCGTTAAAAGGAACGTAATTGGTGCATTCTTATCTACAGAAAATTGATTCATTTCCTCTGGTACGATCTGACTTCTTATCATTTTCTGAATATTGAACTGTTCTGGTGGTTTGCTGAACTCATTTTCATTTTCTTCCATGGCAAGAAATACGTTTCCTAGATCTATGACCACAACATCATCCTCCTTTTCGAAATAAGAAGAAATGAGTCTGTCAGGGTAGCTGTCCATTGGTAATACCGCCGGTGCAACAGCATCCTGATCTCCAAACTCCTCACCAGCATCTCTCACTCTGAAAAGGGAATTCTCCAAGTTAGTTAATGCAACACATCAGATCTTCCAGCGCTTTCTTCGCATACATTTAAAACATCAGCAGGAGGCTTTAGTAGCTCTTGTGATTTGAATCTGTGTATGGCAAGGTCATTTGCACTGTGCACACGTGATATGGCAACAAAGATCAAGCCTGGTACAAATTCTTTTGTACAGTGAACAACAGCTCGTGGAAGGGTTAGACCATGTGCTTTGTGACATGTGCATGCATAGAACAATATAATTGGAAATTGGGCGTGGCTTCCAACAACTTGACCAGCTTTGTTCCTCTTAGACCAGGTCTGGCATTTTAATGAAACTTCACCAACATTATCGATGTTAACTACAAGACTGTCCTTGTCGACCCTCAAAAACCATCCTGATGTGCCGTTCTTTACTTTTTCAGACAAATTCCATACTAGTATTACTTTTGCGTTTGGTTTGATAAAAAGTTTCATGTCTGCAGGGCAGCTAAACCCACTTACCTTTAAACTCAAAACTTACCTTTTTAAATTAGCTTTTTGTTTGTAGATTTATTTTAAGATCCTTTTAATCCTAGCGCCTAGAACAGACTTGAATAAGCGCTATAAAAATTATATATTATTATTATTATTATTACGTCTCCCTCGTCAAGCGCGTCAAGAATGAAGGAAGGAAATAATTAAATAAACTAAATGAATAAATGAACAAATGAGTAAATAAATAAGTTAGTCCACCAATTACTTTCACAAATACTGAAATACTGATAAACAGATATCTTAAAAATGACACTGAAATGTAAAGAACACATAAAGGTGTACATACGGTATTGTTGCTGAACTGTTCAGTTTTGCTTGAAAGGAACCCAAAGGAACAAGTAAAAAAGGTACTACTTTTTTTTATGATTATTAATATAGTGTGTTTTGAAGGTAATACATTTTGTTCATTTAGTTTTGTGAAATGCAAAATATAAGAAAATAACCGAACAGAGTATGTCAAAAATCAACTTTTCATTGACGAATTTGTTAACAAAAATGAAAGTATTCAAAAAATAGAAGTTATTTGAAAAAGATCATTAACTATTTGCCTGCGTATACAAAACTTTGAGAGCTACAAGTCATACAAGCTAGTCTCTTCTTGCTAGCCTCAGGCTCCGAAGAAAGTGAGAAAAAATTGCCCTTGTACTTTTCAATTTTCTCAACCACCTAAAGATGTGTATGCGGTGTATGTGTATGTGTTGTTTGAAAGGAACCCAATGGAACAAGTAAGATATTGGTAGCTTTTTATTATTATTCTAGCATTTTTGGAAGGTAGGCTTCATATTTTGTTCATTTAGTACCGTGAAAATAAAAAAAACATGAAAATAACCGAAAACAAATGGTAAATTTTGTGTGTGTGTGTGTGTGGAACACACGAAAGTGCTAATCACAGGAAATTTCTAAATATAATTACTACAAAACTCTTTTCACATTTTGGGAAGTATTATTTTGAAAGCAAAATAACCCTAAATAAAGAACACATGAACAACAGAAACTTTCATATTTCAAGTGCTAATACAATTAAACTTGAGAAATAATTGATTGTTGTTCTTTTGGAAATATATCAACTGACAAAAGATTTGACAGTTGGCATAGCCACAGGTATTTTTTGAAAAAATGACAGATCAATGACAATCACAGTACATGTAGATCTTTTAGATTTGCGAGTTTAATATTAGTTGATCATGAGAAATGTCTGAAACAATCCTTGTTTCTTAAAGATACTCCACACCTCAGTGCAATAATGCAACTTTGCACTCCACTTGAAATCAATATTACACACCTGTTTTTGTCCATCCGAGTCAGACTCTTCAGACTTTTTGCCACTCTATACAAAGCAAACAAGCACTGTTAGTTATTAAAATTAATGTTGGCAACAGCAATCATACATACTTGAGCTAAAAAAAAAGAAAATGATGGTTGTCAATTTACTTCAATGCAACTAAAAAGACTAAATCATATTGTGAAGTCTTGTGTGCAACGGGGGAGCTCTAACATTTGAAGATTGACCTGTTCAAAGACATTAACTTACTCTTTTTTGGTGGCTCCTTTGCTCACTAAAGTAATCTAAAGTAGCTGTATGATACCCTGCCGGTCGAATCCAGCCTTTGGCACTTTACAATCCTCCTCAATTTCTTTAGCAAAATTTTCCAGTTCCACCTTGGATTCTGGGCTATGGAATTTGGGGAGAGAGGAGCCCCATCTTTCTGTAGCAAGAGTGCCTACTTTCTTTCTTCTGTGTAATAAAATAAATAGTATGTTAACTGATTAGACTATGTCACACAAAAATCATCAAAAATTAAGGCAATTAAAACAATCTAGATTTTTTATGAGTTGTTTTCTTCCGTGCGTTGCTATCCAAATCGTGCGGCATTCGCTACTATGTAGGCTGAAATTTTAACAATAAACGGCTGTAGCAAATAATTGTGTGAATAGATTTTTTATATGCTTTAGTCTTTGAGAATGTCCTTACTTTAAGATTTAAAAAATTTGGGGTCACTGTTTTCATTTTTGAAACATTTCACGTCAAAATCCGGCAATCCGCTCGCCATCTTGAAAATTGAGTGGGGACTGGGTTTTGTGGGTTCTTTTTTGTCTTTTTCTTTCGTTATTCTGCGCTTTTTCAACCAAATAATTTTTTTCAACCTTGAACTTCCATTATTTTAATTTAATTTACACGTTGAGCGCGCATAAAAGTGTGCGTGAACAATGCCCGTGAACGTCCTTAAAGTCCAGCATGTGAGGATGCTTTCCGGTATTTTCAAAAACAATATGGAAGTCCATGATTGATAATATAATGAAGTTGGCTCTTATAAAGTTAAAAAAATTACAAGCGTCAATGACGTTAAATATAATTTAAACTAACATCACAAAATTGGTTAACTGGTTAGCTATTAAGCTTCATTTTTTCCTGTTGGGAAATTATTTACTTCTTCACAAGTCCTTTCTTCTGGGCATGAGTCACCAGAGCTAATGGTATTTTGGCTTTTGGAATCACTGGCAATGGTCGAATCTCTGCCAGTTTCCACATGTAAGCTTAATCTTCTTCTAATTTTAACGGCATCGCCAACTTTGATGCCAGCCCTTATCAATTCATTTTGGTTAGCGAATCTTAGAGTCTCCAAATCGTTGATCTACAAAGATAGAAGTACATGGAAGTATTCTTAAAAGATAGAAGTACATGGAAGTATTCTTAGATTATACAGCAATATAAGCTTACAAGAAAAAGAAAAGAAAAAAGGAAAGAATGGCTGTGTTTGTTAAAACGATGTTGTTGTAATTTAAGCTGATATGATTCATCTTCTATCTTCTAAGGACATACACTACTAACATCTCGAAAAAGTCCAGTAATTGATTAGACTAATTTTTCATTAGAGTGTTTCAGTTCAGCTGTTATAAATAGTTGTCATAAACTAACAAAGCGAGTTAACAAAGCACAGTTAAGTTATAAGCTAAGTGGAACGTATGCTGCCAATTCAAGCAAAACTTACAACTTGTTCCTCCAATATCTGCATCACATTGGAAGAAAACGTCACATTAGTAAGAATGTTCCGTATTTCCAACGTTAAAAAGGCCAAAAAAGACGATTAAAAACTGAAACAACCTCACTGTACTTGGCTTACACAAGTAACGGCTCAATGCAATTTTCCCGCTGAACCAAAGTCACATGATAGACCATGTGCTATGATAAGTGACCATGCAACAAGATCACGTGATATGCTACATTGTACGCTCATCATTGTTTTTGTAATTTTTGCAAAGGAAAAACTCAACTAAGCAGAAGTAAAATTCAACATGTAATGATCTATGGCTAGTGGAATACAAAGGAAGATAGCAAAGAATTCGATATGGTATCAAAGAAATCACGAGCTGCCGATGACACAAGTCGTTCTGATAGCTCGAACGACAACTTTGAACAGGAATTGCCTGAAGATGATCACAGTGATTTTGAGAATAATGATCACGTTCCGAAAGAGTATGAAAGCAGAACGCTACCAACTGAGGTAAGATTATAGATTTGATTTTAAATAAATCCTTGGAAACTCACAAAGCTTTGAAAAGTAAGCGTACTGTACAGTACGCTTACAGTTTGAACGGAATACAAATTTCAAGCCAAGTGTGAAATCTGTATATAAGCTTAGACTATAAAGTTCTTTTTCTAGGTAAATACATGTTGCAAGAAGATACAAACATTCACACAAACTTTCATGTAATACCCACATATTTTTTTGGAGAAAAAATACCTTTATATAAGTAAGTACCAACCTTAAAAAAACACCATTTTTAGGCACTTTCTATTTGCATAATTATTATGAATTGTGTGCTTCATAATAAGTTTACATATGAACCCAGTATATTGTTGTTCAAGTCAAGCTAAATATGCCAAAGAAACCCAGAACCAACATCTTAAAAAAAACTTGAAAAGAAGCTGTTGTGTTACGATGTGTAGAAATGATACAAGATTCTGATGGATTAACTCAACGAATAAAATGTATTCTAATCGCCATCTTGTACTGTGGAGGTTCAAATCAAATCAAGCAGACATTCCTTTGACTCGTACATTTATTGTCACGTACGGTAAAACTACAAACAAATCAAATTTTGGGCTCAAATATTACAATCAAACAATGAATCTCAAAACAATGAATGATTTCACTTAATTTTAACATGGTTACTTACGATCGTGCCTGCATTGAGGGCTATTAATTTGATTATAGCAAAACTTAGTGCAATTACAAATAACTTACTAGTGAACCTCGTGGAAGTCACGTGACCACACAGGGTTCCCGGAAACTGTCCCGAACATA
The DNA here is from genome assembly GCA_029948255.1 of Telmatactis stephensoni. Classification (NCBI taxonomy): domain Eukaryota; kingdom Metazoa; phylum Cnidaria; class Anthozoa; order Actiniaria; family Isophelliidae; genus Telmatactis; species Telmatactis stephensoni. Next base: position 386,501 of record JALIZF010001538.1, read on the forward strand.
CCGGCCACCTTGAGGCGACTGTCGGAAGCCTCAACTTAACAACATAACTTTAACAAAATTGAACGATTATATTATAAACAGTTTAACATTCAGCTTTCAGGTCATCTTCCAGCAGGCACAGCTTCTGAATAGGGCATACAAGTTCACCATTCTTTGTCTTGACTTTGGCTGTACGCACCATTCCATCTGGTCCAGGATAGGTCTCCAACACTCGACCAAGAAGCCAGCGTCCTCTGGGGGTAGTATGATCTACAAGTAGGACTAGGGCATTCATCTTCAGGTTGGGAGACACCTTAAGCCATTTAGCTCTCTGCTGTAGGATTGGTATATATTCCCTTAACCATCTTCTCCAGAAAACATCGGCCATGTACTGGATTTGTCTCCACTTTCTTCTGTGGTAGAGGTCCTTGTCGTCGAACAGACCCGGTGGAAGACTCATTGTTTTCCTCTGCATTAGAAAATGTGCCGGTGTGAGCGCCTGTAAGTCATCTGGACTATCGGAGTTAGCTGTAAGTGCACGTCCGTTTAAGATACGTTCGACTTCAGTAAGCAGCGTATAGAGGGCCGTGTCTGTTAGAGTTTGCAGACCAATGGTTGCCTTAATAACATTCTTGGCACTACGAACCAATCTTTCCCTCCTCATTCTATTTTTCTTGTTCTTCTTCTGTCATTTGTACATCTTCTTCCACTGCCACCATCTGAGTTGTTCAGCCTGCGTTTCAGGGACGCCAATCGTTTCTCTGCGGTAGCTCGACTACAAGGTAGTTCAGGATTGTCGTGTTTCCAGAGCAAACCAACTTCGTAATGTCCTTCATAGTATCGTGATGTTTCTTCGATGATACGAAGTGCTCGTTTATCGTCTTCTGAGAGTCCTGTCTAGTTGGCCTTCACAGTTCCATTGGTTTCTAGTCGCCAAAACTTCTCCACCTGATCATCCAGTCGATGATCCAACACAGTGCAATTAAGAAGTGATCTGTGCGACCTCTGGCCAATAGGTCCAGCGATACTCCATCCCAGCGGATGGCGGAATCCAAATAAGCCGTTTGCAGGGTCTTCAGGTACTCTTACTTCGGTTTGGACGTGAGCACTCGGTAAGTTACTTCCAACGATAATAGAGACGTGGCGTATGTCGACTTGTGGGAAGTGTAAGTCGTTTAGGTGAGAATACTGTGATATGTCAATCTCATCCGGTAGTTCAGGTGCAGACAGGTTAAGTGCGGGAAGTACATACGCCCCTCTACTACTAGATCTTGTCCGTTGCCATCAGCTGCAGACAGTTTGAACTTTACCTTTTCAGAATGTACATCAACGTGGTTGTTCGTGATAGTGTTTATTTCTATATCTTCAGGATAGCCGTTCAGATCTAGGTGGTCGGCCAACTCCCGGTCAATTAAAGTGTCAGTGCATCCATTATCTAGGAACGCGTACGTTGTGGCGGCTTGGCCATCTTCCGTCGTTATGGCTATGGGGAGGATATTAAGCAGTACATGGGTCTTCATGGTGGACACGGCAGCGGAGGTGACATTGGTAGTTCTATTGCTAGTGTTCTTTGGACCGTCAATCTTTGGAGTTGCGTTGTTCGGCGTCACTGTAGTAGAGCTTGTCCGCTTCTCATCCACTTCTGTCTTGGGTGCTACAGATCCAGAACTCTTCGTTGTTTTTCGGTCGAGATGCAAAATGTCGAGATGGGGTGCAGTACATTGTTTGCATGCTGGTAGAGATGGGCAATTGGCACTTCCGTGACCAGGTCTCACTTGGCTGCAGTTAAAGCAGTAGCCATACGAAGCCGCGTATTGTTGTCTCACTGCCACCTTGTCACATCGTTGAATCACTGGACATTTAGTCAGGTTATGCGCGTTTTTACCACAGATCTCACAGTTGGCGGTTTTGCCGGCAGGCTCTTTGTCAACAGACGTTGAAGAAAGTGTTGATTATCTCCTCAGATTTGGAGCCAAGCGTCTCTCGGTTTGCTTAATGTCCTTTGTATCTTTCTTCTGTGTACCAAAAACAGGGTCGTTTCTAATCTCTGCGTATTTCTTCACAAACGCGGCAACATCAGTAAGCCTGGGACACCGCCCTGCCTCTGTTATCCTGTAGTTTTCGTGCTGCCATTTTGATATGATATCATTAGGCAAACAATTAACAACCTTTCTCATATTAGTGGCGACGCTAATTTCCTTCTCGTAGTCTCCCTTTAGGACTTTAGTAGCGGTGTATAGCTTCTCGCTAAAGTTGAGAAGAGCTACGTTGTCGCCGTAGTTTATCTTTGGGCCATTTGTTAGTTCTTCTATGCAGTGCTGAGCCACTTGTACTGGTCTCCCGTAGCGAAGCTCAAGTGTTTTCATAATAGTTTCATAAGAACATCCTCTATTTCTCTTTAGCACTTCAAGCTCCTCTCCGGCTAAGAACTTTGGTAAGTACTCAAGACGTTGTGTACCTGTTAGTAGTTGGTCGTCTTCGAGGTGCGATTTAACTTGAGCCATAAAGAAAGGGAACTCACTGGGCCTTCCAGTAAACGGTGTTGGTTTTATTCCGTTTAGCAGTTGTCTCTTAAACATCGCTGCTAGAGGATCCAGGGGACCACGCGTGCTACTACGAGCATCGAAAACATAATTAGCATCATGTCCGGGTGGACACAGTTCATTACGCGTGCTACTACGAACGTTGGGGCGCGTGACAGCAGAATTAGCATCATGTCCAGGTGGACACAGTTCATTACGCGTGCTACTACGAACGTCGGAGCGCGTGACAACAGAATTAGCATCATGCCCGGGTGGACACAGTTCATTACGCGTGCTACTACGAACGTCGGAGTGCGTGACAACAGAATCACCATCATGTCTGGGTGGACGCGGTTCACTACGCGTGCTACTACGAACGTCGGAGCGCGTGACAGCAGAATTAGCATCATGTCCGGGTGGACACAGTTCATTAAACGTGCTACTACAAACGTCGGAGCGCGTGACAGAATTAGCATCATGTCCAGGGGGCACAGTTCATTAAACGTGCTACTACGGACGTCGGAGCGCGTGACAGCAGAATTAGCATCATGTCCAGGTGGACGCAGTTCATTAAACGTGCTACTACGAACGTCGGATCGCGTGACAGAATTAGCATCATGTCCGGGGAGACACAGTTCATTAAACGTGCTACTACGAACATCGGAGTGCGTGACAGAATTAGCATCATGCCCGGGGGGACACAGTTTATTAAACGTGCTACTACGAACGTCGGAGCGCGTGACAACAGAATCACCATCATGTCCGGGTGGAAGCAGCTCACTACGCGTGCAACGAGTCGTTTGTTGGTGTATTGGACTTATCGTTGGGAGCTCTGTAGCATTTGGTGGTTGTGGAAAGGGTGTACTAAACTTGATTCCGTCGCCTTGTTGATCACACTCAGTTTCTATCTTCCACTCTATTTCGGCCAGCGCAGCTTCCTCTTCTAGTCTCCGTAGTTCTCTCTTGGCTTTCATCTCGTACGTCGACCTCGCCATTTCGGCGTCTTCGATTTGTCTAGCCTTGGCAAATTCCAGTTTGGTTTTCGTTAAGAGCATGGTTCTAAGTTTCTCTCTTTGTGAGGACAAACATGAGCTATTCGATCGTCGCGAGACTTCAGACTTAACAGATACATTGTCTACGTCATCTGTTTGTTGTTGATTACCAGCTAATTCTCTCCACTCTTCAATCACGTGCGCCGTCTCACATTTCAACATTCGATATCTTTCCTCTACAATTTGTAGCCGTATTGCTTCTCTAATACCTTGAATATACTGCGGGTGAACTCCCTCTAACGTCTCCCATAGTTCCTTTAATCGGTCAAAAGATCCTCGAATGGTTTGGTTATCACAAGTAGAATAGATATTCAATTTTAGGTAATTAATTTCATTCTCAATGTCTTTAGTGACCTTTGACCAGACAGCAGCTAGGCTACGTTGTTGTTGGGTTTTTTCTTGGATTCCATCAAAGTCAAACTTCGGGTTTAAAACACGATGGGTTCTCAGGTTGTAACCAGTGTTACTCGGTAAAGGATTCGGGATTTGAAATACGGGTAGTTGAAAAACATTTTCCTCATGAAGTGTCGTGTTATCAGGATGATCGTCTTGTCGACCAAACATCAACCCATCGATCTCTTGATCAAAGTCACTCGTGTTAGCTATGTTTTCATCGTCGTATTCCTGTACTCGGGACCTTTCACTTCTTCCTGAAGCCATCTGAGTTAGCCCTTTCGCTGAGATCTTTTACTTTGTGGAGGTTCAAATCAAATCAAGCAGACATTCCTTTGACTCGTACATTTATTGTCACGTACGGTAAAACTACAAACAAATCAAATTTTGGGCTCAAATATTACAATCAAACAATGAATCTCAAAACAATGAATGATTTCACTTAATTTTAACATGGTTACTTACGATCGTGCCTGCATTGAGGGCTATTAATTTGATTATAGCAAAACTTAGTGCAATTACAAATAACTTGCTAGTGAACCTCGTGGAAGTCACGTGACCACACAGGGTTCCCGGAAACTGTCCCGAACATGTACAATAACGTGTGTCGTTACATAACAGATATTACACAGGAAACCCAAACTATTACAAATATGATAATACTACATCTCCCCTTTTGGGTTATCTACTTTAACAGTTTCTAGTGTTCCTTTAGTTTTCAATAAGTCTGTCTGGTTTTCTGATAATACGTCCTGATCTAGTTTGTATCACAGGTTCTTGAGTTTTTGTGGAACTTGGAAGCTTGGTTGCACTTGGAAGCAGAAGCTTGGTTGTCACAATTGGGGGAACAGGTGGTGGCGACTCTTCGGAACTTGCTTGTTCTGTCACTGCTTTGCCTAAAGGATTGAGCTGTATTCTGTTTCTTCTGAATGTCCCACTTGAAGTATTTACTATGTAGGATCTTCTGTGGCTCTGGTCTTTAACTTGTCCAGTTTCTTTCCTATCTTTTAGCCAGACTTCATCACCCTTGTTGAGAACTGGTAGAGGTTTGGCTGCATGATGCGTATCAAAGTTAGTTTTCATGTATAGCTTGCCTCTATCCTCTTTTTCTTCAAGTTCTTTCTTGTTTGGGGCTGCAGCTTTTAAGTTTGCAGGGGCAACTGGTAACTTGGTTCTAAGCTTTCTCAACATCAGTAATTCTGCTGGGCTGTAGCCATTTGCTAGAGGTGTACTTCTGTAATTCAAGAGTGCTATATATGGATCTTCTGCAGCATGCAACAATTCTTTGACTGTGCAGACTGCACGTTCAACTTCTCCATTACCTGATGCATGACCAGGGCTACTAGTGATGTGATTGAATCCATAGTTATCTGCAAATTCGTTTGAAGCAAATTGTGAACCGTTGTCTGACATGAGCATTTCTGGAATTCCGTGTCTTGCCATAATGGACTTCATATGATTGATGATGCTTTCACTCATTGTACTCTCTAGCTTGGACAATTCAATATACCTTGAATAGTAGTCAACGACGACAAGGTACTGTGCCTTTCTCCATCAAATCAGCAGCTATCTTTTGCCAGGGTCGTTCTGGCATCACTGAGGGTGCTAGTGGTTCTGGATGTTTTCTGGTTGTTTGACAGCATATTTTACAATTTTCTATTAGTTCTTTAATGTTCTTGCTTACCCCAGGCCACCAAACTGATTGAATAGCAAGTCTGCGACATTTAGTTATTCCTTGATGTCCCTCATGTAGTTTCTCTAGTGTGTCTTGGCGAAGTGATGATGGAATTACTATTCTTGACCCATACATTAACAGACCATCTACAACTGTTAAATCTGCTTGGTAGGGCCAATAGTGTAGCATGAGGCCTTTTAGTTGTGCTCTATCTGGCCAGCCTTCTTTCACGTATCTGATGACCTCTCTGCAAACATCGTCTTCTAGCTGATATCTCTATCTGTTCCAGTCGGGTATCTGTAGCAGGCATACCATCCATCACTAAGTTGACAAAAGCACTGATTTCATCAGTAAGATCATCGTTTGTTGTTTCCTGAACTGGTGCTCTAGACAAAGTATCCGCTGTATACAATTCTTTTCCTGGTAGTCCAGCAATTTGGTGCAAGAATTGTTCACTTTGAGGTAAAAGCACCAAATTTGGCACAGTTGTAGTATTTGATGTGCTGATTAATTTAAGCTATGGATCCCACCTGAATTCGTCCAGGGGGGGTCAAATTTGACACTTAGGGGGGTAGGGTAGGTCAAATCTACCTAAAAAAATTTAAAATGCAGACAACACCACCCACACAGTGCAAAACATACCAAATGTTTGCTGTTGGATCTCTTTGTTAAGTCTAGCTATGGATCCATCCAAGATTCGATCAGGGGGGGCTAAATATTTCACTTTGGGGGGTAGGGTAAGTCAAATTTACCTAAAATAATCAAAAATGCAGACAACACTACCCGGACAGTGAAAAATATACCAAAAGTTTGCCTTTAGATCTGTTTGTTAATTCTAGCTATGACACCGTCCAATTTTTTATCAGGGGGGTTCAGTATCACACTTATGGGGGGTAGGGTAAGTCAAATTTACCTAGGCTAAAACAATCTAAAATGGAGACAACACCACCCAGACAGTACGAAACATACCAAACGTTTGCTGTTGGATCTGTTTGTTAATTCTAGCTATGGCACCATCCAATATTCTCTCAGAGGGGGTCTCTCTGGGGGGAGCTAAACGGTGCACTTAGGGGGGTAGGGTGAGTCAAATTTACCTCAAATAATTTAAAATGCAGACAAAACTACCCAGACAGTACGAAACATACCAGAATTTTGCTATTAGATCTGTTTGTTAGTTCTAGTCATGGTTCCACCCAACAGTCTACCAGAGGGGGGGGGGGGGTATCACACTTATGGGGGGTAGGGTAAGTCAGATTTACCTAAAACAACCTAAAATGCAGACAAATTAGCGTCGCACTCGGCTATGCCTCATGCCGCTCTTGCGTTTTTTAAGGGTTCTTTATATTTTCTCTCGTGCATCTATCACGCCGTGGGCGCGTGGCTTTCTGTAGTCTAATTGATAAATATATAGGTAGAAAAATGTGAAGGACCTTGTTTAACATCGATAGTTTCGTTAGCTGAGCTAATCTTCCAGGAAGCCTACAGTTTAAGATTGAGCTTTCATTCGAGCAGCATGGTTACATAGTTTTGATAACAGACTGAAATGGTACAGTGTATCAAGTGCCACCATATCACCTGCACTGAGCTTACCCAAGAGTACCGTATTTACTCGAATAAGCGCCTCCCCCGAATAAGCGCCTCCCCTGAATAAGCGCCCCCTTTGGACAAAAAATAAATAAATAAGCGCCTCGCACCTCGTTATAGTACACTAATACCAGTACTGTTGTAGTAGTATAACATTGATATTATTGATATTAAGAGGAAAGCATACTTTGACAGTTTTGTACGCGTTTCCTCCCACTGAATAAGCGCCTCCCTCGAATAAGCGCCTCCCCCGAATAAGCGCCCCGTTTTAGACGTGAAAAATTTAATAAGTGCCTGGGCGCTTATTCGAGTAAATACGGTACTGCATTATTAAAATGCTAGTCTTATGAAAATCTTAACGTTTTTGCTGTGTGTTATAAGCTCAATAGGCTATAAAGTTCACTATCAAACATTGGCTTCAAAGAATAAACTTTTGCATCTACATTTTTTCTAAAAATCGTCAAAATCTTGTCTGCCATAGCTAGATCGCGTTCTTAATGTGACGTCATACTCGCCATCGAGAACGAGGCTCTGGTAATAATTATTTACAAATATCAAGCAAAAAAGACGAAGAAAGTTTGTTTCAGGGATTTTTTGAAAAATCTTGAAAAATTACTATCTAGCTTCAAAGCAGAGGCCTTGTCAGTGTGAAGCTCACCAGAGCTTTATCAAGAGAGCATAAATAAGAGAGGGAAACTTGTTAATGGGGCGCGCACCATGATGATTCCCATCTGTGCTATTTTTAGTAACCGGATGCAGTTTAATTTTCATCTTACCCTACTCCCGTGCGTCATAATTTGACACGTCCGGGCCCAGAGAACCGTTTAGTACAGATTTGTGTTTTCAAAAACAGCGTTCAATCAAAGTTTATTACTGTAGTTCTGCTGTTGTTCATATTATCTAGCATTAAAGGTGTGTTGTGTACTTTTTGCTAACCAACGAATGATTTTGATGGAAAAAAGAGGCAAAAAACGTCGAGGATTTTGTGTTTTTGATAGAAATTTTAGCGGAAATGCACGCGCTACTGACGCATCACACGTTATCGAACGCTTGCTTAGAGTTACTCCAACATGTTCGCTCATTTCCATGAGACAATCTTTTTTATGTATGTTATTAATAGCTCATGAGATGGCTTTTTCGTGGGATCTAGAATAAATTTAGTATCGTTTGTGTGATTTCATGAAGCTCAAATTGGCAAATTCCACTCATTCAAATTTTCGAAGCACGGGAGTAGGGTAAGACGAAAATTAAACTGCATCCGGTTACTAAAAATAGCACATATGGGAATCATCATGGCACGCGCCCCATTAATAGTTTTCCTCTCTTATCTATGCTCTTTTGGCTATATTCATAGAACTGAAAACTGTCTTGGAGACCTTCAACATAGAACATAGAATATTTTGGGAGATCTGTACCAAATATTAATCGGCCAATCTCTTCATTAATTAATCTGCTGGTACCTTTTGACACTTTCTCGTTACAATTACCTGCATTTCACGTTTTTAGCTAAATTTGCGAGTTATGAGTTAAATTCTCCATGCAAACCGGTCGAAGGAGAAATACACGAAAACTCATCTTGCCCAGGGTAACTCGGTTAGCCGAGACAACTTTTCGGCACATAAGCAGGAGCTAAGAGATCTAATAAAACATTCTGCTATGCCTCGGGCTGTCCGGATAATATTAGTTTCTGTGTTTTGAATAGTCCACTTTCGACATATATGTTTGAGTTGCTGCACACAAAAGAATCAGTTCGATTGCTTAGTGGTGAGCAACTGAACATTTGTTTGGTCGAGCACTGATTCTTTTGTGTGCGGCAACTCAACCATATATCGAAAGTGGGCTACTATCTTATAAGATAGATTTGACCTACCCTACCCCCCTAAGTGAACATTTTACACCCTGTTAGAATGTTAGTGTATCATAGCTAGAATTAACAAACAGATCTAATAGATTAGCTCAGCTAAAGAACTATCGATGTTAAACAAGGTCCTTCACATTTTTCTACCTATATATTTATCAATTAGACTACAGAAAGCCACACGCCTGTGGCGTGATAGATGCACGAGAGAAAATATAAAGAACCCTTAACAAACGTAAGAGCGGCATGAGGCATAGCCGAGTGCGACGCTAATTTGTCTGCATTTTAGTTGTTTTAGGTAAATCTGACTTACCCTACCCCCCATAAGTGTGATACCCCCCCCCCCTCTAGACTGTTGGGTGGAACCATGACTAGAACTAACAAACAGATCTAATAGCAAAATTCTGGTATGTTTCGTACTGTCTGGGTAGTTTTGTCTGCATTTTAAACTATTTGAGGTAAATTTGACTTACCCTACCCCCTAAGTGCACCATTTAGCTCCCCCCAGAGAGACCCCCCTGAGAGAATATTGGACGGTGCCATAGCTAGAATTAACAAACAGATCCAATGGCAAACGTTTGGTATGTTTCGTACTGTCTGGGTGGTGTTGTCTCCATTTTAGATTGTTTTAGCCTAGGTCAATTTGATTTACCCTACCCCCCATAAGTGTGATACTGAACCCCCCTGATAAAAAATTGGACGGTGTCATAGCTAGAATTAACAAACAGATCTAAAAGCAAACTTTTGGTATTTTTCACTGTCCGGGTAGTGTTGTCTGCATTTTTGATTATTTTAGGTAAATTTGACTTACCCTACCCCCCAAAGTGAAATATTTTAG